>CM059431.1:29739830-30247330 GCA_030390025.1 Squalus acanthias
TGTCGAAGTTCATGTGATGTCAGTTAGCGATGGAACACAGACACACTGGTGCCGGCCAGTTCTTAAAGGGCAGGGTCGATCTTGCTCTCCATCCACACCCTGCTCATTGCATCCTTGAATCTCAGCCTGGAGAGACCTGTACATCAATTCTGCTAGAAAGAACAATGGAGAGGCCCAGGGAAAGAGCTCAGAGTGCAGTCCCCATAGTCTCTTCTAAATTGATGCAAGGAAGGTCAAATCAAAATGAACCTGCAAAGTTCAGCTCAGTACCCAAAACTCCTTCACACTGCGTTGAATCTCTCCAGAAGTCTGTCTGTCTCTCTCTCTCAGAATGCGTGGTGCAAAAATGTCGCCAACAAAAAAAGTCAGGAAGTGGTCGCCTTTAAATCTCGCTCCCCCAGTCCCTTCCCGACTACAAAACGTTCCCCTCAACCTGTCGTTGCTAGCGGCAGGCGGTAAGGCAAGGGGCGCCGGTCTGGGGTGCTACCGGGACGCAAAATGTCTGGTCAATTTCGCGAGCGCGCAAGCATCGCCGAGCCCGGGCACTAGTTGCTTTGCGCCCCATTAGAGCGCTAACAGGAGGCGCAAAGCATACGAATTTTTCTCCCTCTGGCTTTACAGACGTATTCATTGGATATTTGCCTATACAGCAATACAGTGGTGCGCTATTCAATATGTGTGCTGTATGTAACAATGCTTTCATAGAAGTCACACAAAAAACTTCTTGGTAGTCCAAAAAAAAAATTGCCGGACACACTGTGTACATTCTAAACCTTTTCAATCATTTGAAAAATGTTTAGCTAGTTCATAAAGTTGCTTTTTTCACTGTAGTTGCTGTTTCCAGGTACTGTATTATCTTTCTAAAAATGGATCATTTTGTGAGATTGACAGCTTGGTTCAGTGGGCATTGTTGCTGTATTGGAGAGTTTGGACTATGTTGGTTGGAAAGACCAGGCTTTGCTGTGCACCAGATGTTGTATCTGCTGCAGCACAGATTATGCAGCATAGTTTTAATTTATTTTTCTCATCAAACTATAAGAAAAAAGAAAGAAACTGAGGCAACCTGTTCTATGTAAAATTTTACATTTTTTTTATCCTTGCTTTCAAATCCCTACATGGCCTCGCCCCTCCCTATCTCTGTAACCTCCTCCAACCATACAACCCTCTGAGATATCTGCACTTCTCCAATTCTGACCTCTTGCTCATCCCTGATTTTCTTCGCTCCACCTTTGGCAGCCGTGCCTTCAGCTGCCTAGCCCCTAAGCTCTGGAATTCACTCCCTAAACCTGTCTGCATCTCTATCGCTCTCTTTCCTCCTTTAAGATGCTCCTTAAAACCTACCTCTTTGTCACCTGTCCTAATAACTCCTTATGCGGCTCGGTGTCAAATTTTGTTTGATAAATGCTCCTGTGCAACGCCTTGGGACGTTTTACTACGTTAAAGGTGCTATATAAATGCAAGTTGTTGTTGTAGATACGCAGTTGCAACTTTACAATGACGGTAATGCTTCTTTAAAATGCATCGCAAAACAGTAATCTTAAAACTTGGTTCCAGTTAAATGTACACACAGCAGCACTCATGTATGTAACAGCATGTCAAAGGCTCGCAACTGTGTGTCTTATACTCGGTGAAAGTATAAAAATACCAAATAACTACTTGACCTGTTTATTGTTTATGGCCACCCCTGTGTGCTGCAGCCTGACATTTTTCACATCAAAGGGAGAAGGTGCCAGGATGGGCAGTGTACAAGAAGCAAGTGGTATAATGGTTTATGTGACACCATTGCAATTTTTGAATGCAAATTGTACACAAACCGTTGGATTGAGATGAGCAGGTTTGATTGGTTGAGTGGCCGTTTTTTTCCATTTCATACTTAAAGCAATAGATCTCAATCAAACCATTGGCAAATTTAATTGTAGCACCTTTTTAAATCATCTGTGTTGAAGCCACTTTGATGGCTGAAATTTCTGTAGAGAGTTGATCCTTTAGGTTAATCCATTCATAATTAACTTGTTGAAATGCTGAGCTCTGAGCAGCAAATCGGGCACACATCTAAAGTTTACAAACAAGACTAAATCTATCACCAGCTTTATCCCTAGAACACACAGCCCCCAAATCTTTGAAGTCTTTTATGATCAGCGTGACTTACCGTGCGCACATAGCACTTGCAGAATGTCTTCAGAATCTTTATCTGCTCTTACATGCCCACATAATCCCTCAAGGCAACTGTTTCTAGTGCTAATGGACAAGTCAGTCAGCCCGAGATTTATCAGGGACTATGTGTTCCTCTTTCGCTGCATTTATTTAGCTTACACAGCTATACTTTGGCAAATCCTCGATAATTACAAAGCCATCAGCAATGCTTCATTCTGACCGTGAAAGAGTTATCTGGAGGTGGAGAACAAATTGGATCAGACAGAAAAAGTAGCATCTGAGTTTACTTTTCAAGTATTTAACAAAATCTTTCCTGACTAGTAAAGGTTAATAACAAGTATAAGCTACCATAGCACCTTTCCTGTATTTTCAAAAATCGGTGTCGCTGTAAACAACACATTCTTATACCAGAGCAATGAAATTATTTTCCTGTTACTTTCACCTTGGGTATCCATTGTACAATCTGTTCATGCCCTTTATTTCTGGGCCTTTCACTTGCCCTGATGTGACACTGGCTGTTTTCACCAAGACCAGGAAATAAAGGTGGTCTCTCTGAGGGTGGGTTTAGAGGCATGTTTGGTCCTCATTAATTTACTCTTTTTGATTTTCTGTTCTTCCTGTCCTTCAAAATGTTAATGAACGCTAGAATGTTTCATTGCACAGGAGCTTTGGAGTGTTTCTTCAGGAATTAAGTCTGAGTCACTCAGTTAATTTTACATGTGTAAAACCCTTAGGGGGAAAAATTCGGTTGCTTTGCGCCTCCCATTAGCGCCCAAAGAGGGTGCTAACGGGGTGCAAAGCAACTAGCGCCCGGGCGCGGCGCCACCAACACCGCCCATGAAATTTAGCGGGAGGTTAGCGGCGGCGGTAACCGTTAGCACCCCATGGTGCTGCGCCACTGGCGATGACATCATCGCCATGCGCAGAGCCCCGCTCGCGCCCTGGCCACGATCTTCAGTAGCGCCCCCCAGACTTACCGCCGGATGCTATGTCCAACGGGGTCAGGGGGGCCTACCTGCGGCTGGGGCGGCGCTATTTAAAGGCGAGATGCCGGGCGGCCATTTTTGTTGTTGGCTGCCTGCCAGCGCCTGCCTCCATCCCATCCCTGGCCTCCTTACCCGCCACCCCCCCCCCCTCCCCCCCCCCCCCCCCCCACGCGGAGTGCCGGCTGCGCTCCAGGAGCCTGGCACTTCTCTTGAGTGCTGGGTTCTTTTGCCGGCACTCCGATCCCCGGGGGCCCAGCTGGGACCCGGGTTGCGCTGCGCAAGGCCCCTCCCCTTTAAGAAGGGGAAGAAGGCCTGCAATACCACGGCGCGATATTCCCTCGGAGCGCCCCAAGAGGAGAGGCGGGGCACTTCTAGTAGCGCTTCCCTCTTGGGGTGCTACCACTCAATTTTGGTCACGGGGGCACTAATTTTTCCGGGGCACTAAAAGTAGCGCCCCTGCAAGGTTAGCGCCCCAAAGGGGGCGCGACTCCATTTTTCGCCCTTAGAATTCCTAAAATTGAATTTAAGCAGTAATGTACCACTGAAGCTGTAGCATTCTACCTGTACGAATTACTTGTGAAAAGCAGTAAAAATTTATCTTGTTGGCTTTAAGATGGAAAATATTAGTGTAGGAAGTTAAACCTGGCGCAAGGGCTAAATGCGGCCTGTGAGACCTAACAATCTGGCCCACGAAGCCGAGGCAACTTGGCTCTATTTACACACTTATTATTCACTTGCTGGTTTGTCAAGTTTGAATTTTGTGGGCCTGCAGGTTTGAAAAGGGCTGTTCGCACCATTACCTCATTGCTCAGTAAATCCTAGATCAGTACCACAGCTTGATATATTTTGACATGAGCAGAACGCAGCAGCGTCAGCAGTGTATTACTGGATCAAACTAGATTTTAAGATTTATGGGTTTGCATGTGGGAATTAATGGGAACATTATTACCGGGAATTTCCTTGGGCTTCTCTGGCTCCTCTGCCGTAATTTTGGACGTTCAGCAGAAACCCCATTAACACGTGTAAATGGGATTTTTTTTTTATTCGCTTATGGCAAGGCCAGCATTTATTGCCCATCCCTAGTTGCCCTTGAGAAGGTGGTGGTGAGCTGCCTTCTTGAACCGCTGCAGTCCCTGTGGTGAAGGTACTCCCACAGTGCTGTTAGGTAGGGAGTTCCAGGATTTTGACCCAGCGACGATGAAGGATCGGCGATATACTTCTAAGTCAGGATGGTGTGTGACTTGGAGGGGAACTTGGAGCTGGTGGTGTTCCCATGCGCCTGCTGCCCTTGTCCTTCTAGGTGGAAGAGGTCGCGGGTTTGGGAGGTGCTGCCGAAGAAGCCTTGGCGTGTTGCTGCAGTGCATCTTGTAGATGGTACACACTGCAACCACGGTGCGCTGATGGTGGAGGGAGTGAAAGTTTAAGGTGGTGGATGGGGTGCCGGTGTCGAGCTGCTTGAGTGTTCTTGCAGCTGCACTCATCGAGGCAAGTGGAGAGTATTCCATCACACTCCTTACTTGTGCCTTGTAGATGGTGGAAAGGCTTTGGGGAGTCAGGAGGTGATACACTCGCCGCAGAATACCTAGCCTTTGACCTGCTCTTGTTGCCACAGTATTTATGTGGCTGGTCCAGTTAAGTTTCTGGTCAATAGTGACCCCCAGGATGTTGATGGTGGGAGATTCGGCGATGGTAATGCCATTGAATGTCAAGGGGAGGTGGTTAGACTCTCGCTTGTTGGAGATAGTCATTGCCTGGCACTTCTGTGGCGCGAATGTTACCTGCCACTTATCAGCCCAAGCCTGAATGTCGTCCAGGTCTTGTTGCATGTGGGCATGGACTGCTTCATTACCTGAGGAGTTGTGAATGGCGCTGAACACTGTGCAGTCATCAGCGAACATCCCCATTTCTGACCTTATGTTGGAGGGAAGGTCATTGATGAAGCAGCTGAAGATGGTTGGGCCTAGGACACTGCCCTGAGGAACTCCTGCAGCGATGTCCTGGGGCTGTGATGATTGACCTTCAATCACCACAACCATCTTCCTTTGTGCTAGGTATGACTCCAGCCAGTGGAGCGTTTTCCCCCTGATTCCCATTGACTTCAGTTTTACTAGGGCTCCTTGATGCCACACTCGGTCAAATGCTGCCTTGATGTCAAGGGCAGTCACTCTCACTTCACCTCTGGAATTCAGCTCCTTTGTCCATGTTTGGACCAAGGCTGTTTTGAGGTCGGGAGCTGAGTGGGCATCAGTGAGCAGGTTATTGGTGAGTAAGTGCTACTTGATAGCACTGTCGATGACACCTTCCATCACTTTGCTGATGATTGAGAGTAGACTGATGGGGCGATAATTGGCTGGGTTAGATTTGTCCTGCTTTTTGTGGACAGGACATACCTGGGCAGTTTTCCACATTGTTGGATAGATGCCAGTGTTGTAGCTGTACTGGAACAGCTTGGCTAGAGGTACGGCTAGTTCTGGAGCACAAGTCTTCAGCACAATAACCATTTCCAACAATGGTAAGGCGACAAAGCAGTAAAAGCCCCAGGAAACTCCCAGCGTTTATGTGGCTGAGAGGCTCCAAGGTATGCACCTAAGTGGCTCATGAAGACAAAAAACTTGGACAATCCTGCACTAAGCATTATTTATGTGCTTCTTTGATGAGGAGGCTTCAGGATCTGTCATTCTTCGTTCACCTGATGACGTAAGTGAGTGAAGGATACGGCGCGTTGTGTGGTATCTAGTGCATGCTTTGGACTGAGAGGGATAATTTTGCATGTGTGTAATACATAAGAACATAAGAAATAGGAACAGGAGTAGGCCAGTCGGCCCCTCGAGCCTGCTCCGCCATTCAATAAGATCATGACTGATCTGATATTGGCTTCATCTCCACTCTCCTGCCTGTTCTCCATAACTGCCTTAAATATATTCACTGACTCAGCCTCCACAGCTCTCTGGGGTAGAGAATTCCAAAGATTCATGACCCTCTGAGAGAAGAAATTCCTCCTCATCTCCGTCTTAAATGGGGATTTATCCTGAAAATATGCCCCCTAGTTCTAGATTCACCCACGAGGGGAAACGTCCTCTCAGCATCTACCCTGTCAAGCCACCTCAGCATCTTATGTTTCAATAAGATCACCTCTCATTCTTCTAAACTCCAATGAGTATAGGCCCAACCTGCTCAACCTTTCCTCATAAGACGACCCTTTCATCTCAGGAATCAACCTAGTGAACCTTCTCTGAACTGCCTCCAATGCAAGTATATCCCTCCTTAAATAAGGAGACCAAAACTGCACACAGTACTCCCGGTGTGGTCTCACCAAAGCCCTGTACAGTTGTAGCAAGACTTCCCTACTTTTATACTCCATCCCCCTTGCAATAAGGGCCAACATTCCATTTGCCTTCCTAATTACTTGCTGTACCTGCATGCTAACTTTTTTTGTTTCATGTACGAGGACCCCCAGATCCTTCTGTACCGCAGCGTTCTGTAGTCTCTCTCCATTTAAATAATATTTTGCTTTTCTATTCTTCCTACCAAAGTGGATAACCTTACATTTTCCCACATTATACTCCATCTGCCAAATTTTTGCCCACTCACTTAAACTATCTATATCCCTTTGCAGACTCTTTGGCCGCGATTTTATCAATGGAGGCGGGTTGGGTGCGGGTCAGGTAGTTTCCGGCTTCCTGTCCCGCCCCCAGCTGCATCCGGCTCACAGACGTGATTTTTCGTTGATTGACCTTGTTAAGCCCGCCCTGTGGGCTTGCCAGCCAATTAAGATTGGGAACAGTTTAAGATAGAGCAAAGGAGGACAAAGGGCTTAATCAAGAGGGGCAAAATAGCTTACGAAAGCAAGCTGGCAGAAAATATAAAAACTAACTCCAAAAGCTTTTATAAGTATATCAAGAGGAAAAGACTGGTGAAAACCAAAGTTGGTCCATTGCAGTCAGATACGGGGGAATATATAACGGGAAATAAGGAAATGGCAGACCAACTAAATGCATACTTTGGGTCAGTCTTTACGAAGGAAGACACAAAAAACCTCCCTGGGATATCGGGAAAAATAGGGACATTGGCAAAGGAGGAACTGACGCAAATCAATATCTCTAAGGATATGGTGTTAAGGAAGCTAAAGGGATTGAAGGCGGACAAATCCCCAGGGCCTGATAACATGCATCCTAGGGTACTGAAGGAGGTGGCCCTAGAGATAGCGGATGCACTAAGTATGATTTTTCAGAATTCATTAGACTCGGGAACAGTGCCCATGGATTGGAGGGTAGCTAACGTTACCCCACTATTCAAAAAGGGGGGTAGGGAAAAAGCAGGTAATTACAGACCTGTAAGCCTTACATCAGTTGTGGGCAAAATGCTGGAGTCCATCATTAAGGATGAAATAGCGGAGCACTTAGCAAATGGGGACAGGATAGGACAGAGTCAACATGGATTTACAAAGGGTAAATCGTGCTTGACTAATCTATTGGAATTTTTTGAGGGAGTAACTGGTAAAATAGATGGGGGAGAGCCAGTAGATGTGGTGTACCTGGACTTCCAAAAGGCCTTCGACAAGGTCCCACATAAAAGATTAGCATGGAAAATTGAAGCTCATGGGATAAAGGGGAAAGTATTGACGTGGATAGAGAACTGGCTGTCAGATAGAAAACAGAGAGTTGGAATAAACGGCTCATTTTCTGAATGGCAGGCAGTAACAAGTGGGGTACCACAGGGATCTGTCCTGGGTCCCCAGCTGTTCACAATTTACATTAATGACCTGGATCAGGGAGTCGGATGCAGCATTTCCAAATTTGCAGACGACACTAAACTAGGAGGGGGGGTGGGCTCAGAGGAGGAGACCAGGAAGCTCCAGAGCGATTTGGACAGACTGGGTGATTGGGCGGATAAATGGCAGATGCACTATAATGTGGACAAGTGCGAAGTTATCCACCTTGGGTGCAGGAACGGGAGGGCAAATTATTATTTAAATGGCAATAAATTGGGAGAGGGGGAAGTACAGAGAGACCTGGGTGTTCTTGTACACCAGTCACTGAAGGCGAGCATGCAGGTGCAACAGGCGGTCAAGAAGGCAAACGGTATGCTGGCCTTCATAGCAAAAGGGTTGGAATACAGGAACAGGGATACCTTGCTGCAGCTGTACAGGGCACTGGTGAGACCACACCTCGAGTACTGTGTACAGTTTTGGTCGCCTCATCTGAGGAAAGATGTTCTTGCCATGGAGGGGGTGCAGCGGCGATTCACCAGGCTGATACCAGGAATGGCGGGATTGACCTATGAGGAGAGACTATGTAGTTTAGGGATGTACACACTGGAGTTTAGAAGATTGAGAGGGGACCTCATAGAAGTGTATAAAATTCTGACAGGTCTAGACAGACTAGATGCAGAAGGAATGTTTCCCTTGGCGGGTGAGAACAGAACTAGAGGACATAATTTAAGGATAAGGGCTAAACCATTTAGGACAGAAATGAGGGGGAATTTCTTCACTCAGAGGGTGGTGAACCTGTGGAACTCATTGCCACAGAGGGCAGTGTACGCCAGCTCATTAAATATATTTAAGAGGGAATTAGATATATTTCTACAGGCAAAAGGGGTTAAGGGTTACGGAGAGAAGGCGGGGACGGGATACTGAATTGGAGGATCAGCCATGATCTCATTAAATGGCGGAGCAGGCTCGAAGGGCCGGATGGCCTACTCCTGCTCCTATCTTCTATGTATCTATGTATCTATGTAAGAGGAAGCCGGTCAGATGTCGTCATTTAATGACGTGTCATCTGCCGGTTTTCTTAAAGGGACCATGCACAATTTTTTTTTGATAGTTGATTTCACAGTGTTTGACAGCATTGAGGTGCTGCAAACACTGACAATCACTGCACAAAGGTCCCCTCTTGCACCCAGGCTCTCCAATGACTCCCTCCATAGGCTGGAATAGATGGCAGCTGCAGGTGAGGTGACAGAAGCGACCTGTCACTGGTGAGAGAGGTTCTCCCAATGAGGTGGCACTGGACATGGATTTCAAAACTTGTAACCTAAAGAAATGTGTAAATGTATTAAAAATGCATTTCTCAACATTTCCTTATCTCTGAGACTCACCAGTGCACATTGGATCCTTCACACCACTTCTGCAGCTGTCATCAATCCAGAAACATTACAGCAGACTCACAACACGCCACACTTACCTGGCGTGGTGTCCGGACGTCGGGAAACCAGAGGCACAACCGGCAAAATTTAAAAAGAGCCTGTCAACTACTAGCAACTACCTGTTAATAGGCAGGTAATTGCCTTTAATCCTCTTCCCGCCGCTAGGTGTCGGGTCCATGCGCAAATCGGGGACCCGACACTTAGGAAAATTGTTTGGAGGCGGGTTGACGGGGATCGCAACCCGCCGTCAATCAAAACGATTTTACCCTTTCACCCGCCTCCAAACTCGCCCTCTGAGCGCCGGCAAAATCCAGCCCTTTGTGTCCTCCTCACAACTTGCTTTCCCACCTTCATACCCCTACTCTCCTGAAGATGGTGATTCATGATGGGTTTGGTTCCACAGGCAACAGCCGTTTTCCAGGACCTTGTGCAGCAGTTCTTTTTCAAATGAAAACCTTGACAGTGTATGCCCACAGGTTAAACAAGAGAAGCATCTCAATTGAGCCTGATGTTGTCCTCATCCAACCTCTTTCCAGCAGGAGTAACAGGATGTCAATCGCTAATAAGGATTTTAGTTAATTCTTCCCTTTCATAGCCTTGGGCAATCCTAATGCCCCACTGCTGTTCCAGCTGAGATAGACTAAATCAGTATCGACCAGGGATGGGCCTTATCTATCAAAGGGAATGATGCGGAGATGCCGGTGTTGGACTGGGGTGGACAAAAATGAGAAATCGCACAACACCAGGTTATAGTCCAACAGTTTTATTTGAAATCACAAGCTTTCGGAGCGCTGCTCCTTCGTCAGGTAAAGTGAAGGAATACAATGTATTCCTTCACTTTACCTGACGAAGGGGCAGCAGCTCCGAAAGCTCGTGATTTCAAATAAAACTGTTGGACTATAACCTGGTGTTGTGCGACTTCTCATTTTCATCAAAGGGAAGTAATACCATATTTATACATCGTGCTGTGGGAGTGACCGAAAAGAACATTAACAAATATCCTGTAAAATATGCTGATTCCAGGTGTGGTTTCCCCTGCTGAATGGATGGTATGAGCTTAATCATTGTTTGTTTGTTTGTTCAGGAATTCTACTCCCCAGGATGTTACACTTGCACCAGCATTGAAAAGGACATGTCTGTTCTGATGATCATTGTAGCTTAACCTGAGGAAGTGTGTGTGAATGAAGTGGGTAGTGAGTGTATAATTTAGAGCTGTGTCGCTGAGGGTTGTGGAAATTCAAAGCAGACCACAACAGGAAGTAAATAAATTGCCTAGGGCTGGGATCAAAACCTGAGCTCGGGTCACGTACTATTGTCACTACTCACCCTCATCATCAACAGTAATCAGCTTGATGGTAATCTTCTTCCAGCTTCCCTAAACATTTTATATTAACAGTACAGTCTCTTGTAGTTGCAGGGGGACGGGGGGGGGGAGGAATCGTTGGATTATGGGAAATGATTTCAGTAAGACAATGAATAAACTTCTGATAGTTGTCATAACAAATGCCTCTGCTTTGGGCATTGTGAAGATTAAGAAAATAGCAAGAGTACAGTGCACATTATGGACAGCATGTTTACCAGGCTGTTCAGACTCACCTTCAAGTGAGGCATTTAGCACAGAATCGCTACATCATTGCTATAATTCTGTTTAACGATTGGCAGCGTACATTTTTAAATTGTCACCTCCTACATTACAACAGTGACTACACCTTCAAAAGTACTTAATTGGCTCTAAAGCTCTTTGGGATGTCCTAAGGTCATGAAAGGTGCTATATAAGTGCAAGTCTTTCATCCCTAAAGATCACACTGTGCACTTTTCTGCAGGTATCACTAGCCACATGATTCAGGTCATGAATGACCATGAATCCCAATGTTGGGCCGGATTTTGCTCTCAGCGGTGAACGAACGGTGCCAGCCGTTTATTCCACTTGCACTTGCCCATAGACTTTCTATGGGATTTTGCACTGGAACCTCCTGTAATTAGAGAGCTATTTTGGCGCAGCACCCTCTACAGGGGATCTGGGACCTGTGTGAACAGGGCAAGCAACTGTGTATCTGCTTAACCAATCAGATTGAAGAATTGTTACTGAGTCGCACAGTGTCTGAACCAGGAAGTGTCCGTTAGAATATTTAATTGAATGCCAAATTATGTACAGAAAGTGAAATAAGGAGAGGGAAAGAAAGATGGGATAAGAGACAGAAAGAAAAAGTTAAAAAAAAATTATTTAAAAAAAAAAATCTCCAACAGTAATTAAAAGCTGAAGGAATGAGACTCCACAGTTGTAACAGTAAATTTTCAGTGCCAGAGAGGTTGTCGGCAGTAAGACTTACGCTTTTAAAAATTTACTTACACGTGAATAGACAAACCCTAACTTTTTCTGGTATGTTTAGTGGGTATCAATTACATACATACAGCAACTTCGCCGTTCCATGTCTATCGGCGAGCTACCAGTGTAGCACAGCTTCTGGAGGAGCAGGGCATCTCAGTCAGCAGCTTCCAGATTTCCCCGTTTAACTGTGCGTGTGCGGTCGCTGGAAGTTGCTGTCCGATTTCCACATAAATAACTGTGAGCGCTGATAGCCTCACCGTTATTTCTACAGCAAAATCCGGCCCATTTAATGTATTGGTCTGCGTATGGAGTAGTGGGGCACGGGAGGGCATTGTTGAAGTGATCGGAAAATGCAGTGGATAAGTTAACTGTTTTTCTGATTGTGGTATTTTTTGTGTTATTATGCGATTAATTTTATTTTTAGAAGTATATAGTTGGTTGAGCAATTGTTGTGGTGCTGTATCTGAGATTTCTTTGGCTGCAATGTGATTGGGTGAATTTTTTGATTGGTTGCAATTTTTAACTGTGGAGAACGGTTTTGTGTAATATGATTGGTGATTAATAAAAGTTGAAAATTAGCAAATAAAAAGGAGGAAAATACAAGAGTTAAACGCTTAACCAGTGAGGAAGAAGAATACTGACCATTAGCTCAACAATGGTGAAAACAACGCTCATCAAACTCAACCAACACAACAAAAGAACTTTCTTATAAACGTTTAAGGGTACGTAGCCCACTGCAAGAGTGGGTTAGAACATCCTGATCTTCTTGCAAGGTGCTTAGGCTGGAGAGGGAGTCAGCTTGCCGTGTGACCAGCCAGTGTAGGTGGCACCCTTCTTGAAGCCTGCTATAGAGATAGTAAAGTTTCTCCAGTATATTTATACAAATTCTGTTTGCGTGTACACATGCAAACATATGACCATCAAATACCTCAAATATTTATTACAGGAAAAAGAAATCTGCAGCTATGCTAACTAGATTAGCTTCATTGCTGAAATGAGGCTTTAAGAATGAGGTCGATTTACCAGCATATCATAGTTTTCCAGATGGGACTATTTTATGTGCTAATAACCAATGAATTTTCATCGTTAAACGTGTGTTGAGATCTTCCAGCCGAATTTTGTTTCAGCAATTCTGCTCTGCAAATGCCATCTACATTCCGACAAGGTGTAACTTTCCAGAAAATCATTGACAAGAACTTCAGCAGATCTGTTCCCAAGCAACCGGAACAACACACCAGTAACTATAAACATGCAAAACCCAATACTTCAATCAAGCTCCACTGCTGACCTTTTGATTCTTCCTGTCAGTTATTATACCACCTATGGCTTTGCCATTTAAAATGAAAGGCTTATGTTCTATGCATTAGGTGTTCTCTTTAAAAACAACTGCATTTTAGATGATTAAGCACTATATTTTGTGTCAGTAAACAGTTTCTTCAACTTGTCCCCAGAGATTAGAAGAATGTCTACCAGTGGGGCTGTAGATTTATTATGTAAAAGACTTACACAGACTATGGATTTACATCAGCCTGGCAGTCACTACTGTGGGTGGAGCGTAGACAGCTTAATGAACTGCCCCGGTGCGTGCACACACCCAGAGAGCTCCTTAGCCAGCCAACTTCATTTAGCACTGCTAATGACAACAGCTATGAATTTAGGATTTCTTAGCTAGCACTAAGCAGACCCTTGGGAAATGGTTTTGAAAAAATACAGGTGAAAACAAGCGAAGGTTTAACTAGTCTGCAATGAAAATGTATGACAGTGTTGTGTTGGTGAACAACCTTTCAAATTGATGACTACAAAAAAAACAAGGAGACATTGAGCACCACAAGGTAGTGTCAATTTTTAGAACTTTTTTTTGGTATTGTTCAACCAAGGAAGTTGGAATATTCATTCATAGATCCTACATCTACAAATATTTAAAATATTTGTTCACTTATCATTGAAGTAAAAATGCTGTGTGTGTCAGCACTGAGGTATTTTCAGGCCTATCCTCAGAAGGAAGGGATAGTGCCGTTAACGGCAGCGATGGTAATTTTGCCTCCCTGATAGGACCAATATTTGAGATGCAGTGGAAACTGGCTAGTTGTGACGAGGGCAAATGTGACCACTTTTCAGCTTCCTGAAGCAAAAGGCTTGCTAGAAATAACACCCTACCTGGTTTCTGCCAAGATCAGAAACTTGCTATGTAGGAATCCCCAAGCAGAATCTGTACACAGTCTGCCAATGCATCAGTTCTCTGGTTTTAGGGTGAGAAATCAAAACTTTTTTTGAGGACATAATTAGAAAATAGAGGTGAAGCAGTAAGTGTCTTCCAGATGGAAAAAGAGCAGGGGTCATCTTCATGATCTGAGTACTGTCCTTCTGAAAGATTTTTCTGTCTTGTAGGCTCCCTTTCAAGTTTTATCTTTTGAAAGCAGGACTTTTATTTAAAGGCGCAATATCACTTTATGGGGGAGCTTATGAACCAGCTTAATCACTGAAATAGGCAAAAACCGTCTGTTCTGAAAAAGCTGTTGTGGCGCTGCCATATTGGGAAGCACAGTAAGTGTTTGCTGCTTTCTAAGGTAACAGTACTACAAATGTAGCACCAGATGCAATTGGTAATACAGGGACATCGGCAACACATCAGTCATCAGTTTAGTTTTCTGCTGTGTTGTCTTCACCAGTCATCTTTGACATCTGTAGAGTTTGCTAGTCTGTCATCTTCTCCCCTGGTTGTCCCTTTTAGTTTGCAGAGTTTACTGGTGTGTCTCCTCCTTCCCAGTGTCCTGTTAGTCTGCAGTTTGCTGGTGTGTGGTTTTCTCCCCCAGTCACCCCTATGGTCTGTGGTTTGATGGTATGTCTCCTTCTATCTCCGTCTATACAGCTTGCTGGTTGTAGTGTTCTCTGTTATATTTTCATAATTGTTTTGTACCAAAACTTGGCTGAAAGAATGACAACAAACAAATTCCACAGCTTGCATCCTGGCATGTTAGTGCATGTTTTATATCTGTTTTGAGTCTGCTTGTAATTTGCAAAACCTGCAATTGTAATTAGCCCTGATTTTAACCAGCCCACCCAGCGGGAACAGTGCGGGCGTGGGTTAAAATGGCGGCCGGGTGGAAGCTGCTCCTTTCCCACACCTCTCCATTTTAACCCCCGGCTTTTCGGTCGCGTGGAGACCATCGCTGAAGGCAAGTGGGGGCCTCATGAATATTGAAATGTTGGGGCCTGATCGCATAATCCAGTCCCCGATGTAACTTTAATTTGGAGATGATCGAATTGCGCACAGTGCACAGTCTCCAAGCACGCCAGCTAAAGCAGCATCGAGCCAGAAGGGGCCTGGGTAAATATTACATTTTTAATATTTAAACGGTTCCTTGTGGCCCATGAGGAGCAGGAATTTTGAGCCTTCTCTGCCCTAGAATGCATTCTATGAAAATGATACCTGAACAAAATGTCTGACAGACTGTTTGGGTGCCTGCTCATTTTCTTCACATACCCCAGCTTCTTGTACACAATTCGCCTAAATGATGTGATGCTCATTAGTAAAATGCAGTTTTGGGCTTCAAATTTTGTTTTTTTTCAGGCAGTGCTTTTGCTGTGTTACACCTTTTTATAACTAGCATGTAAATCAATCACATCAAAGAATTAAGAGCAATAGTTCTAGTGGGCCTGTTCGCAATGTTCAGAGTGCAACCACTGTCAATAATCATCCCACATTGTTATGATATATAAATGTCAATTACATGGGCGGGGTCAGGTCCTTACATAGTTTGTGGAATGATCTTTTATTGCTTCATGGGTGGGCTGCTGCTGTTGGTGGTATCTCCAGGGTATACCAGCGTGTTAGCCTCCTGACATTGAGGAGATGCAGCCAAAGGCATTGGGTAGTGGTATTATTTAACCCCCCTGCTCCTTTTTATACCACTGCTAATGGTGGTGGAAGCTGGTCTTAATTCAGTAATCGCAGTAAAAGTCCATCATTGGAGCTGCTGCAGGCATTCCCACAGTCTGGAATTCTGTCGTTGTTGGGGAGAGAGACTCTAGCATCAAACATCCAGAAAAGCAAACTGTTCAGACAAAGAGGGAAGGCTTATCATTTAGCACTGGTGGTGGCTAGGGAAATTGCTGGCGCAGTTTGTGGTGAAAGTTTAGTTCGGCACTGATTTCTGGTAAAGGCTAATTCTTGAGTTTCTTTTTGTCAGCTTAGTGTCTGACACTCGAATAAATCCATCAACATGCTTAAAGAGTCTCCAAAATTGCTTGGAGGTCTATGCAGTTTTGCCTGCTATAGAGTGCACACTCTCTCTCATGCTGGGGACAAACCCCATTTACCAAAGTCCAGAGAACATATGTGCATTTTGGTGAGTGCCAAGGCTTAGAGACCCCAAGTGTGTGCCGAAGTACTGATGAGGCATAACCAGTTAAAATCATGCAACCTACCAGCTCAGAGCACTGGTAAGATTCCCACTGGTATCTGGTGTTGAGGAAGAAAAATTGCAGCTTCAAATAAACCGCTAGGTCTCACTCGCGAACCAGGTTGATTGGTCAATCATCAACAGTGCTCTGGAGTAGTGTGACCTGTCTGGCTCAGATACTGGATCGTCTTGGAGCACCTCGACCCCAGAGAGACCCCACTTGCTTGAGTTACTTGTTTATCACCAAAAGGGAGGGAGAGCAGCAGTCTGACCATAGGCGTATTGTGGCTAATTATTAACCATTTCTTTCCAGTGTTCAGGTTCTGCTTTAAGAACCTCAGGTAAATGTTTCACTAAATAAAAATGACACTTCAATGTATCTGGACAAGCATTTCAGTCCCTGAGAGAAAATGGTCGTCCAATGTTTTGCTCAATTAATCTTTCAGGCCAGTCTTGGGGGGAAAAAAAGGACTGGTTTAGTATCTTGCAGAAGTTCTTGAAGATTAATTTCATTTATTGCTTAGTTGTGAGGAGTGGGAACTGTGTATTTAAAAAAAAAAAAATAATTACCATCCTTGTCTCCATTGTTGGGGCACTGATTGATTAATTGTCAGAAATTGTGCATTATCAGGCAGTTCTTAGTGGATTATTGTTCGATTCAAATCAACAGTTTTCATCTGTGGGTGCTTTTTAAGAGGAAGCAATTCGGAATGCACCTGAATAACCGCATTTGTTTACACGTAGTATTATGGATTCAGCTACAGGTTTCCATCAGATTCAGAGAAAACTTTGCAGCATAAATTATTGAAATGAAGATCCTGCGCTCATTTTCCAGAAATTGGTTAAGTCTAGTCAGACTGCACAAGCACCAACTAGGTTACCAGGCTCTACAATGGCCTAACGTCCTTAAAGGGACAGCTGGCGGCTGCCGAAGAAACAGGCTAGTAAGTTTTTTTTTAATCTTAACTTGCCTAATGTGGAGCCAGGAGGAGCAGGAGCCTCCACATTAGTACTGAGGGCTGCTGCTGGTCCGCGTTCCCCTCTCCCTCCCATTTGCCTCCCCCACACCCTCCCCCCCCGGTCCGCGTTCCCCTCTCCCTCCCATTTGCCTCCCCCACACCCTCCCCCCCCCCCCCCCCCCCCCCCCCACCAGACTTGCCTGTGGGCCGGATCAGCATGTGAGCCGGTCAAAATTCTTCATAAATAGAGGCATAGAGTACAAAAGCAAGGAAGTTATGACGAACCTTTATAAAACACTGGTTCGGCCTCAACTGGAGTATTGTGTCTAATTCTGGGCACTGCACTTTAGGAAGGATATGAAGGCCTTAGAGAGGGTGCAGAAAAGATTTACAAGAATGGTTACAGGGATGAGGGAACTTTAGTTACATGGATAGACTGGAGAAGCTGGGGCTGTTCTCCTTAGAGCAGAGAAGGTTGAGAGGAGATTTGACAGAGGTGTTCAAAATCATGAGGGGCCTAGACAGAGTAAATAGAGAGAAACTGTTTCCATTGGCAGAAGGTTCAAGAACCAGAGGACACAGAATTAAGGTGATTGGCAGAAGAACCAAAGGCGACATGAGGAAAAACTTTTTTACACAGCGAGTGGTTAGGATCTGGAATGCACTGCCTGAGGGTGCTGGAGGCAGATTCAATCGTGGTTTTCAAAAGGGAATTGGATAAGTACCTGAAGGAAAAAGATTTGCAGGGCTACGGGGAAAGCGCGGGGTAGTGAGACTAGCTGAAGTGCTCTTGCAGAGAGCCGGCACGGGCTCAACTGGCCGAATGGCCTCCTTCTGTGCTGTAACCATTCTATGATTCTAGAAAGTCCCGGGTTCGACACCTGATCTGTGTTGAGTTAGTTGGTCTCGGTTCCCCTGGGCTAAGTAAGGAGAGACCCATTCGTGATTGCTAACCATTGATGCTGCTGGACATGTAGATGTGGTTGGCAGTTGAGAAGAGAATCAGGCTCAATTGTGATGCACCCCCTATCCCTGAACAGTCGATTAGCCTGCTCACTCTCGGTGGGGGGGGGGGGGGGGGGGGGAATTCGGTTGGTTAGCGCCTCTGGGGGTTGCTAACGGGGCTCTAGGAACTTGGTGCCCAAGCGCGACGATTTTGGCGCCGCTCACGAAATTGACCAGTCGTTTTGCGGCGGCGCTAAACACTACCGCCACAATCTCCTGCGCCCACAGATCGTGACGTCAGTCATGTGCAATGCCCCGGTAGCGCCCCAGACCGGATATTGAGTCGCGCTCCCTGCCTTAGTGCCTGCCGCTAGGAACGACAGGTAGAGGGGAATGTTTTCAAGTCGGGAAGGGCCTGGAGGAGCGCTATTTAAAGGCGAGTGCTTCCTGCCTTTTCTTGTCGGCAAAATTTTTGGTTTTAACGCTGTCCCAAGGAGTTTTAGCCCTCAGCACCACTTTTGAGGTTCCTAAGCGCCGAGCTCTTTCCCTGGGCCTATCCATTAGTGCTTCCAACACAATTGCTTTTGAGGTCTCTCCAGGCCGAGAGTCAAGGCTGCAATGAGCAGGGAGTGGCTGGCCAGCAAAATGGCCCCTCCCCTTTAAGAACTGGACGGCGCCAGTCTGTCTGGCTTCCATGGTAATTGGCATCGCCTGAGCTTCGGTAGCGTTCTGAGGTAGCGCCTCGCTCCCTGACGTTTGCGTCTTGAGAGGTGTGTAGCACCTGATTTAGCGCTCAAATCACCTCCAGGGGCGATAGAGGTGAATTTTGCAGTCGGAGGGGATAATTAGCGCCGGGCGCTAAACTTTGCGCCCGGCCAATATTAGCACCCCAAAATGGGCGATACCGAATTTTTCCCCCTCACTGTCCACACTCACTGCTTTCAGTTAGGCACTTGAGTGAAATACTGGAAGATGGCCAGTGCTCATGCAGTTATATGCAAGAACTAGAGAACAGCAGCTAGAAGGTCCCTATTGTAGACCCAGGTCCCAATCCAATTACATAGGAAGCCCCAGAAATCCCAGGGCAACATAAAGTGGCTGGAGACCCCCTTTTCCTTGCTGTAGCGTAACCCAGGCAGTACGGAGAGGAGGACTGGAGCCTCTATTGTAATTTCTGTCTCTGATGCTAGATTGGATCAGAGCTACGTAGGTTTGTTTGATTCTTCATCTTTACGTGGCAGGCCCTGGTTTCTTCGCAGTGACTCTACCAACAACCAACAAACGAGTCTGTGAATCTTGCAAACTACATACAGAGGGAAGCAGCACAAGGCCACTGATCCACAGCTTGATCATCTATTATTAACACATGTCAACCAGCAAAGCCAGAAATAATATTAGACCTTGAAAAGCTGCTGGACAAGTTTGTAGTGGCTGGCTTTGCAAATGATGCACGTGTTCCAGGAGCGGAGATGTCACGTAATACATTCCAATCTCTCCTACTTCACAGTTTGTGAAAAATAATAAACTGAGCATTTGACAGCCACTATAACAGAACTGTGTTTAATTCTTAATTTAGCTTCATATTGTTTTGGACAGCTAGTATTCCAAACATTCCCAGTGGTGATTCATTTTTCTAAAACAGAGTCCAAAATTAGTGAGTAGATTCTGTGAATGTTTTGATTGACGTTATCCTTGGTTTTTTTTTGTCCAATAAGAAAGAACTTGCACTTGAGTAGCACCTTTTAAGTCCTTTTGAAGTGTAGTCACTGTTACATTGGCAAATGCAGCAGCTGAATATATCAACCTAACAAGGCAGATGGAGTCTTGGTTTAACATCTCCAAAATATGCTGTTGACATACAAGCCCCGATTTTGTGAGTCTGATAGAAAGGCGGCTTTGCTGACCCTTGGTGGTGGTGTAGTGAATAGGTGAGGGGAGTAGGGCATGCCACACTGGATATTGCAGTTAGTGTCCTGACTTTAATAGGCTACTAGCAAAGCACAAGTTTACACACTTGACTGGAGAGTGTAGATTAAAAGAGGAGGTTGTAAAAGTGGCAGAAATGTGGACTGATTGCTCTCAAGGGCACAGGAGAGACACATGCTGTAGAGTTCGAGGTGCTGCTAGAGGAGGCACACAAAAGGAAAGTGGCATTATTTGGGGCAAAAGGCCACCCTCCAGTAAAAAGACAGGTGCCATCTGCCTGGGGAGAGGTTGCCAGTCTAATCAACCCAGTCACTCGGGTCCTTCATAGCTGGCTTCAAATGAGAAAGAAGTGTGCTAGCATCCAAAGCAAACCAAACGTGAATGCATTCCTCACTTTTACACTATTTCGTGGGGCCTATCAAGCCAACCAAAGAAATGAGGAAAGTATTGATAGAAAAAAAAACAAAAATGAAAACATGGAAGATTACTAAGGAAAACTAACTAATTCATGGAACAAAATGCAGGAACATAAAAAAAATAAACAATTCCAGAAACCAGTTCCCTTTTAAGAGGCTCGCTTGAGCAGGCCAGGTCCCAGGACATCTCTGCACTCCGTTTTTATGGGTGAGACTCGTGCAGTGGGCAAAGCTTCACTCATAGTTGAGAAATTTGACAAGAGACCATTAATCAAGGGCCTTTAGTTTTTTTCCCCAAAATCATCCCTTGGAAAACCAGGAGCCCTGTGAATTGGATATGTGATGTTAAATGCCTTCTAATCTGACCAACAACTGCTGCCAGTGAGGCCCTTCACCATTGGCTTCGCATAGTCGGGCTACAATAATATTTGCAGTCTCAGCCTGAACGCACATTGCTGAATCCGATTGAGGGTTAAAGGACTTCTGAAGTGCTGAAATGGTAAGAATGTGGTTATTTTGTTATACAGTAACTTTCCCAAGTTATTGATTTACATCAGTCTGGGAATCGCTACCATGGGTGGAGCATAAATAACTTAGCCAGTGCCTGCATCCATGCTGGCATTTTTCAATCACTTCATTGACCGAAAAGGGCTGTCTTTGGTGCAGACATTTTAGTGTTCAATTATGTGGTTTTATTTTTTTACATTTAAGTTTAAATTTTGTTCCTCCTCTCTCTTGGATACCATGTACCTGACTGATACTGCACGTGGGCAGGCAAATGCTGTTCTTGTGTCAACCTGTAGGAGGTGCAGCAGAGCAATTTGATTGAGTCACCTTCTGGTTCTTCATTTCTCCTTCTGCTTGGAGGGCCCATCTCCGCTGAGCACCTTGCCATGACGACCTGGCTGAGATCACTGTGTGAGGAATCATGGGCCCAAACCTACATTCAACCACTCTTGTGGCACAGTACGTTAATACATCAGTCCTTTGTGATATTGGGTAGTCATGTTTTCTACTTTGACTTCAGTCATTATTTCTGTGTTGATCATTTAATTCTTTCTTATAACAAAATGAAAAATGCCGGCTTGAAAATAAATCTCAGCTGCAGATTTATAGAGAAGAAAATGCTGTCGCTTTTGCTAGTTTAAGTGTACAAACCCAGGTTGTTTCCACAGTACTTTATCCAGAAATCAAATTTAAAAGAAAAATTATTCATAAGGCCTTGACTTGAGTATTGGATTGAAGGTTTCATGAACACATCTATTTTAGGGCAGCTGGAGATATCGCCAGCTCCAAGGGCACAAGGTGATAAATACAGGAGAGGAGTCATGTACTGCAATGATGTTAATAGCATCTTTCATTGTTCAAGGCTCTATATATGGAACAAGGGGAAACCTCTAATGAGATAGGCCCTTAGATAGATTCCCAGAAAAGAGCTTGGACTCATTAAATATATTAATCAGCTGTATACACAACTGTAGCAGAGCAATTTCCACATCACTGAGTCTATCTCCCCAGGAGAGAGAGATGAATCATTTGGGTCTCACCACAATAAATGAAACAAGGAATCGACGCAGGAAATTAAGTCAAAATAATTATACATGGCTGTCTGGATTTTTCAAGTATTTGTGTGGTTTGCAACATAGCTTTCTTGTCAAAGGAAATTATGACATTTAAGCTGCATTCACTAACATTTATTGACTTTCCATAGTTTGCGTTAAAATAAACATGTAGAATAGACACATGGTAATGTTACTCAGTTAGCTTTTGCAGATCTACACAAGGTTGGATTGGATACAAAAATTCGGCCCTGCAACCCTCCGAAAACTCTGCGTTCGTCCAACTTTGGCCTCTTGTGCATCCCCCACTCCCTTCGCCCCACTACTTGTGAGCATGCTTTCAGTTGTCTGGGCCCGAAGCTCTGGAATTCCCTCCCTATCCTTCTTCGCCTCCCCACCACCCTCTCGTCCTTTAAGACCTTCCTTAAAACCCACCTCTTTAACCAAGTTTTTAGTCTCACCTCTTAGGCTAAGTGTGATTTCTGTCTGATTATGCTTCCATGAAGTGCCTTGCAATTTTTTTTTTCCTTATGTTAAAGGAGCTATATAAATGCAAGTTGTTGTTTATAAAATAACTATGTTGCAGGTAATTGAAGCCATGTAGAGTTCTTCCTTCTGTTGCTGCTGCTTAATGCACATAGAGGGATCCATTGCCCACAAAATGTAAGTCAGAAATTTGCACACTCTGCCAAGAATTAAAGTGCCCATTCTTCCCTGCCCGCTCAACACCGCCCCCCCCCCCCCCCCCCCCAACCATCACCAAAGCAACTTAATTGGAATAGATTCAAGTAAAGGAAAAGGCATAAAGGACAATCAGGACTCTTTTTTAATTGTTTGCTTGTAGCTTCTGAGAATGGTAGTATAGATAGGCCAAGGCTGGCCTGAGAAAATTATAAAATAGCTGTTGCTTGTAGAGCCAGATTAATGGTTCTTATCCGTGCCCAGCCTTTGCAGTACTGCACAGTATGGAAATCCTTTGCCACTGCTAAAGAAGGAGAATAGAAAATTAAAAATGCAACTGCGTGACATGAATGAATTTAGCATCACACGTTGTGGTGGAAGTGCTATCTAGCAACAAGACAAGAGAGAGTAAAATTCCACCATTACTGTGCATATTTCTAGCACGATATAATGTGGGTTTGCTGTGTGTGTGCGCAAACTTTATTAATCTCTGTAATATGACACAAACAGTCTATGGAACATGATCAAACTCTGCTTTCCTTTCTAAATAAGGGAACCCAAGAAAAACCTTAACTTTCCCCACTCACTTCTTGGTTTGGTTGCCAGGATATTCTTTGAAGCTCCTAAGTATTTTAAGCTTCCTGGCACTTCAGAGCAAAACTTGGTTGTAATAGTGTGAAAGGAGAGTGAACTATGAGGACAGCCATGATTTGTTCCCCTGGTACCTGGTAGGCAATGGGAAGGAATTTTGCTGTAACCCCTGCATTTATTCTGTCTGAAGTCACTAGAATGTCACAAAAGTACAAAGATATGGTTTCATTTTCCTGTCAAGAGTATCTATTAATGGAATTTAGAATTGCTGAAAGAAAAGGGCTTATAAATTCTTTTTTAAAAAGTTTAAAAAGGTGAAAGACATTGGGTGCTTTCCTTGAGTTCAACGGGACAGAAATGTTATGTAAAATATTTATGGGCCATGATTTGAAGCAGTTGTAGCATGAATGTCCTCTTAAGTTTTTATATAGTCCTTCGAATACCGTAAGTCTTGATAAGACATATACTGCATGTAACAATAAGTGCATTTTGACTTTTTTAAATTGTTACTGCTGTGTTATTGGTTTACAGCCTAGTTTTCTAGTAAAGGGGCAATATTTCCAGTTTATATTTAACATATTGGGATCACGCATGAAGCATGTGCAGGAACAATTGAAATGACCATTCTCTGGAATAAACTGATCAGCGAACTCAGAAGCAAGAGTGGTATCAACTGAGCCAAGTGTTTGTCTATTTATTATTCACCAAGTTAAATTAGTTTCTATATAGCAAATATAATGCTATAAGGGATAAAGCATAGTTTATAAGGGTCTTCCATAAAACACCAGAAGTGCCACCTCAGTAAATTGATCCATGTGATTCTACACGTTGTTATTTATCAGAATGCTTTGTGTGTGTGCTAAGCTGTGCATTTGTTCAGCATGTTTCAGTGAGACACTATGCATACAGTAGATTGTTGAGGTACATTCGTCCCATAGCTGAGGTTTTGTTTTGGTGCTTTGTACACTCTCTGCTAAGAGGTTGAGCAAGTGAGTCCAATTATTTTCACAGCCTCTTCCAATGCTGAGGCAACCAGACATGATGCCCTGCTGATTTTAATCATCTTGGGAAAATATTTCTATTCACTAATTGTGTAAATGTGTGTATAAGGAACATGTTTACAATTTCACTATAAATAGCCAACAGAGAAAATCTTTCCCCCCTTGTCGCCACATGGTGTTGCACATGGTGACCTGCCAGATCATTAATTTGTCAACTAGAGGAATTCCAACTGTGCATACCAGTCTTCGGTTATCTGGAGGAATATCCTAACACACTAAGCCATCTAACTGTCATGAATGTGCCTTTCTTGCATCAGCTGCAAAACCCTTCACCTTGTACCACTTTAGGTGATGTAACAAATCCACAGTCATGGCACTGTTTGAAGACGAACAGGGAGTTCTCCTGATGTCCTGACTGACACTCCTCCCTCAACCAACACCACCCAAGATAGATGATCTGGTCATTCATTTGTTCGCTGTTTGTGAATCTTGTGTGCCTGATGCATTTCCTGCATAACTACAGTGGCTGCATTTCAAAAGTATCCCTTTGGTTGTAAACCACATTGGGGCCAATTGAAGATTGTGAAAGGTGCTATATAAATGCAATTTCATTATTTCTGCTTTATTGATGTCATCACATTGCTTTGTTTACTATCAAACCTCAGCATTGGTCCATCGATGCTCCAAGCTGACTCCATCCTGCCAACAAGTCAACTTCATCCCACCACTGGACCTCAGACTTTAACTATGAACTCTCTCATATCATCTCCCTGTCCTCTGTTTACGACCAGGCCATGCATCTCCTAATCTCTGCCATATTTATGTAATGTGAATTCCCTCTCTCTGTCCATTCATGTGAGCATTTAGGCAGCTGCTCTTATTACAGTACTTCTATCCCCCTTTACTTTTTCTCTTGGTCCCTCTTGGGCACTTTTCTCCTGTCTCCTCCCCTTCCTGTCACCCAGTCATGCCACCTTTCATTTCTCCCCTCTTTGTTTTTCCCCACGAATCCCTGCCCCAACCAATCAATACTCCTCTGCCTTCCTATTCTGCTTCCACCATTTCAGGCTTGAATCCCCCTTGTCTAAGCTCACAGCTACCCTCTTGGCATTCTCGGAAGGGTCCTTTAGACACTCATTGTTGCCTCCTTATGAGAAGCAACCCCAAATACCCTCTCTCAACTCATCTTTCCCTATCTTCTCTGGTTTCACTGCCCTCCTGTCCTTCCTATACCCCTCTCTCCATATAAACTCTCCTACCCATATTCACTACCATCCCCTTGACCTTACCAACTCATGGCCTCTCTGCTCCCATGGCCTCAATCACAGACAAGGCCATCTTCAACCACTTCCTTGTACCCTTCACCACCCACATCCCCCTATCTCTTTAAATCGCACTTCCTGTAGGGGAATAAAACTCTCCCGCAAATCACTTATAATTGCACCTTCAAGCTGCCAACTGCCTCGCCTTTGGCCTTCCATTTGCCATGATACTTCTGTAGCTATCAATCAGCTCAACCATCCCTCACCACTACCTTTGCCCTAATACCCAATAAAACCTTAATTCTCTCCTATCCTGGTTGTCCCCATGTTTTCTAGAGAACAGGAAAAGTTACTAAATAATTAGGCTTATTATTAACAAATGAGTTGAACTTGCAAAAAAAGATGCGTGGTTTCATGGGACTGCAAGGGTATACCTGTAAAGGGTATACCTGTAAAGGGTATACCTGTAAAGGATATACCTGTAAAAGAATTTCCAACTGGCATACAAGTTAATGTGTCAGATTGACATTACTGCTAAGGATAGTGGCTTCTACTCTCAAGGGAGAATACACTGTTTACAGTTTGGCAAAATGACAGCAAGTTTATTAATAATGGCCCAGATTTTGCAGTAGAAATAATGGTGAGGCTATCAGCGTTCACCATTATTAAGGAGTAAATTGGACTACAGCTTCCGGCGTCCTCACGTGCAGTTAAATGCAGAAATCAGGAAGTTGCTGTCCGAGTTGCCCTGCTCCTCCAGAAGCTCTACTACCGGTATCTTGCCAAGGTGATTCGGCATTGAAATACATGGAATGGTGTGATGTTTCTGTACTTAGATGACAGATACCCACTATACATGGCAGAAAAGCTTAGGGCTTGTCTGTTCAAGTGTAAGTGAATTTTTAATGGCGTGATAAGTCTTAAGTACTGCCAAACAACACCTCTGGCACTGAAAATTAACTTTTACAGGTGTGAAGTCTCATTCCTTCAGATTTTAATTATTGTTGGAGATTTTAATTGTTGGAGATTATTTTTTACTTTACCTTTCTGTCTCTTTTATCTCTCACTCGTTATCTCATCTTTCATTCCCTCTCTTTCTTTCGCTTTCTGTACATGATTCGACATTGAATTAACTATTCTAACTTGCACTTCCTGGTTCAGACTCCGCGTGCCTCAGTAAGGATTCTTCAATCTGATTGGTTAAAGAGACACACCATTCCTTGCCCAGTTCACACAGGTCCCAGAGGGCACCCCGCTGTTTTTGATTCCTAATAACCACAACTTCCAGTGCAAAAGCCCATAGAAAGTTTGTGGGCAAATGTAAGTGTAATGAACAGCTAGCGTCGTTTTTTTCGCTGCTGACGGCAAAATCCAGGTCAATGTATTTTACTGTAAAATATGTAATCCAATCTGTGTAAATAGAAGAGTTTGTTTTATCTGAATAAACAGTGATGGAGATAAACTACTATCTACTACACAATAGAACCCCAGAGTAGTTGTTTTTTCAGGATGATAACAGTGCTAAAAGAAAAGCTTTGAGATAAAAATGAGCATTTTGGATCTGCACGGTATAGCGAGAGCCTTTTAAGACATTTTCCACAATGAGTAATTCACTTATTGACAGATAACTAACAAAGTAAGATAACCTGCAATTTCCTAAAAATATTTTCACAGTATTACAATTACTTTCAGTGAAATGATATTCATTAAGCAGTTCTTATGTAATCTTCATTTTTATAAAGACGCAATTATTTCAAATTGCAAGTAAGAGAGCATTACTAAACAGAGTATTAACAGGGCATCAATGGCCTTTTGTCTACAGGGTTAACGTCCACACTCCCGTCGCCTTTCTTAGCAAAGATTAGTCAAATCAAATTTATTTGTCAGTCAACCTATTTTCAGTCAGTTTGTGGCCTCAGAGACTGCTGTTCGTTGTAGGTGTGAATTCCTTTTAGCATAATTGCAGGTAGGCAAGTAAAGCTGTGGGTGAAAACAAGTTGTAAAATAAAATTCTTCTGGTCCACATGAGATCCTTACATCAGAAGATGTCCTGAGCTTAGCTGCACCATTGAGGGAGGCACAAGCATATCCCCACAGCGGGGGCAGGAGAGGACATTGGCTGGTAACTTCTCAACCCCATTGTGGTGTAGCTCATAGTGACTGGCTCATGGCACAGTCCTGGGCTCCGGTCATTATCCATGATCTCAGCCTGAAAATGGTGACTGCCGATCCCTAAAGACCTAAATAAAGGAGAAAATATAAATGAATAAAGACAAAGGACAGGTGAGTTTGTTATTGTATCTAGTCTCCTTCAGTATTGTATTCGCTGACATTATAAAAATGAAAAATTGAGATAAACTTCTTAGGAAAGCTAAATAAAACTAGATTCTAAATAAGGAGACAAGACTAAGAACAAAAGAAATAGGAGCAGGAGTAGGCCATTCGGCCCTTCGAGCCTGCTCCGCCATTCAATGAGATCATGGCTGATCATCTGCCTCAACTCCATTCACCGGCCCTATCGCCATATCCCTTGATGCCCTTACTAGTCAGAAATCTATCGACTTCTGTTTTGAATATACCCAATGACTGAGCCTCCACAGCCCTCTGGGGTAGAGAATTCCAAAGATTCACCACCCTCTGTGTGAAGAAATTTCTTCTCATCTCAGTCCTGAATGGCCTACCCTTTATCTTGAGGCTGTGGCCCCTGGTTCTAGACTCCCCAGCCAAGGGAAACATTCTCCCAGCATCCATCCTATCAAGCCCTGTAATAATTTTGTATGCTTCAATGAGATCCCCTCTCATTCTTCTGAATTCAAGAGAATACAGGCCTAGTTTACTCAATCTCTTCTCATATGACAGTCCCGCCATCCCAGGAATCAATCTCGTGAACCTTCGTTGCACTCCCTCTATGGCAAGTATATCCTTCCTTAGGTAAGGAGACCAAAATTATACACAGTACTCCAGGTGTGGTCTCACCAAGGCCCTATATAATTGGAGTAAGACTTCTTTACTCCTCTTGCAATGAAGGCCAGCATACCATTTGCCTTCCTAATGGCTTGCTGCACCTGCACATTCACTTTCAGTGACTCATGTACAGGGACACCCAGGTCCCTTTGAGCATCTGCATTCCCCAATCTTTCACCATTTAGGAAATACTCTGCCTTTCTGTTTTTTCTACCAAAGTGGATAACTTCACATTTATCCACATTATATTCCATCTGCCATGTTCTCGCCCACTCACTGAGCCTGTCGAGATCCCCTTGAAGCCTCTTCACATCCTCTATGCAACTGACACTGCCATCTAGCTTTGTATCATCAGCAAATTTGGAAATGTTGCATTTAGTCCCCTCATCCAAATCATTGATATAGATTGTGAATAGCTGGGGCCCAAGCACCGATCCTTGCAGTACCCCAATAGTCACAGCCTGCCATCCTGAAAAAGACCCGTTTATCCCTACTCTTTGTTTTCTGTCTGTTAACCAATTCTCAATCCATGCTAGTATATTACCCCCAATTCCATGTGCCCTAATTTTGTTCACCAACCTCTTATGTGGGACCTTATCGAAGGCCTTCTGAAAATCCAAATACACCACATCTACCGGTTCCCCTTTGTCTACTCCACTAGTTACATCCTTAAAAGAACTGCAATAGGTTTGTGAAACAGGATTTCCCTTTCATAAATCCATGTTGACTCTGCCCAATCTTACTATTAGTTTCTAAGTGTCCAGTTATTGCATCCTTTATAATAGATTCCAGCATTTTCCCAACTACTGATGTGAGGCTAACAGGTCTGTAGTTCCCCGTTTTCTCTCTCCCCCCTTTCTTAAATAGCGGGGTTACATTTGCTATCCTCCAATCTGCAGGAACCGTTCCAGAATCTCTAGAATTTTGGAAGATGACAACCAATGCGTCCACTATCCCAATGGCCACCTCTTTCAAAACCCTAGGATGTAGGTCATCTGGTCCTTGGGATTTATCGACTTTTAGTCCCATTAATTTTGCTAGTACTGTTTTTTTACTAATAATTTCTTTAAGTTCCTCATTTTCGCCACACCCTTGGTTTTCTCGTATTTCTGGGAGGTTTTTTATGTCTTCCTCTGTGAAGACAGAAACAAAGTATTTAATTTCTCTGCCATTTCCTCATTCCCCATTATAAATTCTCCCGTCTCTGACTGTAAAGGATCTACATTTACCTTCGCCAGTCTTTTCCTTTTCACATACCTATAGAAGGTTTTACGTTTTATATTTTTCGCTAGTTTGTGCTCATATTCCATTTTCCCTTTCTTTATCAATTTCTTGGTCCCCCTTTGCTGATTTCTAAAAAGATCCCAATCCTCAGGCTGACCGCTTTTTCTGGCATCTTTATAAGCTGGCATCTTTATAAGCTTCCTCCTTTGACTTAATACTAGCTTTAATTGATGAAAACCTTTTTCATAACTAAATCTAAACTGTGAGTAACATTTGGGAACTCAAAGCTGGCCAAATGAAGTCCATCAATGAAATGAGACTAAAATTCAAAAGAAAGATGACTAACATGAAAATGATTTCTAGGATTGAAGCCAACTGGCACCCATTACACAGCTGGACAGGGCACAGCAATGTTTTAACTTTAAAAATAAACCAGATTTTAAATTTCTTTACGCATCTACCTCACGCACTTTCCTTTATTCTGAGCAGCAGTTGGAAAATCCAGTGTCGGAAAGCAGACTGTACCCTTCCGCATGAAAAAGATAAAGAAATGACTGCAATGGTGTCCTTTACCAGAAATAGCTTCAACAGTTGCCTACTTAAAGCCAGACAGAGTTTGTCATTTAAATTTATGTATAAGAGGGAAAAAGTATATTTCCAAAGTGTGAGACAATACCATTGTTTCCTGTTTATGATTCAGTTATACTTGCGCGCTTCAGTTACAGGATGCATAGAGGAAGGAGCTGGGGTCATTATCAGTTTGGAACCTTATCATTTACTGTAAAAAGGTGGGGCTTGGTGGGAATTTCCTTTATATTGAAGAGACAGTTTTCCTTTGACATGTTGTTACAGCTCAGATGTCAAAGCTATTAAGACCCAAGCCTAGATTTTCCACTATGGACCTTAGACCTGAATGGCTTTTGGTGGATTATTTTAGACAGCCCCACATTTTGCCTCCCCCACCACCACTCCTGCTGCATCCAAAGACGGAGAAATATTGGGGCCTTTGTATTTTCGTCAATTAAATCAAAATTAGATCCATATTTTTTATGTCACTAAAATAAGATGAAAATTTGAGATACAGAGATGAGATTACTAAAATTAATATTTTTAGGACTAAAACAACAGTGGTCAGTGGTTCACAATTTTTGCAACAGATGTTGGAAATTGAAATGGATAAATACAATCTTAGTTATTCAAGCATTAGTTCATTATTTCTCAGCAATTGTTGTGGTTTTGAGTGTGTGAGATGTACAACAAATTTGCTCAAAAGACTAGATTGAAAATATGGAAATCAAAAGACACTTTTTATTATTTTTTCCAAAATTAAAATATGACTAAAATTTGGGAGCAAAGCCAAGACTAAATTTAAAATTATTTCTAGCACAGAAGCAACACTACCTGGTACCTCACTGCAATTGTGATCATTCTTCGCCTGTGAACTTGAGCAGTGAGTATCATGACAGCTAGCAAAACCAAGCCTGATCCTGTCCTGATCCGATGTCCATACATGTGCACTTCCCACAGGAGTCACTGGTAGCAATCAGGAGCTGGAACCCGAGCCAATTATTTCCCTTTTCTAATCCAGGGATTACCCTGTCATTTCAACAGCAGAACATTTTATTACAAAATTCTGTATTTTTGCAGCTTAAAATAGCTTGAATATTGGTGATAACTTCAATTCGATATAGAAATTAAAATCCGACCAGTGTCTCACACTTCCGCACACAATCTCCCTCTGTCTCTCTCTGTTCCTTTTGGAGGTGCGTTCAATTCTGGCCCTCACTCAGTGCATCAGAAAATGGCACAAAAAACAACACTGAATCTCAGCCTGTCAAGATTCCACAGCTAAGGAGGCTGTAAATGGTTTACCGAGCACCATAGGTGATGACGAGGCAAACTGCAAGTGCCATTGGACTAATGGGTACCCGGGGGTGATTTCAGACAGTAATAGAATTGAGAGATTACATCATTACTGTTAAATGAACCTTTTGAATTCACTGCAGAGTATTTAATATTTAATGTAAGATTTGACCTTTGTGTGTCAGTTTTATTCAAATCCAAGTCCATTTTGTTGCCATTCACTGAAGGATTGATGAAAGCTGTCACATAATCACTGCAAAAGAAACAATTAACAGTTGATTGCAGGGAAATAATATTGGCACTGTACAATGAATAAACAGATGAAATGAGGGATTCCTGCATGAGCTGATGTCATTGTTCTGTAAGTATAGAAGAGCCATGGGTAATTCAGGAGGGAAATTACAACTTGGTTAAAATTATCCTATCCAGTTTGAATGAATGAATGAGTGCTTGAAACAGACACCGTTTCCTGCCAAAATAAACTAATAAGATAGTTCCAAGAAAACAGACAAGTAAGTGATTTCAGGTTAGTTAGGGAATAGTTCTTTGTACTGACTGCTTGCAACAACATCCTTGGGAGCCAATTGCAAGTGGTATTAGATTTTTCCGCCCACACGAATTGGAAACATGTCCAGCTCTTTCACAATCTAGTCGTCATCAGGATATCCTGGATCGAGGCCTTTTAGATTTAACTCATTCCTCATCCATCACAAGACTCTTGATTATTAATTATGTTTAACTGTTGTAAACAAACTACAAAGAGAAAGACAGTGGTTGAGACTTTCCTTTTGGTGGGAAGTCCCAGCTATGGATGTAAATAATTCTGGAAGGGTTTAGACAAGAAATGCAGCCACATGCCAGAATCAAGGTAGGTGCAGGAAGCCCAGTTAAGATGTTAACTGTGGGATCCATCGTCCCTCCCCGATTACATTGATCCATCCTTTTATAGATAATTGATTGCCGCCAATGGGGCAGGTAAAAACTCAACAAACAAAAAAGCTTGCTGCTTCGAGGAAGATCCAGGCCAAAGTCTGCCATAAACAGATTTTAAGTAAATACCAAAGCTTATTCTTCAATTGAAGTCCTGATTTTTGCACTCAGCCCCCATTGTTTAAAGTTAAGCACTGTTCAAGTCTGGAATTGACCCACATGATGAAATGTCTCGGTGCTTGTCTGGTACTCTTTCATTACATCTTCTGTTATACTGTAACAATATACTGAGGGAAGGCCTCAACAGTTGCTTAATTTTGGTGTACACTTCATGTCGCTTGAACTGAATGGATAAAGTTTTACACTACTGAATTTATCTGCACACAGATCCATTTCATCAAAAAACTCCAGAGAGTTTACATTATGAATCAACCAAACATGGTTCAACTCGCCTAGAAAGACAGACCTGCATTTACATAATTGGCAAATTAACTTCAATATAAATAAGTGTGAGGTAGTACATTTTGGTAGGAAGAATAAGGAGGCCACATACTCCTTGAAAAATATGTGTCTAAATGGGGTAGAGGAACAGAGGGATCTGGGAGTACAAATACACAAATCACTAAAAGTAGTGATTAAGATTAATGAGGCCATTTTTAAAAAAGGAAACAAAGCACTGGGGTTCATTTCCAGAGGGATAGAATTGAAAAGCAGAGAAGTTATGTTAAACTTTTATAGAACTTTTGGTTAGATCACACTTAAGAGAACTGTGAACAGTTCTGTTCTCCATATTATAAAAAGGACATAGAGTTACTAGAGAAAGGTATCATTCCAGTAAATCTTTTTTTGCACTATCAGGAAAGATTGAACAGGCTGGGGCTCTTTTCTCTAGAAAAGAGAAGACTGAGGGGTGACCTGATAGAAGTCTTTAAGGTTTTAAAGGATTTAATGGGGTAGACATAGTGAAGATGTTTTCACTCGTGGGTGAGAACCGAACTAGGGGCCATAAATATAAGATAGTCACTAATAAACGCAATAGGGAATTCAGCAGAAACTTCTTTACCCAGAGAGTGGTTAGAATGTGGAACTCGCTACCACAGGGGGTCGTTGAGGAGAATAATATTGATGCATTTAAGGGGAAGCTAGATAAGCACATGAAGGAGAAAGGAATAGAAGGATATGTTGATGGGGCTAGATGAAGTGGGGTGGGAGGAGGCTCGTGTGGGGCATAAACACCGGCACGGACCAGTTGAGCCGAATGGCCCGTTTCTGTGCTGTAAATACTTTGTAACTTTCTAAACTTCTCTGGGAAACATCTCAAAGCGCTTCAGAGAAATTACTTTTGAAGTGTAGTCACTGTTGATATCAAGGCAACTATGGCAGCCAATTTGCACACAGTAAGATTCCACAAATAGCAACAGTGTTGGTTGCATCTATCTCTAACTCGTGGTCTCTTTGAGTTGAGCCTCCCTGCAGGGAGTGCAGGAGTGCTGAATTTAATCCACTGAGTTGATATAAACATGGGGCTGAAGTTGATCTGTTGTTCGACCAGGCATGCTTTATGCAGTTCAATGCACCACGCATGACCTTACAATCTCCTGTAACTTCTTAAGAGAATGTTTTCCAGTTTTAGAAATCAGCGTTTTAAGCTCTCCATTTTGGTTTATTTTAGTAGGAATTACTTCAGTTTTCTACTGCCTGAGTTTGTTCTATGCAATCTTAGTCTTACCAACAGAAAGTTGAGCGCTCAGGGTCCTCTACAATAATCATTTTGTGCCTCTCCCAGTGTTTTAACATCTACTTAGATAGTCAAGCACCAGTCCAGGATGTTAAACCAGCTCTGGCGAGTGTAAAACTGAAAGGGGGCAAAATTGGGTCGCGCCCCCTCTTCGGGCGCTGCGAGTGAATATCACGGCGCTACGTGCCGCAGTACTGCAGGCCTCCCTCCCCTTATTAAAGGGGAGGGGCCTAGCGCAGCGCAACCCGGGGCCCAGCTGAGCCACCAGGGATCGGAGTGCCAGCAAAAGCCGCTTGAGGAGTGCCGGGCTCACGGAGCGCAGTCAGCACTCCGCGGGGGGGGCTTCACAGGATGCCGGGGACAGCAACGGGGGCAGGTGCTGGCAGGCAGCCAGTAACAAAAATGGCTGTCCGGCATTTCCCCTTTAATTTGCGCCGCCCCGGCCGCACATACGTCCCCCTGACCCTGTCAGACATAGCGTCCAACGGTAAGTCAGGGGGCGCTACCAAAGATTGCGGCTGGGGCACGAGCGCGGTGCTGCGCACGGCGATGACGTCATCGCCAGAGGCGAAGTGCCGCGGGGCGCTAATGGTTACCGCCGCCGCTAACCTCCCGCTGAAATTCGTTGGAGGCATTAGCGGCACCACGCCCGGGCCCCAGTTGCTTTACGCCCTGTTAGCGCCCTCTTAGGGTGCTAATGGGAGGCGCAAATCAACTGAATTTTTCCCCCAAAGAAATTAAGCAGAGCAGCAAAATTTTACCGCCCAATTTACTGATAAAGCCATTTCTGGATTTTGAAAGGCCGATTTATAGATCTGTGAGATGAGCAGCAAAGCATTCAATAATCAAACTTGGAATTTTGAATTCGAAAACTAAAGTAAACTGCAATCAAATTTTAAAGATAGCATGCATTGCCTGCTTGTGTAGATTGTACTTAAATGAATTTTTGGTTAGTTCTGGCCGCCTTTGTACTTGTAACGATACTTAAATCGGAAATGTGGAGGAATTTCTTCTCTCAAAGGTTCGTGAATCTTTGGAATTCTCTTTCCCAATTCTAGAGCTGTGGAGGCTGGGTCATTGAATATATTTAAGGTGGAAATAGATAGATTTTTGAAAGGTAAGGGTGTCTAGGGTTATGTAGAGCGGGCTGGGAAGTGGAGTTGAGGCCAAGATCAGATCAGCCATGATCTTATTGAATGGCGGAGCAGGCTCGAGGGGCCAAATGACCTCCTCCTGCTCCTACGTCTTATGTTATGTTTAAACATCCAAACCTTGACATTTTTGATTTTCCAGGAGGGAGAATGAAAACTACAGCTGAGCAGTGCTTCAAGGCTTTTGAACAGTTTCTGCTCGTCTATTTAAAGCGCCCCTGGGCAGAGTGTTGCTCAGCTGATTAAAATGTGGGCGAGCAGCAAACTTTAGAAGCTCAGTGGTAGTGGGTGGGGTGGGTGCTTAGACTTCTCATGGAACCTGCATTCCCCAATAGTTTTCTCCCACCAACAGCAACACTGAACCAGTTAATATAATAACTGCAACAACAACTTGCGCTGCGAGTGAATATCACGGCGCTACGTGCAGCAGTGCCACGCGCGCCGGCACGTAGCGCCGCGGTACTGCAGGCCTTCCTCCCCTCATCTGCTGTAAAAGAAAAGAAAGACTTGCATTTATACAGCGCCTTTCACCACCACCGGACGTCTCAAAGCGCTTTGCAGCCAATGAAGTACTTTTGAAGTGTAGTCACTGTTGTAACTCCGCACCAGTGTTTTTATTGTAGAGAAGAAAGTCCCAAGCCGCAGCAAAGAGGCGTAAAGAAAAAAAAATTCAGCAGAATTCATGGTGCAAAAAAAATACTATGCCGAAGGGTCTAGCTGTTTCATTGTTAAATAAACTCAAGCTGAATGGGTGAGCTAATTGCTACCTGCTCATTCTAGTTTCCCCAACAGAAAACTGCCACATCCTCCTTTGAAAGCTCACTAACAAGGAATTAACGGGCCTTAATAATCAACAGCAGCTGCTTCAATAGCAGTTTTGGGGGCAGAAAACAGGAAGAAATACAGAAAAGGAACAACAGCCTGGCAGATTCAGTTTATCTCCCAATTTTCCACCATTTTTAATGCCTATCTATGCCAATCCCCTTTAGTGACCACCCCCCCCCACCCCCAAGAATCCTTGTCACCGCACCTGTTGACCTCACTGACAGAAGCAACCGTTCATTCAGTAGATTGCGGCTAACATACTCTCAGGAGAGCATCAAAGCCGCTTCATCTCGAAATCCCTCTTAATTTTTTTGTTTTGCTTTGGCATAAACTGACAGAACAACCGATCAGGCATTCCAGTGGAATTGATGCATTATATTGAAATCAACCTGAGCTCTGTTCTGGGGTAACTATTTCATCTCTAAAGCTGTTTGATAGCTCAAACCTTTAAATACAATTCGACTGAGAAAGTTCTGCATTTTTGTGTCAGTTAAAGACTGCGAATTGGAGAAACAGCTGCTTTGTGATTCTGGGCAAGGAGGCTGTATTGGAAAGTCACTTCACTGCCCACAACCCCTTAATTAGTCGGCAGCTGCTTTTGCTTTTTCTGTGTTAGCTTTAACTTTAACTACAACCACCCTATAAAGTTGCCGTGTTGTCAAGAGTAATGAATGAGTCAGGAAATAGCAGCTGTTAATGGTGGAGCTCTTTTTTTTATAATTTTCGTGCTTTAGTAAATGAGAAGTTGGCCATTTGTAGTGGGGATGAGACCAAACCTGTTCTCCAGAGAGACTCCTATTTTGCACAAGTGAATCTAAAATTATAAATGGTTTCCATTTCAGTGAAACCCATTATCAGTAGTTATAGAATCATAGTACAGCACAGAAGGAGGCCATTCGGCCCATCAAGTTGTAGAATGAAGTATTTTTTTTAACCTTTCTCCATTCTGCCTTTACAACAGATCTGCCAACTGAGCACTGCCCCTTTTAAGTGACATTTGATTTGATTTTTGAATGTGGTGCTCAGGCTGCAGTTATACTGACAGTTTCACATTGAAACAGTTTCAGGTGCCCATCAATGCAACGGTACAGGTCAATGACCTGATAGTCTCTCACTGCATAGGATTTACACTGGGTGCCATATATCGCTACCCATTGTTAAGTTGCATTTTAAAAGTGTAGTCTTATCAAAATTTATTAGAATTTCATTGTTGTTTGTTCTATTACCAGTAATGTTTTTGTTTTTTTTGGCTTGCAAGCCAGAATTTCATGTTTATGAACAGAGCAGCAGAATTAAGTCCAGGCCTCCTTTTCTGGCTAAGAAACTTCAGTGTCAGTTTTATGTTGCTTACTTGCTATCGATGGCACCTGATGACTTCGGGCAATGTAAAGATTCATAGTTGTGCGAAACATGCAAGTCTGTTGTAACTTTTATAGTAAAGCTGTGTTCTTAAATACATTAAAAATAAAATAATTGAATCATATGTCGTTTTGCCTCCTATTCCTAAAACTGCCTGCCTTTTTTAGTGGTTTACAGACCTGTTTCTCCCTCAATAATCGATATAAAATGCAGAAATGAGCATTAGAGGAGTATTATGACAGTCAGATAGCCTGACGTGAATGTTTACAGGCCTGTATATTCCAATTGGTACTGTATCAGTAATGGTGAGTACATACAAAGTCAAAAAAAAGCAGGCACAGCAAAAAGTTACTGAGAACTTTAAAAAAAAATCTTTTTCCAGTCTCCTTCCAAAATTCCGATCAAAGAGAGACTGAGATTTCACTGTCTGCTTTTTAACCAATGCAGCCTTCAGCATTTTTTCCATTCTGTGCTGACATGTAGGAGTAATGTCTGTGAAGCCCCACCCCATCCAAACTGATTCCAAGGCTTAGCCCATTTTAACTGAGGGGTTGGATTTCTTGGTATGTAGATACTTTCAATCTGGTTGTAGAAGGATGTAGTGGAAAGCTGTGTTTTCCAGCTGGATTGTGAGGCTGATTTGAATATTTATTTCATAAGGTAGCACCTCTATCTATCTGGATTATTCACGTTGGAATAAATCGGTATATCAGATAGCACAGACAGATGACAGTGGATAGACCGTATAGGCTCAGTGCTGCCATTTCTGCATAATATCTAAATGATAAAGCTGGCCTAATAAAACCATTTAATGCCTAAGCAACCCAGGTCTATCATGATTCTGCCAAGTAAGTACTTTTTTCTTTTCTAATTTTACAGCAAACTTTTTTCAATAGTTTCACCAAGAGCTGTGTTTTTGACAGTGGCGTTCTTTGTGCCTAAAGCATTTTATAGAAAAATGGTCAATTTTCCTGACAAAAAGTCAGTTGTGTCAGGTGCAGTTACAGTGGCTGGCTTGTATTCTCATACAGCTCCGTAAATATAGCGCTCACAGGTTTTTGTAGCATTATGTTTAATAGATGACTGACCAACTTCAACGATAACGTAAGTGTTCTATATAAGTGATTTTTGAGGGAGGGGAGGTAATGCAAACTATTATTAGCAAATAACGATATTTCGATTTTCAGTGGTATCCATTTAGAGATCTGTGCATTAGTTGGTAAGGGAATGTGATTCTTTTATTTTCTACAGATCCAAATGAAGTAGGACTTTCTTTTCATTCTGTGTGTCTTTTGTGTGACTTTTATTTTGCCATGATGCCATCCCTATTGACTCTTAGCAGTCAGTTCAGTGTTTAAAAAAATGAAACAGTGAATGCAAAAACATAGAAACAGCTGTCCATATCATCCCGTATTTTATTTTTGTTCTCCTGTGAACCACATGCCAGATGCTACAGTTTTGTTCTGTGAGGTGAGATGTTATCTGGCATACCATTCCCGCTCTTTGGGGGCTTGAAAGGTAAAGAACTGACGACGTGAAAAGCTTCTTGCAGCCAATATTCTCATTGGCCATGCACTGAGAGGGAACACAAAAGCTTTTTATTTGCTCAGTCACCACGCTTGCTCCTGTCAGACCACCTTGGCAGACACCAACTGCTGCAATCCACCGCGCTCCAGATTACTGATTACTGGCACGTAACGCACACACACACACACACACACACACACACAAGATACTCAGCAGCTATTGGCCTTCTCCCACTGAAAACAAGAGTCCAACGAGATGTTAAAAGTGAACTTTTTTGCCACGAGCTTATCAGAATTAATAATCATATTGCAAAAAATATGCATATTTTTCAGAAGCAAGTAAACCTCAACATGATTGAAACGCCAGGTGATTGATTCCTTTCAGGACTATGGGCTGACTAATTCGATCAGTGCAGGCTAAATATTCACATTTTCGTGGCTAATGTCCTCTCCTGAAATCCTCAAGCATTAGTGCAGGGGTGAACTTCAATTGGGAATCATGATTAATGGACTTCAGGAGCTGTTTAAATACCAGACGGATGGTGCACTGCATTAATCATCACTTCAAGCAGTCTATCCCTCATTACAGCTTTATAAAGCAATGTCTGAAACCCTGAATTTTTCTGCTACTTCCTCTTTAAATTGAGACCACAGCAAAGTGATCACATGCAGGCTATGCTTTCTGAAGTTTGAAGTTATGGTTCTGTTACATTGTAAATTTTCCAAATTACTGCAGTCAGTTGTAAGTTAAAAAGGCACTGTGTTAGTTTTGTGTGCGTGTTCATATAGTATTCCAACACTGAGTAGAATGCTTTGAAAGTGCCACTTGAGAGCTGCCAGACTGGAAACCAGGAAAGTTTGTACTGTTAACAAATATGATACCTGCGCAAATATGATACATGCAGCAATATGGACAGTTGAACTGTGGTTTATTGATGTCCTGTGCCCCCTATTCCTTCCTGAACCAACTCTGCAGCATGCACCTGCCTCTCCTCAGGGTAAGGCTAGTTTCTTCAGGCGCCCCTATGTATAGGCAGCCCAGTAGACACTCGTTGAGGATAACGAAGTGGGAGGCCAGGTACGCACCCTCCCACCTCACTAAAATATTACTGCAAGAAGGCTGACGTATTGCAGGGAAACTTCAGACAGTCAGGGCAGAGAGCTGCTGGTGTCAAAACACAGTACCTGGCACATCCTGGATTCATAGGATGGAATTCACCCTGAAATGCAGTGGTCAGGCTTTGAAGCAGGACTAGCTCATTCAGACCATATTCACTCCGAGTCTTTCAGTTATTTGTATTAGTTCATTGTGAATGTAAGTAGCAACAACCCTATCACTGTAAAAGTTCTCTTTTGGATGATGATGTATAATTGTGTGGGGCCCTATTCCAAGCCCAGAGGTGTGTGTCTGTCTGCATGTGCAACTGTGTATGTGCACGTATGTCTGCAGGCATATTCCTCCACTTGTGTGAGTGCATGTCTGTCTTCTAGGAGCTTTACAATGACTTTGTGACAGCGTATCCAATTAGCAGCTGGACCAAAATCAGTTGTGGAGTTTCAGTGGAGTGAATTTGCTGGTTGTGATTTATTTTAACTTTTTTGGTAAATTTAAAATCATCGCTATTGGGGCACAAGTATAACGATCTTATATTTATCGTTTTAACGGTTCAGTGTCTTTCCTGGCAGAGATTACCTTATTGACTTGTTATTATCTGTTGCATGGCATTGTAGAACAGTTATGTGGCTCTGGGTGTGGTTATCAAATAGACATGACTGGACTCACAGATTATGGACAACAAACCAAAAAGAAATGTACACTCCCTGCATCTTCATCAGGTCAAATTCCTCCCAAGTTCGGCCCCATTCCTCGAATACTGAGAATGGCATGTAGATGCGGGCCTCTCCTAGCCCTATCAGACCTCCCAGGTATGCTCTGAGGAGAGTAGGTATATGAAGTTGAGATTTTTACAGTGGGGAACTGTAATCTTCATGACAACTTCCTCTTTCTATCAACCCCTGCCCCTGCTGCAAAATGTCAGCAATTCCCTCTGTATTTCCTCATAATTGGCTGTAGCTTTGAAAATTTTCCATCAGGCGATATGATTTTTATCTGCCTCTGTCAGTACTAGCCAGATTTTGAGTCTACTTCTGGTAGTCACATCGATGTCTCCAGCACTGTGTGTGGTTGGTGTGGACTCGTGCCAGGGATTTCATTGATTGGATTCTAGTATTCTTCTTGCATCATTTTGTTGTGATTGCTCCTCATGTCGCATTTTTATTGATACTGTTATCATTGTCAAGAAAATAAACAGCCCAGTTCCACTGAATCAAATCATTATTCATAATGCCCACTGGTAGATAGGGCTTGTGTTTTTACTCAGGAAAAATGACAAGTTCTAATCTAAAGCAACATTCTACAATTGCTTAAAAAAAATCTTCAGTCAGTTTCTCACTCCAATTAAGAATGAGAAGTCGCACAACACCAGGTTATAGTCCAACAGATTTATTGAAAATTACAAGCTTTCGGAGCTGTCGCCCCTTCCTCAGGTAGCGTTACAGTAACTCTTCCTGAGGAAGGGGCGACAGCTCCGAAAGCTTGTAATTTTCAATAAATCTGTTGGACTATAACCTGGTGTTGTGCGACTTCTCATTTTTGTCCACCCCAGTCCAACGCCGGCATCTCCACATCATGTCCAATTAAGAACACAGTTGTAGAATTCTCTTGATGTGTATTTGTTCTGCTTGATCTAATATATTCTAGACACTAGCTTTTGAATTGTGTTTTCATGAAGAAATGGTGACTGCAAAGTTCCAGCTAGCCTTTCTGTTTTCAAAAACTTCATCATAATATTGCGAGGTACTTACTTGAAAAGGTACTGAAAGGTGTGGTAAGGTATGCTTCAGGTACCTTTAGGAATGGTGTGCAGATTTGCTTTCTGAGTGACTCCTGTAAAGCAGCTAGGAGTTGGACTATCATTAAAGGACCTTGTTGATGTCATTAATAGTTTTTCCAGACTCGTTGGAATCCAGGAATAGCTTCCTCTGAAAGTCTGCCATGTTGCTAGTGACAGGAAATCTTTCAGCAATACGGTGCTTGACAGGTTTTTTTTGCCCCCTTAGGATATAAATTATATTCATTAAAATGTGTGAAGATAAACACCATTGATGAGATCATTGTGTAAACCATTGTGTGCACCTGGTGCCTTACAAGACAGCCTTTTTGATTAGAAAGATCAGTACAGATGATAGAGGTCATGCATCCCATCGAATATAGAACTGTACAGTCAGCCCTTTTGACTCCAGAATTGTTGGCTCCACGACCGTACCACGTATGGATCACTCTTTGTGTGAAGAAAAGCTTGCCTTTTACCACTCTGTGTCTATATTGCCTTCTAAAAGGCAAGTTCAGGAAGAAGACAGTGCTCCTTTAAACCATCACAACTTTGTCATCTTCACAGATGTTCAGAGAAGACATTTGCCAACTTTTGTTTTAACAGAGCTGATTAGTTACAACTGTGTATCTGCCTTGTGCATCACATCTATCAACTGTGACAGATCTGATGACCATTTGTTGTCTGTAGTGAGACTACAGGTGTCATGATAGAGTGGTAGCGCAGTTATGTTTTAAGACAGGCCAGTGCATCATAATCTCTTCAGGGAACCATTGGGAATAAGCATGACACAGCACTTCTCACCCAGGTTGACTGGAGGTCAGGGAACTTACTGCAAACTGCAGCAGCTCCCAGGTAATGACCAGAAAATGGGTGGGGGTGGGGAGCTGGGGGGAGATATTCCGATCGCATAAGATTGGCTTTTTCAATAATCAAGAAGCAGGTTCTAAGACTGACACTGCATATATTTGTATGGCTGATGAAAACTAGGATTTTCATGCATTTCAAAATGTAGTCATTTATAACCAACAGATGGTCAAACACTAACAAAAGATTGTCGATGTTTTCCTCAGGACAGATTAATTAGTATTTGAAACAGTGCTCACCACATCAGCCGCGATTGATCTTTACGCTATGTAGTCTCCTAGTTATAAGCAACACAGGCACTGAAACACGAGAATTCTATTTTGCCCACTGTCTAAATGGAATGCACCATTTGGAAATGCTTGAATCTCACGCCAAACATGTGAGACTCTGTCTGGTTATCCGTGCTGTGACCATTTGTTTTTCTCCACAGTTCTGCACTGTACTGTAGAGCTCTTTTTAGGCTCACAAGATGGCTGGGAAGTTAAAACAAAAGAAGAGGAAATTGGCAGAGAGTGTGCGCTTTCTATCCATCACCTCCTATTCATCTTTTCACAAGCTTACTTGTACATTTTGTGCCAGCGTCCCCCTCCGCCAAATGGTCCAAAACTATTGAAGGGTTCTTGTCACCGAATTCTACATTTCATTCACATTGTTCAGCTAATCCATTGAAGGAGCTTTATTCATTGAGAGCCACCTTGTTTAGCTGCCAGTGGAGTCCGATGCCCATTTCTTTGAGGGAAGATACAATTAATCATAGTGCTTGTGTCTGAATGTTGAACGGTTTTTAATGTGCCTTTCATTTCTTTTCTTTTTTTTCAGAGATTGAAGCCAAGGAAGCATGTGACTGGTTGCGAGCGGCTGGATTCCCTCAGTATGCACAATTGTATGAAGGTAGGTTTGGGTATTGTCTTCTGCGACTAATGTTTCCCCACATGCACCAAATCAGATATCACCCAGTGGATAAACAGATCTGTTTAGTGAGGAAAGTGCACCTCATTCCACACAACAAATCCAGAGCAGATCTTGTTTGCCTCGTTATTGAACTGGGGATCTTTTTTAATGTTGACACAGCTGGTTATTTCAGCAAACAATAGAGAGAGATATTAATCCAAATTGTTCGGAACGGTGAAAAAAGAATACTGGCTCCCCAATGGTGCAATAGTGAGATGCACTGCATGATATGGTATTGAGCCACAAGGAGCAAGAATGTCCAAGTTTGATCTCTGGTCTGTGCTAAATCAGTTGATCTCAACCAGTGCAGCACTAGATCTCTGTCCCCAGGGTACGGAGAGAAATATTTAGCCGGGTTTCCTGCTCCTGATCACTAGCCAGTAACAGCTGCTGGAAAGTACAGATATGTGGATGTCAGGAGAGGATCAGCAGCCAGAAATTGATTCTTGAATCTCATGATTTGTGAAGGTTTTGTCAGTGCTTGCGATTCACACAAGAAGTTTAAATGTAGCTTTCTACATGCTTCATTTTTCTTATTGTACTGTGAACATTTAAAAAGAAGTTGCCTCCAGTCTCTGGACTTAGGAGTGCTGGCAATGCTGAGTCATGATCAGGCTTAGTTTGTATTCCCCTTCACTGTCGTAGTTGCATAGCCTGTTGACACCCACTGTCTAAGCTCGCACATGAAAAATGGCCACTTGAGTGAAGGCTGTTAGCAACTGTAGAACACTAAGGCCGAGGAGGAGTTACTGTCTTCAGGAGAGGAAAGGGGAGAAAATGAGACAGAGTTGGGTGGGGAACTTCACAAGAATGATGTGTACTGATTACCAGCACAAGCTTTAAAACTGTGCTTGCTGTTGTTGCACGTACACTAGAGCACTATCTGCTTGCCTATCGTGGAGTGACAGGAATGTTGTCGCTGTGACGGGCTCTGAAGGCAGACACAAAAACATTTCTGAGAATTTTAACAACGGGAATTTATTCTTCAGTACGGCAAGATCTTAGTCAGTTTACATGCCACCGGCAAGGACTTGCGTATAATGACATCTGTTGAACTGCACTTGTAGTGGAAAACCCAGCACATTCTGCGGAAACTGGGAGGGTGGGCAGTTAATGCCCCGAGTTACTTACCCGCCCTGGAGCCGCCAAGATCTCGCTCGCCGTGATTTTAACCTGCCCACCTGAGCAGGCAGATAGGGCCCCGCCCAAAGCCACCAGGGTCCTTCTTGGCATATGTCATCAGGACCCGACTGAAATTTTAACACGGGCCTGAGTGGAGAAGCCGCTGTGACTTTCCCACCAGGCTTACAGGGGACATAAGAGGATCAGGCCCAGAAGAGGCCAAAAAAGGTAAATTTGTTACTTTTCTTTGTGTGGCCAGGATGAGCAGCAGTGATCCCCGGGCTCCTCGAGGAATGTTTAGGCCTTCCTGCCCCAGACTACCACCTCTCTCCCTTCCCTCGCACAAGACACTCCCGGAACCCCCTTCCTTACATCCACCTGCATACCAGATGCAGGCAGCCGCTTCCCATTCTGGGCAGGATGTGGACGGACAGCACATTAATGGGTTAAAATAGCCCAGGCCTGATTTCTGAATCAGTGGGTGAGTTTAAAATTCACCTTGCCACTCACCCACCCAGAGGTAAAATTGGGGCCCCAGGTATTCACTCAATAAAATCCTGCTGCATTGTAACGTACCTTTATGGAAATTAGTCTCTTGAACCAAAAGCTCTTTGAAATTAAAGAATAAATCAGTCACACAAAAGGAGCAGTGATTTAATGGCTCTCATGACCATCTCTCCCATTGTGTAACAGGGGTCCTTGCAGACATTAGACCATATGGTGAAGGAGTCTTCATACCTGTGTGTGTCTAAAGCAGCTTCAGTATTCTGGATATTTTGTATGGTTTTGACAGTAATATTGGACAAAGCTATGGTTATTCTGCAACATTTTTACTGAAGTATTCTAATTGTATTCCAGCTCATTGACAATTTCATGAATGGCTATCTTTTATAATATATATCCACAGTGACTGGAATTTTAAGCAAATGCTCAGAGAAAGAAAGACTTGCATTTATATAGTACCTTTCACGACCACCGGATGTCCCAAAGCGCTTTATAGCCAATGAAGTACTTTTGAAGTGGAGTCACTGTTGTAATGTGGGAAATGCGGCAACCAATTTGCACACAGCAAGCTCCCACAAACAGCAATGGGATAATGACCAGATAATCTGTTATGTTGGTTGAGGGATAAATATTGGCCAGGTCACCGGGGATAACTCCCCTACTCTTCTTTGAAATAGTGCCATGGGATCTTTTACACCCACCTGAGAGCGCAGACAGGGCCTCGGTTTAACGCCTCATCCGAAAGACGGCACCTCCGACAGTGCAGCACTCCCTCAGCACTGCACTGGAGTGTCAGTCTAGATTTTTGAGCTCAAGTCTCTGGAGTGGGTCTTGAGCCCACAACCTTCTGACTCAGAGGCGAGGGTGCTACCAACTGAGCCACAGCTGACACTGTGGTTATAGATTCTAAGCTCCACTTCAGAGCCTTGAGCACATAATCTAGGCTGACACTTCAGTGCAGGACTGAGGGAGTACTGCTCTATTAGAGGTGCCATCTTTCAGATAAGATGGTAAACTGAGACCCTGCCTGTCCTCTCAAGTGGACATATTCAAAGAAGAGTAGGGGAGATCTCCTGGGGTTCTGGCCAACATTTATCCCTCAACCAATATCACTAAAACGGATTATCTGGTCAGTTATCTGTTGCTTTGTGAAACATGCTGTGTGCAAATTGGCTGCCACGTTTCCCTACATTACAACAGTGACTGTATTTTAAAAGTAATTAATTGGTTGTGAAGAGCTTTGGGATAACCTGAGGTCGTGAAAGCTGATAAATAAATGCAAGTTCTTTCTTTCGTTCTTTTATTTGTGTAAGTTATTGATTTTGAAAAGTATACAGTGGGTGTGCTTAAGGGAAAATAAGAAAAACTGCAAATGCTGGAAATCGGAAATAAAACAAAGTGCTAGAACTGCACAGCAGGTCTGTTAGCAGTTTTAAAGAGAAAAGACAGTTTAACTTTTCAGCTATAGCCCTTCATCACACCAGGGGTTATACCTGAAATGTTAGCCTGCCTTTTCTCTACAGATGCTGGCTGACCTGCTATGTATTCTCTGATTTTTGTATAAGGGGAGGTGAGTCCGATTTTTCTAGGTGATTGCAGCACAAAGCTGGTCTTGACTGGAATTTTAGGATACCTGCTTTTGGCTGTTACCATGGGGACAGTATTTTAAGATGGCAGTTACTTGCCACAGGATATCATTCTAATTTTCAACAAGATGTGTGCAGCACATAATGAACATGTTTCTTTAATCCCCTGTTGCTGTTTTTTGTTAAGTGCTCACTGTGATTCACAAACCTTTTTTAAAAGGAATATATTCCCAGGCTGATTCTTTTCATTGATTTTACTTTGTGAGAAATGGGTTTAATATTAGACTACTCCTGTTTTTGTTCTTGTGGCCTTTATTTATCTGATGACTGTCAAAACTAAATTGCTGAGCCCCCTGAATGTAGAGTTTGCAGTAATAGTCTACAAATGTAACTGATGTAAGCTGCTGTACAACACCATGAATTTCCTCAACTATGCCCACTGTATACTCTGTAAAATCAATACATCATGCAAATGTATAGTTTTACATTCCACTCAGCATCTCGGGCTGTGAGAGATGTCAAAATGCTTTACTATGGAGCCAATTTAAGATTTAAGCCAATTTAAGATTCTTTGCGATCATCTCTGGTACAGATACTTCCCAGTCATGAAGTATCCTTCAAAACCCTGAGATTCAGAATAATTAGACTAAAGATTATAGCAGACTTCTATATTTGAACGAGATCATATTCCTTAACTAGAAAAATACAAGTTGGCTATATTTTCTATTTTGATGAGCACTAAAGTACTTAAAAATATAAAATATATCTATATTTCTGGGCCTTGCTGTTGTAGTTAGTGAACACACTCCTACAGGACATGGAATTAACTCCAACTAGTCTGATTAGACCGTAATCAGAGGGAAGATGAAACAAGTTCCCATAGATACTGTTATAATCAAGGCAAAATACTACAGATGCTGGGAATCTGAAACAAAAACCAAAAATGTTGAACGCTCAGCAGGTCCGGCACCATTTGTGGAAGAATGAACAAAAGTTAACATTTCAGGACTTGTACCCCCTTGTCAGAATTGGAAGATGTTACAGATGAACAGCTTGTAAGGAGGAAAAGAGCAAGAGAAGGGGTGGGAGAAAAATGACCACATACACAAGAAAAGAGAAAGAATCATCTGGAAAGTGGTTAGATGGAAAACTGGCAAAGTGGGACAGGTTCCAGTGGGGGCCCCCCCATCCCAAGCACCAACCCATTCCCTCCCTCGTCACCAGAAACACTGGTACACCCAGTACCAACATCTGCTGTGAGAGAGAAAATGAGAGCTGTGGTTAAGGTCAAAGACAGTTTTTTTTTCATGCTACCCTCCCCCACTCAGCTATTTTACTTTAACTATTCACACATCCTCTGGGTATCATATATATCTCTTATTTCTCTCATCGTGTTTCCATTTACCTTGCATTATTATCACTTCTGTCATTTAATCATCTCCTCCTGTTCTCCACCTAATCACATTTAGACTCGTGCTGTTTGCTTTCGGATTCCATGAGCCACGTCCCAGTGTTTACACTGTGAAATCTGACTTCTATTCTGACAATGCATCGTGGGTCAACAAGACTGCTGGCAGGATAAATGCTAGGAGCCGACTCACCAATCCCACGGCCAATATACAAGCAGCAGATCTGTCAATGCACAGTACAACTGGCCCGGCAATTCGCAGCTCCTAATTAGATCATTATCCGTTAATGAACCACCAATTGAGCTGTCGAAATTGCATCCATAATAATAGACCAAAAATACTGTACGCTTGTATACATCTTTACAGAGCACAATTAAATTACATTTTACTCGTTTTGTTTATATGAATGCATTGTCATTGTTAAAAACTTAGCCAACAAAAGAGAAATGGATAGTCCAGCCTCTTTTACATGGACTAGTTTTTGAACTGTTATAATTGTCAACATTTGGATTTAGGTACCAGCAGCTGCCCACAACAATGAAAATTTAGAATAGTTGTCCAGAACAAGTCACATAGAGGGATTTCTTTTGTTGATAAAGCTCAGAATTTGATTATTTGTGTCTACCTGATTCCAGAAATCCTGCCGGGTTCTCCTTGCCATAAAGGTAGACATCTGATCAGTTTAATGACTGGACTTCATTATCGGCATCATGCACACAGACTGCATTATTATATGTCAATAAAGTTTTTTAACAAGTTGTTTATTAACTACCTTTCAGATTTCAATCGTCTCCATCTATAATATAAACACTAGTGCTATAGACAGGGCTAAGCGATCCCACAATCAACGGATCAGATCAAAGCTCTGCAGTCCTGCCACATCCAGTCGTGAATGGTGTTGGACCAGTAAACAACTAACGGGAGAGGGAGGCTCCATGAATATCCCCATCCTCAATGATGGTGGAGCCCAGCACGTGAGTGCAAAAGACAAGGCTGAAGTGTTTGCAAACATCTTCAGCCAGAAGTGCCGAGTGGATGACCCATATCGGCCTCCTCCTGAGGTCCCCACCATCACAGTCTTCAGCCAATTCGATTCACTCAATGTGATATCAAGAAACGGCTGAGCGCACTGGATACAGCAAAGGCTGTGGGCCCCGACAACATCGCGGCTGTCGTGCTGAAGACTTGTGCTCCAGAACTAGCCATGCCTCTAGCCAAGCTGTTCCAGTACAGCTATAACACTGGCATCTATCCGACTATGTGGAAAACTGCCCAGGTATGTCCTGTCCACAAAAAGCAGGACAAATCCAATCCGGCCAATTACCGCCCCATCAGTCTACTTTCAGTCATCAGCAAAGCGATGGAAGGTGTCATCAACAGTGCTATCAAGCAGCACTTACCAATAACCTGCTCACTGATGCCCAGTTTGGGTTCCGCCAGACCTCATTACAGCCTTGGTCCAAACATGGACAAAAGAGCTGAATTCCAGAGGTGAGGTGAGAGTGACTGCCCTTGACATCAAGACAGCATTTGACTGAGTGTGGCATCAAGGAGGCCTAGTAAAACTGAAGTCAATGGCAATCGGGAGGAAAACGCTCCACTGGCTGGAGTCATACCTAGCACAAAGGAAGATGGTTGTGGTGGTTGGAGGTCAATCATCACAGCCCCAGGACATCGCTGCAGGAGTTCCTCAGAGCTGTGTCCTAGGCCCAACCATCTTCAGCTGCTTCATCAATGACCTTCCCTCCATCATAAGGTCAGAAATGGGGATGTTCGCTGATGACTGCACAGTGTTCAGTGCCATTCGCAACTCCTCAGATAATGAAGCAGTCCATGCCCGCATGCAGCAAGATCTGGACAATCAGGCTTGGGCTGATAAGTGGCAGGTAACATTCGCGCCACACAAGTGCCAGGCAATGACTATCTCCAAAAAGTAAGCGTCTAACCACCGCCCCTTGACATTCAACGGCATTACCATCCTGGGGGATCACCATTGACCAGAAACTTAACTGGACCAGCCACATAAATACTGTGGCAACAAGAGCAGGTCAGAGGCTGGGTATTCTGCGGCGAGTGTCTCACCTCCTAACTCCCCAAAGCCTTTCCACCATCTACAAGGCACAAATCAGGAGTGTGATAGAATACTTGCCTGGATAAGTGCAGCTCCAACAACACTCAAGAAGCTCGACACCATCCAGGACAAAGCAGCCCACTTGATTGGCACCCCATCCACCACCTTAAATGTTCACTCCCTCCACCACCGGCGTACCGTGGCTGCAGTGTGCACCATCTACAAGATGCACTGCAGCAACTCGCCAAGGCTTCTTCGGCAGCACCTCCCAAACCTGCGACCTCCACCACCTAGAAGGACAAGGGCAGCAGGTGCATGGGAACACCACCACCTCCAAGTTCACCTCCAAGTCACACACCATCCTGACTTGGAAATATATCACCATTCCTTCATCGTCGCTGGGTTAAAATCCTTGAACTCGCTCCCTAACAGCACTGTGGGAGTACCTTTACCGTACAGACTGCAGCGGTTCAAGAAGGCGGCTCACCACCACCTTCTCAAGGGCAGCTAGGGATGGGCAATAAATGCTGGCCTTGCCAGTGATGCCCACATCCCATGAACGAATTAAAAAAAAAAACTAGTTAGGCCACAGCTAGAGTACTGAGTACAGTTCTGGTCACCACATTACAGAAAGGATGTGATTGCACTTGAGAGGGTACAGAGGAGATTTACGAGGATGTTGCCAGGACTGGAGAATTTTAGCTATGAGGAAAGATTGGATAGGCTGGGGTTGTTTTATTTGGAACAGAGGAGGCTGAGGGGAGATTCAGGTGTATAAAATTGTGAGGAGCCTAGATAGAGTGGATAGGAAGGACCTATTTCCCTTAGCAGAGGTCAGTAACCAGGGGGTATAGATTTAAAGTAATTGGTAGAGGATTAGAGGGAAGTTGAGGAGAATGTTTTTCACCCAGAGTGTGGTGGGGATCTGGAACTCACTGCCTGAAAGGGTGTTAGAGGCAGAAATCCTCATTGCATTTAAAAGTACTTGGATATAGAAACATAGAAGATAGGAGCAGGAGTAGGCCATTTGGCCCCTCGAGCCTGCTCCGCCATTCAATGCGATCATGGCTGATCATCCAAATTCAGTACCCTGTCCCTGCTTTCTCCCCATATCCCTTAATCCCCTTAGCCTTAAGAAATATATCTAACTCCTTCTTGAATATATTTAATGAATTGGACTCAACTGTCTTCTGCGGTAGATAATTCCACAGGTTCACCACTCTCTGGGTGAAGAAATTCCTCCTCCTCTCAGTCCTAAATGGCTTACCCCTTATCTTTAGACTGTGACCCCTGGTTCTGGACTCCCCCGCCATCGGGAACAGCCTTCCTGCATCTAGTCTGTCTAGTCCTGTTAGAATTTTATAAGTTTCAATGAGATCCCCTCTCATTCTTCTAAACTCTAGCGAATACAAGCCCAATCGACCCAATCTCTCTTCATATGTCATTCCTGCCATCCCAGGTATCAGTCTGGTGAATCTTCGCTGCACTCCCTCCATGGCAAGAACATCCTTCCTCAGATAAGGTGACCAAAACTGCACACAATACTCAAGGGGGGAGAAATTCAGTATCGCCCCATTTGGGGCGCAATTATCGGCCGGGCGCAAAGATTAGCGCCTGGCGCTAATTATCGCCTCCGACTGCAAACTTGACTTTTATCGACCCTGGAGGTGATTGGAGCGCTAAATCAGGCGCTTCACACCTGTCTTAAGGCGCAAAGGCCGAGGAGCAAGGCGCTACCTCAGAGCGCTGGCGAAGCTCGTGATGTCAGTCAGCAATGGAACACACACACAATGGCGCCGGCCAGTTCTTAAAGGGGAGGGTTGATCTTGCTTTCCATCCACATCCTGCTCATTGCAGCCTTGAATCTCGGCCTGGAGAGACCTGTACATCAAATCTGCTGGAAAGAACAATGGAGAGGTCCAGGGAAAGAGCTCAGAGTGCAGCCCCCACAGTCTCTTCTAAATCGATACAAGGAAGGGCAAATCAAAATGAACCTGCAAAGTGCTGCTCAGTACCCAAAACTCCTTCACACAGGGTTGAATCTCTTCAGAAGTCTCTCTCTCTCTCTCTCTCTCTCTCTCTCTCAGAATGCGTGGTTCAAAAATGTTACCAACAATAAAAGGCAGGAAGCAGTCGCCTTTAAATAGCGCTCCCCCAGTCCCTTCCTGACTGCAAAACGCTCCCCTCAACCTGTCGTTGCTAGCGGCAGGCGGTAAGGCAGGGGGCGCCACTCAATATCCGCTCCGGGGCGCTACCGGGGCGTTGCACACTCGACTGACGTCACGATCTGCCGGCGCAGGAGATCGTGGCGGTCGTGTTTAGCGCCGCCGCAAAATGTCTAGTTAATTTTGCGAGCGGCGCAAACATCGCCACGCTCGGGCGCTAGTTGCTTTGCGCCCCATTAGCGCCCTCTTAAGGCGCTAACGGGAGGCGCAACCAACTGAATTTTTCCCCCAAGGTGTGGTCTCACCAAGGCCCTGTACAACTGCAGCAAGACATCCTTGCTCCTGTACACTTGAAGTGCCGTAACCTACAAGGCTTTGGACCAAGAGCTGGAAAGTGGAATTAGGCTGGATAGCTCTTTGTTGGCCGGCACAGACACAATGGGCCAAATGGCCTCCTTCTTTGCCATAAATTTCTATGATTCTATGATCTCCTGAATGTCTGTCTGTGAAGCAAAATAGAGGAAAAATAAACACATTGTGAAACATTTTAATGATCTGTAAATTTACCTGAGTTCTATAGTCTTGAAGAAGCAGATTTTTTTTTTACTTCTGTAATTTGTTGAAGTTGTTCACCTGCTTGTTCTACACCATACTCCACTTGCAGGAAATCAGGACAATCCAGCCAGGTGATATCTTCCTGGACATCATTAGTCCCACTCCTTACTCTAGCTACTGGGAGGTAAACTTGAGTGACGCGTTAAAGGGCTCATCCGTGGGCAGTTTTGTCCCCTTCCCAACCCCTAGATTACCTGGTTGAGACTTAATGAGCTTCCTTGTAATGGAATGTGCACATCAGTCAAAGTTTAGGCCTCCTAGATTGGAGTTCAGTGCTCCAATATCACTTACTGTTGGCCCACCAACTTACTTCAATGTATGATAGCAAAATACTGCGGATGCTGGAAATCCGAAATAACAACAGAAAACGCTGGAAAAACTCAGCAGGCCAGGCAGCATCCGTGGAGAGAGAAACAGAGTTAACGTTTCAGGTCGAAACGTTAACTCTGTTTCTCTCTCCACGGATGCTGCCTGGCCTGCTGAGTTTTTCCAGTGTTTTCTGTTATTACTTCAATGTATGTTCTGCATGAACACCCTGAAGCTGTTTTGTTAAAAAGGATGTTGTCTATGAAGCAAAAATGCATGCTTATATGTATTGTCCGACTGTCTTGGCTGATTGAGGAAGGATTGAATGCCTGAAGATGGAGACCATCAATCTTCTTTCCTTTCTTTAATTTAGCAGCATAGTATACATACAAGTCAATTTTCCTTCTGCAGTCCCACCTTAAAGATTTAAAATGTTAATTTCCTGTGTGCAGTGCACTTTATTCTTGTTTACCAAACGCAGAGTTGTTTATCCAACACCAGTGGCTTGTCTTTTGAAACCGTATTCTGTTCTACATTATCTTGAGTTGATCGTTTTACTGAGTAACTGAAATCTGTGACAGTGTAGCATGTTAAAGGAAATATTATAGAGAAATGTAAACAAAAAAGGAATTTTAGCAATGTTATTGTCGCGATCTCCCACTCGTTTATAATGTGTAAGAGGAAAATTCTGCAGCTAAGTACAAGACACTCCTTCAATTATCTCTGAACGTGAGAGCTTCAGCTGCAAGATGATGGGAAAATTTTGACTCATCTGTTAAATAAACTAAAAATGTCCTCCAGTCTCTGATTTCACTGTCTCATTGATCGCAAACAGATGTAAAAAAAATCATTTTATATAACAAAGGCCAGATATAGAATTCCTCTTTTGACGTGAGCTTCTTGTACTCTCACAGATCAAGTTTTGGACTAAGTTATATTTTTATATCTCCTCTGCCTTCCAATAGAACAAGGCTCTGAAAATGATGTTGGCCACCCAGTGAGATATTCTCTAACTTTCCCATTGGAAACATTGTAAAATGACATTCAAGCTTGTATTTAAGTGTCTTTTCAAGTGAATGTTGCATAAAGCTCATGCTGAGTTGATGGAGGTCTGAAAAAGAAACATAAAATGCTAGAAATAAACAACAGGTTTATTAACATCTGAAAATAAAAAAACAGGTTACTATTTTGGTGTGCACCATGTCTTCTCTTGTCAAATGCTGATGGACCTGCTGGGTATTTCTGATATTTTCTGTTTTTATTTTCTGTAAACAGCATGCTGTTTATTAACGTGAAGAAAGCTTTGTTTGCCTCATGTATCACAATACACTACCAATATATAATTAAGATATTTTGGTCTGTTGCAGATTCCCAATTCCCAATTGACATTGCGTCTGTGAAGAAAGATCATGATTTTCTTGACAAAGATTTCATAGAACCACTTTGTAGGTAAGAAATGAAAAACAAATATTCATTTTAACTGTAACTGAAATATGATATTATGTGTTTCTCAATTTGAATAAAATGACCATTCTGCACTCACCATGTCAGATACTATTATTATGCCAATGTGCACAATAAACTTCAAGCAGTTTCTGAAGAACTAGCCATGTAGAAATCAGTTATCCATGAATTCATATTGTGGACATGTTATGTCAGCATATGATTGATATTCCCTTTGAATATGGAACATCCTTTGTTCGTGGCATCATACCAGTATGTTTTCTGTGACTATATTTCCATAAAAACTTCAATATTATACATGTCTAATTCTGAAACAATTGAAATGTTTATGAAATAAAACACATATTTCACTTCTTCCTGCCCCCATCAAAACCATAAAGATGTCTTGCTTGGCCTAATTGTGGAAAATGTTAATGGACCTCAAGAGATGAATACGTGACTGAAACACTGCCTTGGTTGTTTTTAAAGGCCAGAGTGCTGCAAAAAGACAGCATTTTTATAACCGCGATATTGATGATAATGCCTTTGTCACTAGAAGTGATTTATGTTCGGCATTAATAAGAGCTTTATTTGTCTTATACTGCAGCGTGATTAGTTGAGACACAATTGCAAACAGAGCAGCGCTGTGAGTGAATGCAAGTTCAAATCCCAGCAATGATTCTGGGGCACTGGCTGCGAGCCTCAGAAGGCAAACATGTTTAATGGGTTGAGTAGGCAACACTTTTAAAGGAAGTCCGATAGGCACCAACTGGTCATTCAATTTCTATCACCGTAGAGGAAAACCTGAAGAAAACAAATCGGTCATTATCCGTGGAAATGGTAAGGGGACTGTGAATAACATTGTACTCATGATCTCTTAAGACAAGTCCTTCTGGAGACCGATTTGTCATGGTTGTACAAGTCACTCTGGCTCCCACACGCTGAAGATATCAGTCTGTGATTTCTCCCTTCTCTGTATGCTACAGATCATGACCCCAGTACCCTAGAGAAATACAAGATGATAATTAGCCCTGAAATCACAATCTTTGTGCACATGATTTCAAACGTTATAGCAAATGTAATTGCTTTTGCAGCTGCTGTTGACATGACAACTAGGGATGCGCAATAAACACAGCCTTACCAACATCACTTATGAATAAAAGAAATGAAAAGTGTATTGAGGTGATTACAGACAGCTGTCTGCAGCTATGCACTTGCTGCTTTCCTCGGAGTCCATGATCACAGAAACCCACCATCGAGTGAAAGGGGATGCAATATTTTGAAGGAATTAACCTGAAAATGCAAATAAACTTGAACAGAATTTTCACTTTGATCCCTTCTCTTTGTTTCAGACTTTGCTTTTCAAAGGCTCCTGACCTTTGAGTGTGACTGGCTGTCAGCCTAGCAGGAGTTGTGTATGAAGGGGGAAGATGGGAGGCTGACCAGGAGAGCATTAGAATAATGAGTGGATGAGGGATGTCAAATGTCTTTGGAATAGGGATGTGGGCATTAGATTGCATATTACACTGTAGTTGAGATGCTGTGGAAAGTACAGTCTGCAAGGACAGCACTTAATTGCACCCAAAACACACAAGCAGGAGCTGAAATGGCTCCATAAGAGAGTCAGGACACAGGAGTAGCTGCATGCTCCATTGCAGTCAGTTTTTCCTGGATAGACAGAAATATACAAGAGCCACTGGGGGTCACTTTCAACTTCCCCACTTCAGCAGTATCCTAGCAAAACGGATTGCCCGCCCGATGAGATAGAATTCAGGCGGGTTCTACAACGCGTGGGTGATTCACTCCGCCAAATTACTGCATAAGAAATAGCAGCAGGAATAGGCCACTCGGCCCCTCGAGCCTGCTCCGCCATTCAATAAGATCATGGCTGATCTTCTATCTCAACTCAACTTTTCCCCCCATCCGCCTATCCCTTGGGGAATTTTTTAGGGGGTCAGCGAGCGTGTTCGGTGGCTGGTCAGGTGGGGGGAAAAAAATGTTTTGACAGCGGGCAGGACCCCGCTGTCAACCCGCCGCCACACACCTTTCCCAGATGTCTGGTCTGTCAGCGCTGAGCAAACCCAACACACAGCAGCAGGAGAGGCAATTCAGGTCATTATGACCTTGTTAACAGCCCATTAAGAAGTATTTTGAGCTCACCTTTACATTTTACGAGGTTGCCCACGGGGTCCATGCTGCTCGGGGATCACGTCAGGTAAGCAGGTCGGGAGTTGTATGACCATGGAATCATCTCATTACTTGACAGCTGCAAATGTGCTATAAAAGCTCCAATCTCACATCTGTTTACTTTCCAAGCTCAGAAGCTGTTGCTTACTGCATTTGGAAGACAGATTGAGCTTTATGCAGGTTGCAAGTGTTTGGAGTAAACTCTCTATCCAGTGTCACCTCATTGGAACAACCTCTCTCACCATTGACAGATCACTTCTGTCATCTCAAGTTCATTTGCCATCTATTCCATCAGCATCGATGTCCTTGAAACTATCTCACCTTGGTCCTCAGAATCCCACCATGATCAACCCCAACACCAGCAGCACCATGCACACCAGCAGCACCAACAACACCAACCTTCTCCGCAATCAACTGATGCTGCACAGGACAGAGGGCATCAGCACCTGACCACATTGCTGCCCGTGAGGCCAGGGATGGCCTCACCATGGCCAGATTTACTTCACTTGACACTGTACACCCTGGCTGCCACATGATGCACCAGATTGGCACTACCCCACACCAACATCATAAAGCATCCCTACAGTGCCCAAGCCATTTGTTTCACAATCATGACCATTGCGGGGAGTACTATTATGTCTCACCATTCACTGCAACTCACTAAGCCACTTCCAAAGGTTCACACACATCAGTCCAAGAATGCAAAATGTTGAAAATAAAGATTTCAATGTTTGACAGCACATTAACAGAAACGTCACATGAACCTTGGCTAAAACACACAAGTGGCTACCCTTGTGTGTTGTTAGTTGGTATGATTGGACTAGGATGAGGGTGAGTGTGAGGGGTGCCTAGTGAGATGGAGAAGTGATAATGTAGATAGAGGGGGATGGGTGGAGGTGCAAGGTAAGTTGGTGTGAGTAAGGATGTGCAGGAATAGGGTAGGGAAGGCAGAGTGATGGGGATGTGATGAGTGGCACATCAGGATGAGATTGAGTGAGGCTTTGCAGTAATGTTTCGTGATCTACTGAGATCATTGAAAGATTTGCGCCACTGCAGCCTGGTCCTCCTTACGACATCCCTGCTCATATCCTCCTGTGCAATGTGCAACCAGGCTGCATTGATCTCCTGGGGAGGTCTCTTCCACCCATTGGAAGGGAAGAGAACCTCCCTGCATGCTGTGACTCCCTCCATAAGCATATGGAGGGAGTCATGGGAGAGCCTGGGTGCAGCTCAATGCTGTAGAACACTGACAGCATAAATGTCAAAATTAATTTGCACACGGTCCCTTTAAGGAAACCGGCTGATGACGCATCATCCAATGACCTCATCAGAACCACTTCCTTCAATTGGCCGGGAAATGCGCTGGGTGGGCTTAACAAGCTCAATCGGGGAAATCATTTTGGACTGCAGGCTGGAGCCTGCAGCGAGGCCGGGACCCGCCACCGACCAAGATTGGTAAAATCCAGCCCTTAGTGTCCAAAAATCTATCGATCTCATTCTTGAATATACTCAATGACTGACTGAGCATCCACAGCCCTCTGGGATACAGAATTCCAAAGATTCACAACTCTCTGCGTGAAGCAATTCCACCTCATATCAGTCCTAAATGGCCGACCCCTTATTCTGAGACGTCCCCTAGTTCTAGACTCTCCAGCCAGGGACCCAGCCTCTCAGCATCTACCCTGTCAAGCCCTCTAAGAATTTTTTACATTTCAGTGAGATCACCTCTCATTCTTCTAAACTCCAGAGAGTATAGGCCCAATCTACTCAATCTCTCCTCATAGGACAACCGCCTCACCCCAGGAATCAATCTAGTGAACCTTCGTTGCACTGCCTCCAAGGCAAGTATATCCTTCCTTAGGTAAGGTGACCAAAACTGTACACAGTACTCCAGGTGTGATCTCACCAAAGTCCCATATAATTGCAGTGAGTCTTCCTTACTCGTATACTCCAACCCCCTTGCAATAAAGGCTAATATACCATTTGCCATCCTAATTGCTTGTGGCGAGTGCTGGGCTGGTTTTGAAATCCGATATCCATCCAAAAGCATTCCTCATTATATGCCAGCAAAGGGCCTTCAAGGTTACAGAGAAATAAAAGAAAGAGTAAGTTGAAAGTGCAACTCATCCATTCCAATTAAGTACTCTGGTGGTTCCAGTGGCAAAGTATGTGACTGTGTCTTATTAATGTTTTTGGTCTCCCTCCTATACTGTATGTTGCTTTCCTCAGAGGCTTGACCTCCTCAACATCACATATCCAAAGTTCACCTGACACTTGCATTTCTAGCTGGTAATAGTCCCAGCAGGACTGTGGCGGATTTAATGATTGGACTACAGGTGATAGCTGGGTCTCCGAGGATTAGTTAAAAGGGAATACAAATTCTCCACAGATTCTGAAGAAAACCAAAGAGCCTCCAGTAGCCTGATCCACTCAAACAGTCTGGTTATTTGGACTTGCATCTTACCAGAGGTGTAAATGTTGAGAGCTCTGCCTCTTGTTTTGATCAGTGTGGGTCCAGTAATTCAACATGAGACATTCCAGTGTGTTGCTTACAACCATCAGTGCACTCCACAAAACCAGGCACCAGCCAATAAAGTCAGATTTGTACAAGATCTCTACTTTTTATTTGCAGTCCTTATAATTGTAAATGCTCCATGATACAAAATGTGTGTATTCTGAAAGATGCAAAGCATTGTCAGTATTAAGATTATTGATTTAACACTCAATAAACACTTAGCTATTAATTTTGATTCTCTTTCCTTAGCTAGAATATTTAGGTTGCATGTGCTGTGTGGCAGTGCCTGCTCCAGAACTGATTCTTTAAGTGTTGACGGTAAATTGTACAGGATGGGCTGGATTTTGCAGTAGAAATAACATTGAGGCTATCGGCGCTCACCGTTATTAACGTGTAAATCGGACAGCAACTTCCAGCGTCCGCACATGCGCAATTAAATGCGTAAATCAGTAAGTTGCTGATCGAGATGCCCTGCTCCTCTAGAAGCTGCGCAGGAATGGAATCTCACAGAGCGACTTGCCATTGAAATACATGGAAAGGCGTGAAGTTACTGCACTTACCAGATATACACATACTAAACTCGGCAGAGATTTTTTTTAATTTCAAAATGTAATTTTTTTCTTTGTCTCTTTTATCTCTCTCTCTCTCTCAATCCAATCCTTCTTTTCCTCTTTTTTTATTTTGTTTTCTGTACCTGATTTGACATTGAATTCACTATTCCAACTGACACTTCCTGGTTCAGACTCTGCTGCTCAGTAACAATTCTTCAATCTGATTGGTTAAGGAGCAACATTGTTGCTTGTCCTGTTCACACAGGTCCAAGGTGCCCTGTAGAGGGCGCTGCACTTTTTGGACGGTTGGCTGACAGGAACTTCCAGTGCAAAAGCCCACACAGTCTATGGGCAAGTGCGAGTGTAACAAATGGCAGGTGCCGGTCGTTCGCCACTGACCGCAAAATGCGGCCCAGTGTTGTTGAGCTACTCTCACTGCTGCCCTTTCGGCCCAGCGGACGGCCTGATTATGATGTAGCTGTGAACTCCCATTTGATTTGAAGCACAGTGTAAAAGAAGGTTGACATTGACAAATGAAAAGAGAAGACACACGGCAGCTTGATCAGCATCTTCCAGAATTCCGACATCAGTGATCGCTTCAAGAGCTCCTGCTGTGCATTCCCAGCATCTTCTGTTTTCAGTTCACATTTCACGCATCTGTGGGTTTCTTCTTACCTTAGCACTAACAACCCCCGGAGATGTGCAGCCTTGCAGTCAATAGAGAAATCCTTGGCACTAGAATGTTTCAATCAACCTTACATTTGCTTTATTTTCCCTGGTCAAAGGTAAATTATTGTAAGAATTTGTGGATGTTGCACCATCTAAACGATTTCATCAGTGTGGTCCACTGCTCTGATACACCACACCACAGTGTTAAGGACATGGTTCAGACACGTTCTTAATCTCACCGGCACCCGTAGGGTTTGGTGCCAAGTGTAGGTTTTTCACATCCCCGGTGGAAGGAAAGGCGAGTTTCTCTGCATTATTGTACTCTCAGTTCCAGCGGGTTGTTTGCCCAACTTTTCAGTTGCTGAATTGTATATAGTAGGCAGGAAGAAAGAAAGGAGCTTCAGTATGGGCACTGAGAATTGGGAGTCCTGCTGAGACTTTGACAGGAAGCTTCTAGGGAGTTTGAAATGTGCAGTCTTCATCTTTAAGCCTCAGTGTGCAATCAACTCTTATGTAGAACTATCTTATGGCCTCTTTGTTATAAACGCTGTGTAGCCAGAGCTGTTAACACTCAGGAAATGCCACGAGTGAGATTTGTGATCAAAAAAGACACATGGGTAGAAATATTGTATGCATTTCTCGAAGTCCAAAATGGGCGCCACAAAGTCAAATTGTACAGCGCAGCGTCGCACGAGGAGCAGCGCCAGAAGTGCGCCCAATGCCATATTGGTTCGGGCGCTCGTTCGGCATCCCTGGTGACCGCCTGAAAGAAACACAGGCATCATTAAAATATGTTAATAAGGGGCTTGGGCCTGAATCAGGACCCTTTTGAGAAATTGTTGTCCAAGTACGTCTGATACGTCACTTCCTAAAACCATCCACCAACCAAATCATGGCGGGATCAGTCGGGAAGCAGCCTTCACGAGCATTATTTAAAGGGATCCTCTTCTCCAGAAGGTAAATCTGTGGTTAGTCGTTTTAGGCTCCTAGGGTGCTTTTGAGCCAAGTTTTTGACGGCTTTGGCTGTAAAACATTTTGGAAGGAGAGTTTTTGGAGGTCCTGAACTCTTTCTCAGGATTTGCTCATTCTCAGTTGCTGAACAGGGTAACGCTGCTGGGCTTAACCTTGCGGCTCCCAAATCAGGAGGAAGAGCAGCAGCAAGGAAAGCAGGAAAGGCCTGCAGAGGTTGCAAGAAGAGGGTGAAGGAGGAGAGTGCGCAGGAGGCTGTACAGCATGTGGGTCTTCAGAAACAGAACACCATATCTGAACCTCTCAGAGGAGCAGTGTGTAAGGTGGCTGCACGTCAGTAGGAAAACTATCACTTAGCTGTGCCATCAATTGGAGCCCAGCCCCAGGCCAGGCACTGCACTGCCTATGGCAGTGAAGGTCACCATGATTGTAAACTTTTATGCCTCTGGCTCCTTCCAAACTGCTGTTGGTGATATTAGCAACATCAGTCAGTTTGCTGTGCACACGCCGATCAGGCAGGTGAGAGCGCTACCACTGAGCCACAGCTGATACTAGCTTGCCCATGGAGGCCGACAAGCAGGAAGAAACAATTTGCCCACATTGCTGGATTCCAGCAGGTGCTGGGCATCATACGGTGCACGCACGTAGCCCTGCGTGTTCCCCAGCAGGAACCAACAGGTTTTTTTCAACAGGAAGAGCCTTCGATTCGCTCCGTGTTGAACTTGTTTGTGACCACAGGCAGTAGGTGATGCAGGTTTGTGCCGGTGTCCTGGTAGTGGTCATGACTTCCATTACTGCGACAACCCTCTCTGTTCCATTCAGACTATCTGGTGATCAGCAGGCTGCCAGGGGAAAGGGGGTATCCCCTCACCAGCTGGTTCATGGCTCTTGCCAATATAATCAGAGCCATGCAACAACAAGCATTCTGATTGAGCAAACAATTGGCGACCTGAAACCAGGGTTCCACTGTCTGGACAGCTCGGACAGAGTCGTTCAGTCCAGTCCAGTCCAGAGCGAGTTTCAGGATTCAGAATCGTTTGCTGCATGCTCCACAATCTTGCAATACAAAAGGGAGTTGCTATGGAGCTTCCTGAGGAACAAGAAGTGGAGGAAAGATTAAGAGGAGGATCAGATACTGGAGGATGCAGAGGAAGAGCACAGCTCAGCAGTGCTGTGAGCTGCCAGAGCTGTAAGGCAGCCAATTATTGAAGAGAGATTCTCCCGAACCATCCCTCCCCTCTCCAGACCACCGAACAGTCCCTCCTTCCACCTGGCCCAGTCCTAACACTCGCTATATCAATGCCTCAAACAGTACAACTTCATGGGTGTTCCTGTTGCGTGTCTAAGATTAAGAAGACTCACAGCAATACAGTATCAAAACAAAACATTATACTTCACTACTCCAGAATACTCCTCCAGTCTTGATTTAACAAATGCTTACATGAATCATGTATATCTACAAATCACTCTTGTGCAAACATTTACTGCCTGTCTTGTGTGCTTGTTTACCTACCCTAGTGCTCCTACAAGGTGGTTCCCCAGTGGCAAGCTCGCTGGCAGGCAGGCCAGTGCACTTAGAAGCAATTTCTACCCCAGACAGATGATAGCCTTTTAAACAAGAGTTGTGCTTATTTTTCAGAGTAACATCCATCAGAAGAGATAACCTGTTTAAACTAAAGACTGGGTGTCACTCCAAATGAGTGAGGCTCGATGGGTCTGTCTGGCAGATTTCTGCTGCCACCTTTCATTGCACTAAGCAGTCAGTTAGTAAAGTTATCAAATCTTTTCACCTTGGAAGCAGTTTCCCATAATCTCATTTTCTCCTGATGACATGCACGTGTGCCTTTAGTAAGCCAGAATTTTAAATTTGTTGAATTTAATTTCTGCCTTGCTTTGGTGAGTTCACGCTGCTAGCCTCACAAGGTTCTACACAGGCGCTAGCAATGGGCAAGCTTCCCCACCACCAGTCCGTACCCTCATGGGCTTTGCATCTGTAGTATCATATCGCACAGAGTCCGACATAAATACTGTAATCAAAGTGAGGTTCATAACAGCAGCAGCAATAGGGTTCAGTGGTGAGCACGTTGCTCACATCTATTAATCTGTTGATGGACTGGGTTCCGCCACAGAGGGGAAGCATCTGCCCACTTTATCCTTTTCTTAAAATAAACAGATCCGTTTAGATTCTGATATGGGCCCAGAATTTGAGGTTCACCAAATTAAGCTGAACTGCCTGAATTCAAGCTAATTTTTATTAAACCCATTTCAAATGCAACTATAAATGCCCTCGTGACGAGTTCTCGGGAGATGTGTTTGCGTACAGCCACAATGTTTATTCAACCGCAGTAACTGGCTTATACGGATCGGATGGACTGGAATTGTATTGGGTGTTAAGAGTGCTCTGTGATGACATCAGTATGTCTGAGAAGCCTGAAAAGGAGGTGCTCATCAGTTCATCACTTTTAATGTTTATCACACAGTGTAAAACACCATTGTCACTCAGTAAACACTCAGTAAATCGACTGGACTGACCTAGGTAGGCCGCATGGCAACCACACACACACTGCAAGGCAATAGGCAGAGAGAACCAATGACATTTAGCAACTCCAGTTACAATAAAGGTACCAGCTGATCCATGTTTGTTGAAGGGATAGGCTAGAGAACCGCACGCACACAGTGCTGCTGTTTAAATGAAAGTACCTGAACAGAATGGTAAATGGGATGTCTTATCAGTATCTACACAGACGGGCTTATTATGCAGACCTGCGATCTGTGCTCCAGCAGCCTATAGCCTGAAATGCTACAGTCCAGCTGAAGATTTTCCTCGGGAATTAGTTGTTTTATTTATTTTTTGTTGGAAAAAAAGGACGGTGTGTCTTGCAGTTAACAATAGCAATTAATCGTCTAGAAATGTTTTTAAGTCCTGTCATTAGACTGCTAATGGCTGAGGATAATTGCAGGTCAAATTGGACTTCTAATATATTGGATTTTGGTTTATTTCCAGGCGACTGAATACTCTGAACAAGTGCACCTCTCTGAAAATAGACGTCAACCTTCCCAAGAAAAAAGTAAGGACATATCTCTTGTTTAATTTTCTACATGCACGTGTAACTTCAGGCAATCTCTGGTGCCTCTCAAATCAACGCCTAATCTTAAAATATACCAGTTGTGTACCAGAGTGTTAGAAGTGGTTCATGGTGCTTGTTAATGATGTGAGCAGCCATTTTGTAGTGATGAGTGAGCAACACTTACAATTATTACATAAAGCAGCACATTTTTTTTCCTCACACAGGTTTGAAATAAAAAGGTCCTACAGCTTTCAGAGCTGCTGTTCAGCACTATAGACCTGATTTTAAGCTAACCCGTCCGGAACGATAAGGCGAGCTCAGGTCAGACGCCCACTTTACACCCTGCCTGGCTTCAATAGAGTGTAAAATCAGGCAGGGTGTAAAACTGGTGTCCGAGCAGCACCTGCCCCGTTCTCGTCGGGCAGGTTAGGTTCAAATTGGGGCTTACCTGTCTCAAGGAACAGACAAGAAATGTCTTTAATTTTAGCTTTTTGAATAAAAAATGGCTTTGCTGCTTCTATACTTGTTACAGGATGTTATTAGTCCTTTCCACTTACTGATGGAGACCACGTTCATTACTGTGCCACTCCCTACCCTTTTGTTAAATAATTTATTTAGAGGTAAACAAGGGGAAACAACCGCAAGCCCCTTGACAGCTCCGGAAAGGTATGTTTTGTATTTATTTTTTTTACTTGCCTTATTGTGGCGTCGGGAGAAGCAAGTGTGCTCCTCCTGGCTCCACATTAAATTCGTGGGCCACTGCCGGCCCCCATTTGCACCCCTCCCAAAGCTCCCCTCTCCATCCCCCCAGATTCTGCTTACTGCCCTGGCCGACATCTAAGCTCTTCCTGGGACCAGCAAGCTTCCTCCGGGTCATCGACTGCCACCCGCAGCGGACACATTTCACGTGGGTTAGGACACCATCGCAGAGCCTCTTTTTCTTGGGTCTTTCAAACTGCTATCTGGCCACGGTCTATCCTTGCCTGCTAATCGCACAGAGTCAGTTCCGTGCATCTGTGCAGCAGCAAATTTCAATGTAAATCAGGAAGAGTGAGGCACAGATGTTGCAAATCTTCACTGGACTGCAACTTTCCCCAGGCCCACACTGTGAGATAAAACACCATTAGATTATCCAAACTCATTTTGTGTAGAATGCTGGGAGTCTGTAAAGAGAAGAGATTTCCAGTCCATTTGTCTGGGCTGAATTTCAGCTAGAGAAGATCTGCTAACACACTACACTATCCAGCCTTTCATTTGCAGATTTATTAGAATGGCCAATGTGTTCCTGTATTAAAGGAACATGGAGGAAGGTTGAAGGTACATGAAACGCAAAAAGTTAGCATGCAAGTACAGCAAGTAATTAGGAAGGCAAATGGAATGTTGGCCTTTATTGCAAGGGGGATGGAGTATAAAAGTAGGGAAGTCTTGCTACAACTGTACAGGGTGCTGGTGAGACCACACCTGGAGTACTGCGTACAGTTTTGGTCTCCTTATTTAAGGAGGGATATACTTGCATTGGAGGCAGTTCAGAGAAGGTTCACTAGGTTAATTCCTGAGATGAAGGGGTTGTCTTATGAAGAAAGGTTGAGCAGGTTGGGCCTATACTCATTGGAGTTTAGAAGAATGAGAGGTGATCTTATTGAAACATATAAGATTCTGAGGGGGCTTCACAGGGTAGATGCAGGGAGGATGTTTCCCCTCGTGGGGGAATCTAGAACTAGGAGGCACAGTTTCAGGATAAGGGGTTGCCCATTTAAAACGGAAAGGAGGAGGAATTTCTTCTCTGAGGGTCGTGAATCTTTGGAATTCTCTACCCCAGAGAGCTGTGGAGGCTGAGTCATTGAATATATTCAAGGCGGAGATAGACATATATTTGAGCTACAGGGGAATCACAGAATCCCCACAGTGCAGATAGAGGCCATTTCGGCCCATCGAGCCTGCACCGACACATATCCCACCCTATCCCCGTAACCCCACGTATTTAATCCCCCTAACACTAAGGGTCAATTTATCATAGCCAAATCAACCTAACCCGCACATCTTAGAGTCAAGGGTTATGGGGAGCGGGTGGGAAAGTGGCGTTGAGGCCAAGATCAGATCAGCCATGATCTTATTGATTGGCGGAGCAGGCCTGAGGGGCCGAATGGCCTACTCCTGCTCCTATTTCTTATGTTCTTATGTTGTGCCGCATGGACTGATGTAATGGAAGAACTGGCCACTCACACTGCCTTTAATACCTTTATCTTAGAGTTAGGGCTCAGATGCCAAGTAGTCCTGAGGAAGTAATTCAATCTGTGCCTCTGGAGGCAGAATGCCAACGGCAGCAAAGATAAATGGTTGCTGCTGACAGAAAAGGGAAATAGAAACAGAAGTGAAAGGAGATGAGAGAGAGGCAAAGGGATGAGAGAGAGACACAAGTGGAGAGGAAGAGAGAAAAATGAAGGGGGCAGAGAGAGAAGTGAAGGGGAAGAGAGAGATATAGATGTGAAGGAAGGGGAAAAGAGAGAAAATTGCTCCTACCCCATTCACCCATTTTCTCTTCTGCTGTAACTGTGTTCGACTCTCTTACCCAACTTGCCGATTGGCTCAGCGAGTTTATTCAGTGAGTAGCTGAACCCAGATCAACCCCCAGCATGTTTTCCGTTAGCTGATCTTAGTCAGAGTAGTGTTAGGACCACTGTATTTGGTCTATGCTCCCATAGTTTAAGGAAGGGGAAAAATCGTACTCACTCCTGATTGCCATCCTGCAAGCCCTGCTGGAAATTCACAGTTTGTAAGGCAGCTGCAGATTTCCGGCAGCCATTTATTTCAGCTTTTAATGAGTCTCTGTATAACTCCTTGTCTGACTGCAATAACTAGAGGCTTGGTTGGCTCATTCTGATACAGGAATCTGATTGAAATCGAACATTACATTTGTGCAGCTGCTACAATTACTGTGCAAATAAGCTGAGAGATGGAGATTGAAGCTTTTTTATGAGCACTGTCTTTCCTCTGAGGAATTTATAAAAGCGACTGTGTTGTCAGTCTTGAGATCTGTGTGGATGCACAGCCGACTTGAATGACATGAAGAGGGGTTTGGCAGGAAGGTCCAGAGGGAGGGTTATTCATGGAAATCATTCCAACGCCCTTGTGTTTACACGGACTCAAATGAAAGCAAATACTGGGTTACACCATACAGTCTTATTTACTCATTAAACAATTTCAATCACAGCAGCCAGAATTATACTGAAAGACAGCATTATAACTAAAATTAAATTTGGGACCATTTTTCTATTCGTTCAGCATGACTCCATGAAACAGGCTTTTGAATGTGCCATCATTAAATTATAACAAATAAAATGTTACGAGAGTGTATAAGTTCTAAAGATCTCTCAGTTCTGGGACTGAAATGATTATTTCAATATCTGTGTCCTTAGCCTTAAGTGTCAATTATGGTGGACTCCGTTTCTGTGTTTTTCTTCTTCCCACGAGCATCATTTTTGTTTGTTCGTTCCTGGGATATGGGCGTCGCTGGCAAGGCCAGCATTTATTGCCCATCCCTAATTGCCCTTGAGAAAGTGGTGGTGAGCCGCTGCCTTGAACCGCTGCAGTCCATGTGGTGAAGGTACTCCCACAGTGCTGTTACCAGGATGTTTATGGTGATGGATTTGGCGATGGTAATGCTGTTGAATGTCACAGGGCGGTGGCTAGACTGTTGTTGGAGATAGTCATCCCCTGGCACTTGTGTGAGGACGAGGTCAAGTAGGTTTTTCCCTCGAGTTGGTTCTCTCACCACCTGTCGCAGGCCCAGACTGGCAGCTATGTCCTTCAGGACTCGGCCACCTCGGTCAGTAGTGGTGCTACCGAGCCACTCTTGGTGATAGACATTGAAGAGTACATCCAGATAGTTTCATGGTTACCATTACTGATACTAGCTTTTTATTCCAGATTTATTTAATTAACTGAATTTAAATTCCCCGGCTGCCGTGGTGGGATTTGAACTCTCGTCTCTGGATCATCAGTCCAGGCCTCTGGATTACTAGCCCAGTGACATTTCCACTATGGTACCATTCCTGGGATGTGGGCATCGCTGGCAAGGCCAGCATTTATTGCCCATCCCTAATTGCCCTTGAGAAGGTGGTGAGCCACCTTCTTGAACCACTGCAGTCCTTGTGGTGAAGGTACTCCCACAGTGCTGTTCGGGAGGGAGTTCCGAGGTGGTCCATCCGGTTTTATTCTAATTATTGTTTCTCATAGCAGTTTTGTACAACTGAGTGACTTGCTAGGCCATTTCAGAGGGTAGTTAACAGTCAACCACATTGCTGTGGGTCTGGAGTCACATATAGGCCAGACCGGGTAAGGGTGGCAAATTTCCTTCCCTAAAGGACATTAGTGAACCAGATGGGTTTTTATGACTATCCAATAGTTTCATGGTTACCATTACTGATACTAGCTTTTTATTCCAGATTTATTTCATTAACTGAATTTAAATTCCCCAGCTGCTGTGGTGGGATTTGAACTCACGTCTCTGGAGCATTAGTCCTTGGCCTCTGGATTACTCGTCCAGTAAAATAACCACTATGCTACCATTCCCGGAACCAATAGGTAACCAAACTAACCAGAAACAGATGGTGCCTTAACATCATTCCCGTCACTGTCAAAAACCTAACTTGGCAACAGTGCTGTAAAGCAAACCAGGCAGTGGTTTTTAACCGTGCTTCTCTAAACAACGTCAGAGGCAGAAACCAAGGCAGCCAACAACTCCTACCCACTTTCATACTGCAGAAGGTTGGTTTTGCTCCCAGTGGCCTGTACAGTCTTTTCACAGCCACTGAGGAAACTACTGGGACCAAAGAAAATAGTCACGAAAAGTAAATTTAAAACAAATGCATAGCATCTGCATACACAGCTGTTAAAGTCCATCTCGTTTCAGGGCAGTTGCATCAGCGGTGAGGATGGGGGCCAGCACTGTAGAACATAGCGCAAGCTTTCGAGTATAAATGCGCCATTAGTTCTTCGCAAAAAGTAGTGGTGGAAGACCTGGTAACGATGTTAGGTCTCACTCGAGGCCCCATCTGCCCCCTTGCATGGAGGCAAAAGATCCTATGGTCATATTCGAAGAAGAGTAGGGAAGTTTTCCCGGTGTCCTGGCCAATATCTATCCCTCAATCAACACTATCAAAACAGATTAACTGGTCATTATCTCATTGCTGTTTTGTGGGACATTGTGTGCAAATTGGCTGCGTTTGCCTGAAAAACAACGGTGACTACGTTTCAAAGGTACTTATTGGCTGTAAGTACTTTGGATTTTCCTGAGGATGTGAAAGACGCTATTTAAATACAAGTTCTTGTTTTCAAGGATTTACATGAACATTTTACTCACCTTGCCAAACCCTTTGTAAGAACCCTATTTACAAAGAGGCTATCCTTTTAGGATGAATGGGCCAGATTTTGCAGTCAGCGGCGAACGAATGGCACTAGCCATTCGTTACACGTGGCCATAGACTTTCTATGGGCTTTTGCACTGGAGGTACCTGTCAGCCAACTGTCCAAAAATCGCAGCACTCTCTACATAGCATCTGGGACCTGTGTGAACAGGGCAAGCAACTGTGTATCTTCTTAACCAATCGGATTAAAGAATCGTTAATGAGCAGCACAAAGTCTGAACCAGGAAGTGTCAATTAGAATATTGAATTCAGTGTCAAATCAGGTACAGAAACAGAATAGAGAGGGAAAGAAGGATTGGATTAAAGGAGAAAGAGAAAAATGACAGGAAACAAAGTTTAAAAAAAACATTTTTTATTTAAATGTTTTTATTTGTTTAAAACTCCAACAATAATTAATATCTGAAGGATTATACTTGTAAAATTTAATTTTCAGTACGAGGGAGGTTGTTTGGCAGTAATTAAGATTTATCACGCCATTAAAAGGGTACTTACACTGGAATGGACAAGCCCTAACTTGTTCTGGCGAGTTTAGTCCATATCTATGAGGTAAGTACAGGAACTTCACACCATTTAATGTATTTGAATAGTGAGTCAGACAGCGAGATACCGTTATCACGCAGCTTCTGTAGGAGCTGGGCATCTCGGACAGCAACTTCCAGATTTCCCCGTTTAACTGCGCATGTGCGATCGCTGGAAGTTACTGTCCGATTCCACGTAAATAACGATGAGCACTGTTAGCCTCACCATTATTTCTACTGCAAAGTCCGTCCCAATATTTTTTAAGCTTTACTTCATATTAAGGAATGCCATCTAATTAGGAGAGGCAGAGTTAATCAGAGTAAAAGATTTGCAGGTCTCCCAAGAAACCATTTGCCCCCAGCACCCTCCTATTGTTCATAGTTTCAATTAGACCCACTATATTTCCTCTATAAATATCTTGCATATAACTGTACAGTAGCTGCTTTTGAAATTGGTTTCAATAGGCTATATTGAAAATTTGCATTGAGGCGATGAGAGAATTCATTTGTTTTCAGATGCACTTCTGGATACTAGTATAAAAAGCAATTATAATGAATGACGTGTAACATCACATTTCTTTTTAACCATTTCAAGATTATTGAAAGAGAACAGTGCATTTCAGCTCATTTAAGCCAAACCCTTCCACAGTATGCATTAGACTCACTGATACAGCCATGTATGCAACTCGCTGACATGTGCCAGTCAGGGCTGTTAACTTAAAAAACAAGGTTGAAGAATACAAAATCATTCACCCTCTCACAGTGTGGTTTATAACCACAACAACAGAACTGTTTCTTTTGTATTTCACCAGTATTTAGTTATCACTGCCAGTTTCTATAAGAAAGCCATTTTAACAGAAGTTGGCGAAGTCCATCTTTTCAGGTTCTTTTCTTTTTGCTGTCTATCTGGTTGGGTTTCTCTCTCTTTCCTAACTTAAGGCAGGGGGGGGGAACCTTTTGTGTAAAGTTATTTTATTCAGTTTCTCATTCAGTCAGTCTCTCTCTAGTTGTGCTGTTCTGTCTTAACCCAGTTTATTTAAATCATCAACCTTTATATAAAAGTGGATTGTTTTGATATCACAACCCCTGCTGCTGTTGCTCCTACCATTACTGGAGCCCTGCTTTACATCCATTGTAAACCTTGTTCTTATTTGACTTGTTACTGATGACTGAGATTTGTCAAAGTAAATAGCATTCAGTTTTGCATAATTAACAATGAGATAAAGTTTACAATTAATTATTGCCCTGAAAGTATAACAGGCTTAGTGATAGGCAGAGGAAAAGGGACAGCTTAGTACTCCGACACTCCATTTACTGTCTAATTGCAGTTACTCACTGCCTCGTATAACTAGACTCTACATTCACTGCAAGCCCTGGAACTGTTTGAGACGGTCAGACTGTGACGGTGGCGGACGGAAGGTGTTTGTAGGAGGGTGAGTTAAATGGGCCGAGTCTGCGCTCTCATCTTTGTCACTGGTAACAGGAAAGTTTATAATTTGTTAATTTTAAAATGGAGCTGGAATGTGTCCTGTTACAGGATGCTGTGACTGGGACTAAAGAAAGAGAGTTGCGAACAGCTGCTTTAACTATCCGAAATAGCCATACGGTTTATGCGGCGCCTTTGTAATTGACGCCTGTGGTAATGACAAACGATCAGCGCCATTTGCCTGCTATAGGCGGCTGTGCGGGATAAGCGGGGACGTGTAAGTGGTAGGTAATGTATTTTCGGGCCTCACTGACACTCCCTATGAAAATTGTTATTCGTTTAATTTGAATAGACCTCTCCAGATAGATCGCTCATGATTTTTTAGAACTTTCACTTGCCCAGACATCACCAGGCTCATAGAATACTTGATATAATCACATTCTCGTTCATCCTGAAAGCATCATGCTCTTGGTTGTTCTGACAGTCCCATGCTCTCCGCCCTCTTGGTGCCACCATGCTCTCAGTCTCTGCATGTACCTGCTTAGTACCATCCTCACAGAGATGTGGCATCAAGAGATGAATTTTAATTGTCTATTGCAGGGGGAAAAAAATAAATCATCAAGAGAAAAAAATAAAGCTGAGGAATGAGTTTTAAACACTGCCAATTTGATTGAATGTTCTATCCGTTGGATTTGAAAGAAAGAAAGTATGGGGTTTGTACCCAGCCTGCCACTCGTTCTCAGCTGGAGTAGAGGATAGTGATTATTACACTCTGATAGTTTAATAGTGTGTCTGCACACAACTATCTTGTTGCAGTCCTTCACTTTGGGAATTTGCTATTATTCAGTGAATACGAAATTTGCAGCTTGGTCTGGCTGTTAACTCGCAGCGAATCAGAAGATTTTGTGTGCTGAGAAGAGGGCTGGGCGATGCAATCTTTTTACTGTTTCCTGTTATGAGGAAACTAAAAGCGCATATTATTTTCAAAAGAAGACGCTGCATGTTCTATATATCTGCACCTCCCTCGTTTGTCAAAGGCACGTGCCTGATTTTTAATGATCATGTGAATAATGAGGCATTACAACAACAACAAACTGCATTTATATAGCGCCTTTCGACGTAGCTACATGTCCCAAAACACTTCACAGGAGCGTTATCAACAAATTTGACACCAAGCCACATAAGGAGATATGAGGACAGGTGACCAAAAGCTTGGCCAAATACAGTAGATAGGTTTTGAGGAGCGTCTTAAAGGAGAAGAGAAAAGTAGAGCTGCAGAGAGATTTAGGGAGACAATTCCAGAGCTTGGGGCCTAGGCAGCTGAAGGCACAGCCGCCAATGGTGGGGCAGTGGAAATCGGGGATGCACAAGAGGCCAGTTGGCAAATGACTTGCATAATTTCGGCTGACACCATTGATTTTGCCAGTGAAGCACGAATTGTGAACAAAACCGTGAGTTCAAGAGTTAGAGACGAATAGAGTTTAATCTCTGAGCCACAATCTGCCTCGGGATCACTGGGAGAGGGAGGCAGTAATGGTGGGGGGGAGGGGGAAGGTTTGAGGTTCTACCCACTTTTTGTTTTTTACAGAGATGACCATTTCTAGTAATTGTACTTTTTAAAAACCCTGGACCTACATGTGCACTGAGGGTTTGTAGTCCTACTGGCTGTCACCCAATAGGAATGGCTTTAAGAATCGTCAAATCCACTAGGGCCAAAAGCCTTTATGCAAGTTTGTCCATCATTTTAAGTTGTTTCATAAGACACATTTCTTTATCACAACTTCCTGCATGCACAACAACTGATGAAACCTCAGAGAGCATTCTTATCTTGTAAAATCTTACAGCATAGTGAACGAGGAGAAAGAATTGAAGTACGTGGTTTCTGCCATTCATTTAATAAATGGGAAAAAATATAACTCATATATTTGCATTGATCTTTCAGAGTGAAGACTCAGATGAAGACGACTTGTGTGCAATTAGTGACAAGTGGACCTTTCAAAGGAGCAGTAAGAGGTGGTCACGACTGGATGACATTGATGTACTGTTTCCCAGGCAAGACAGCCATCTTTCTGCGGGTGGCATGAAACTGAAAAATACGACTAGCAGCGAGAGCGTGCTCACAGACCTCAGCGAGCCTGAGGTCTCCTCCATTCACAGTGAAAGCAGCGGAGGAAGTGACAGCAGGAGCTTAGCTGGTAGAACTGTCGAAACAAACTGTGCAACCACAGAACGCCCAGAAAGTTCTCTACGGAACTGGGCTGAAACCACAGTAATGCCAGACTCCACCTCACTGAATAGTTCATTCCCACAGACTCCAAAAGACATTACGAACTACAGTTTTGGTCTAAAAACTGAAAAGAATGCAAAAACGAAGGCTAAGAATCTACTGAAACGTATGGAAACATTAAGACCAAGAGCTTCTCATAGTAAGTTAAAGGGATCTATGAGATCTGGAGCCCTGGTTATTAGTTCACCTGTACTGCAACAGGAACCTGAGTCACTGAAAACCATGCAATGTGTGGAGATAGTCAATGGAAACCTTAATATTTTAGCAAAAGACTCGACCAAGAGTGGATTTTCTTCATCTACTCAGTCCAGTAGTGATAGTCACTCAGAAACCAGCAGTAGCGCTGTAAGTACACCATGTTTAAAATCACGAAAGAGACGTTTTGCCAACAAGCGTAGTGGCATGTACCTCGAGGATATAGACATCATGTCAGGAACAACAATAAAGCAGGTGGCAGATCAGAATCGTAGAAATGAATTTCGTTCCCAGGAAAACCTTGTTGTTCACATTCCAAAGGATCACAAACCAGGAACCTTTCCAAAGGCACTTTCCATCGAAAGCCTTTCTCCTACTGACAACTATAATCCTGTAAACTGGCGGACCGGAAGTATCTCTCTGGGAAAACAGAAGTGCAGCATTAACAAACCCAAGAACTGCTACCCAAGAGGAAGTAGAATCAGTATTTATGACAACGTACCTGGATCCCATTTATATGCCAGTACTGGCGATTTGATGGACTTGGAAAAAGAAGATATTTTTCCTCACTTGGATGATATCTTGCAGCATGTGAATGGACTGCAACAGATTGTAGACCATTGGTCAAGAAACGTGCTACCTGAAATACAGGATGATGAGCTCTCAGTCTGTGAACGCCAATTCCACTCATCCAATCAGATAATGCTTGACTTTGAAAGGCATTCTATGTCAGATGGTCAGACTACTCCCAGTGACCTGGATCGAGATGGCCAATCCCTCAATGAATCTGAAGCAGTGGGAATGAGAGACCGCAGGGACTCTGGAGTAGGTGCATCTTTAACCAGACCTAGCAGGTTGGTAGCCAAAATATGCTGGTTTATTCAGGCCTAGAAGGTGAACACTACTGGTACAAATGGAAAGCAAGTCCCAATTAAAAGTGTTTGCTAATTAATTTATTGACAATTTGGGAATGTCAACCGATATAAAGCAATCCATAGCTGAAATGTCAATGAGACAGTCTACTGTTCATTTCCCTTAACATTCTCTTACTGTCTGCTTTCTGATGGTACTCAGACCTTGTTGCATGTTCAACTGAAGCATATCAATATGAATGTGATTGCTAGGTGCATCAGGGAGTATTTTCTGAAGCAGCTAATGATAATGTATTTAAATCAGTACTGATATACTATTTTCATTCCCATTAGTCACCTGGGGATCCGAATTAAAAGGCTGAAGCTCTATTTTCAGTTGGATAATAAACCTGAGACTTGCAGAAATAATGGTAGAATCATACCGCTTTAGTTAGGCATTCAATTAAACTGTCAATAGATGTAACAATTGATGATTTTTATCTACCTGGTGATTCATTTGTGATAATCAAAAACACAAATACCTTAATAAAATAGGTAGAAACAATGGGGTTCATTTTAACCTAACTCGACGGGCAGGAAACCTCTGGGATCGGCTAGAATGCTGGTTTTATCTCCGACCAATAGTGCTCTCCATTGACTTCAATGGAGGATAAAATCGGACAGGGTGTAAAATCAGCATTGCACCTGATCCCACCAGTTAAACCTGCCCCAAATAGTTTATTTTGTAGTAATTTTACTACACAGCTGAAGAACAGTGTTGGTTCAGAAATAAAATTGCTAAAACTTAATGATACAAAATGTACGTAAGTAATTTTTTTCCAGTGGAAACCTTGACTAGAAATCTTGAAAAGTAGTATTTTATGTAGATATTGAGATATTTGGAGAGTATATGGTCTCTATACTGATGAGTAATCCATAAACAATGGTTTTCTGCCCTCCCCAAATTCCATACCCCTTAATCTTTTCCAGTAGTCTAATGTGTGCTGCCTGAAAGTCCATGTACACCACATCCACTGCACTTCCCCTGCACCCCCCCCACCCTGCTTCCCCCCCACTACCATCCACCATATATGTCACTTCCTCAAAGAAATTCTATCAGGTTTGTCGATCACACTTTTCCTTGCTGAACTCCCAATTGACTGCTTCTAATTGTTACCTCTTTATCTATTGGTATAGCTTGGTGATGCTTTGATGAAATTCAATAAATCCAATTTCCTTTTTGTGATTTGTGACAGTTTTGTGACACGGTCAATTCTAAAAGCAATATGTCAAGTTAATTACTATAGTCTAGTGAAAAGCATGATAGAAGGGAAGAGAAGAAGGAGAACATGCAGTGATGATATCAGAAATGGTCAGGTTGCCAGCTTGAGAGATTCTAAAAAAAAATGGCTCATGGCAGTTACTTCTGGAGAGTAAAAATCATCAGGACTGTGTTGCAGTCTCTCATCCTCTGATCAAGAGAGAGCAACATTGCTGATGGTTATGGCAGCAGTAACCAGCAAGCTGTTTTAGCGGTTACCTGAGAGCAGTAACTTTGATTCTTCAAATCCTTTTATATTCTGGTCCAGATGATGAAATCCTTTCAAATTTATCCAATTCTCTGTGAGGTCCTGTGTCTTTATGTGCCAGTGGTCTGATATCCTGTGAGGTTCTGTGCCATTCTGTATCACTGACCTAATATTCTGTGAGGTTCCATGACAACAAGTTATCCACTTTGGTAGGAAAAACAAAAAAGCAGAATATTTTTTGAATGGTGAGAGACTGGGAAACGTTTGCATTCAGAGGGTGTCCTTATACATGAATCACAGAAAGTTAACATGCAGGTACAGCAAGCAATTAAGAAAGCAAATGGTATGTTAGCTTTTGTTACAAAGGGATTAGAGTATAAGAGTCAAGGGGGGAAAATTTGGTTGCTTTGCGCCTCCCATTAGTACCCTAAGAGGGTGCTAACGGGGCGCAAAGCAACTAGCACCCGGGCGCGGCGCTGCCAACGCTTCCCGCGAAATTCAGCGGGAGGTTAGCTAACCGTTAGCGCCCCGCTCGCGCCCCGGCCGCGATCTTCGGTAGCGCCCCCTGACTTACCACCGGACGCTATGTCCGACGGGGTCAGGGGGGCCTACCTGCGGCCGGGGCGGCGCTATTTAAAGGCGAGGTGCCGGGCAGCCATTTTTGTTGCTGGCCGCCTGCCAGCACCTGCCTCCGCTCCCGTCCCTGGCCTCCTTACCCCCCCCCCCCCCCCCCCCCGGCGGAGTGCCGGCTGCGCTCCATGAGCCCGGCACTTCTCTTGAGTGCCGGGCTCTTTTGCCAGCACTCCGATCCCTGGGGGCCCAGCTGGGCCCCGGGTTGCGCTGCGCAAGGCCCCTCCCCTTTAAGAAGGGGAGGAAGGCCTGCAATACCGCAGCGTGATGTGCCGCAGCGCCGCGATATTCCCTCGGAGCGCCCCAAGAGGGAGGCGGGGCGCTTCTAGTAGTGCCCCGCTTCCCTCTTGGGACGCAACCACTCAATCTCAGTCGTGGGGGCGCATATTTTTCCGGGGCATTAAAAGTAGTGCCCTGGCGAAGTTAGCACCCCAAAGGGGGCGCGACTCAATTTTTCGCCCAAGAAGTCTTACTACAATTATACAGGGTATTGGTGAGGCCACACCTGGAGTGCTGTGTACAGTTCTGGTCTCCTTACCTAAGGAAGGAAAGAAAGACTTGCATTTATATAGCGCCTTTCATGACCACCAGACGTCTTAAAGCGCTTTACAGCCAATGAAGAACTGTTGAAGTAGAGTCACTGTTGTGATGTGGGAAAGACATACTTGCCTTAGAGGGAGTGCAACGAAGGTTCACTAGACTGGTTCCTGGGATGAGGAGATTGCCCCATGAGGAGAGATTGAGTAGACTAGGCCTATATTCCCTAAAGTTTAGAAGAATGAGAGGTGATCGAATTGAAACATATAATATTGTTAAGGGGCTTGACAGGGTTAATGCTGTGAAAATGTTTTCCCTGGCTGGGGAATCTAGAATACGGGATCACAGTCTCAGAATAAGGGGTCGGTCATTTAGGACTGAGATGAGGAGAAATTTCTTCACTCTAAGGGTTGTGAATCTTTGGAATTCTCTACCCCAGAGAGCTGTGACTGCTCAATCATTGAGTATATTCAATTTTTAGGAATTAAGGGATATGGGGATATTGCGGGAAGGTGGAGTTGAGGTAGACGATCAGCCATGATCTTATTGAATGGCGGAGCAGGCTCGAAGGGCCAAATGGCCTACTCCAGCTCCTATTTCTTATGTTCTTAACATGTATCACTCACCTTATACTCCGAGGTTCCATGGTCTGATACATGTGTGAGGCTCTGTGCCATTTTGCATCACTGGTCTTAGACCCTGTGAGGCTCTGTGCCATTTTGTAACGCTGGTATAATTCCTTGTAAAGTTCCATGTCATTTTGCTCCATTACCCAACATCGGGAGTGATGAAGAATCAGCAGTGGCAGAGATTTAATAAACAATCTAAGCTACTGGATGTGTGCAGAGAATTACAGGCAGCAATCTGATCCCACCCATTCAGTGTCCTCTGATGGATCTCTGCACCGATCTTGGTAGTTAGTGGTGCTGCATTTTGTAGCTGAAGAGGAGTAATTTCTAAAAATTGATACAATGTCCCTGATTTTAAGTTTGTTCCCCACAATGAAGTAGATCATAATTCTTTTATAGGATTATTGCAAAATTAAATTATTATGTATGCATATCAATCTGGACAGTATTGTCTTCTAAATTTTGTATATTTGTCAACATGATTAGGGTACTGCGCCCTCAGTTTGGCTGTTGTCGCTGGTCTTGAACCTCCCCTTCCCTATTCAAGCACGGGGACAAAATTCAAGATGGACTCCTAACATCTGTCTCTGTAAACCGGATTGCTTTGGAAGTGGGATCAGGCTGCAGCTGGGCCAGAAACACACAGCCAATCCAAAATGGCAGCATCTACAAAGGTCCAAGATCAGTTCTGTTGGGTGGTGTTGTTTTATTAGAACAAGGCAGGGAGTTTTAGTTGAATGTTATATTAGCGATTCTACCACCAATGCAATGTTATAAAGTAACATTTCTTTAATCAGCATTAAGTTGCTGCGTCATAATAACTGGTTAATAATTTGATTTTCCTTTATTACATCCCGTTTCCAAATTTCTTATTGACTCAGCTTCACTTTGGCTTTTTATTCTGTTTTAATATTTGTTCAATATCTTTCACAGGCGTCAGAGGTTACGGTGGCACAGTTTCCAGATTTCACATCGACTTAGCCTCACTTTAGCTTCACTGCAGATCAGCAACCAGTCAGCAGCTCAGCTCAACCTGCTGCAGAAGTTCTCCCTCCTTCGTCTCACAGCTATAATGGAGAAATACTCCATGTCAAACAAACATGGCTGGACCTGGTGAGTTACCATTAACCATAAAACCAAAGAAAAGAGTGAAGCTAGAAACAGTTCAGTAGTTGATTTTTTTTAAACTGGAAATTCGTGATCAGAAATGGATATAGCTCTTTTTTTTGAAGGAACATTTCTACTTCCCACACCAAGGGGGTTATACTGGGCCGCCTATGGCCCATTTTTCAGGCGCTCTATGGCCTCCCAAGGTTCCAAACTGGCGGGCAGGATACATGCACCCGCTTCCGAACGGATGTGCGCCGCCCGCCATATTAGGTAAGGACAAACAAGAAGTGCCCTTTACCCACACCTGAAGCAGGTGTTAGGCCCTTTGCATATCCCCCGCTGCAACTTTGGTTTGCTCCGAGACAGTTGCAAGGAAAAGCAACCTCCAGGCCATCCTCATTATGATGAGGTCCAAGGCCCAATATCCGGGGCCCCTTGGACCTCACCATTTGTGTGCGGGGGGAATAACACTGCGCCACTCCTGAATTTAACTCCCCAATTATTTAAGTGCTAGATTAGGGCCATGTTTGGTGCGAGAGAGGGCTACATCCAGTAGGAACTGGATTGAGACAACCAAAACACATTTCACAGAGCGCACTTATAATGCAGAAGGGAGATCTTCATAATATGAAGGAGAAAGAATGTAATGATCACCATAAAACAAAAACTACTGATCAGTCATGCCTGGATTATGAACTCCAACCTCAGAGATAAAAAGACAGTGAGTGTGCTGATTCCTTACACCATCCAGTCTTCCTAGCTATGGCTTTACTCGACTAATGAAAGAAAACAATTGTAAGGAAAAGCTATTTTACAGTTAGTATCAGATTGTTTACTGGCCAAGTAGGGCAACAGTTGAACTCTGAGTTCGTATTTAGCTGCAAAAGCTATTTACAGCATGACTCCTTGAGAGAAAAATAAGCAAACATTGGAGTCACCTGATCTATTAAAGGAAAGAGTGTCTTGTTTTTCAGTGCTCACCACGGGTTACATACCAGTGTTTAAAGTTAAAACAACAGCCGCAGGATATTGGTGCTTAATTGCATCTGCAGGGGTTGAGGTGAAGATAAAATGTTTGTGGGAGTCCAGAATATGTCTAGGAAAAGCTTTGTTGTAGGAAGTGTGCTGTGCTTTGACCTGTAAAAGGTGGAAGTTTGTCTCCACTTTTCACATCCTGTTGAACCGAGTCAGACAGAGTTCACATGTATCCGTCTTCAAGCACTGTTAGCATTTACAGTAGTCTATTAGTCTCTTGACTAGGTAATTAGAGATGTGAAATTAAATTAGTAGCCTGAAAGAGAATGCTGTCCCTTCACCTTTGGGAGCTGGTTGGATTGATTGGAGGAAAATATCTGCTCTAATGGGAATGAATGAAGGGATCTAAGTAAAATGAGTTTATAGAGCTTTAATCCCTTTCTCAGCACAAAATTGGTGATAATTAGGGCCATTTATTCTCCTGTGTGTTTAGTTTTTACAAAAAAGATGTGAGTGAAACTGGCAGAAGCTGGTAACCCATGAAAACCGTGCAAGTCGCACTATATTAGCAAAAAAACAGGCCCTTAATGATACCAATTGAGGTAAGTCACCTGGATTCTGGTGTGGAAGAAATGGAAATATTAGTGGGTATAGTGGGAATCATTTTCTGAGCTTGGGACAGTGTAATTGGACCTTTGCACTACATGCAATCTGTATTGGCCCAGATATTGCGGTAGAAATAAAGGTGAGACGATCAGCACTCACCGTTATTATAAGTTTAAATCGGGCAGCAACTTCCAACTTCCGTACATGCACAGTTAAATACTGAAATCAAGAAGTGCCTGTCCAAGTTGCCCTGCACTTCCAGAAGCTGCACTATAACGGTATCTCGCCGAGAGATCAGCGTTGAAATACATGCAATGGCGTGAAGTTGGGGTACTTACGTGATAGATATCCACTAAACACGGCAGAGAAGGTTAGGGCATATCCATTCAAGTGTAAGTGAATTTTTAATGGCGTGATAAGTCTTAATTACTGCCAAATGACACCTCTGGCACTGAAAATTAACATGTGTGGAGTCTCATTCCTTCAGATTTTAATTATTGTTGGAGATTTTCTTTTTAAATTAACAATTTTTTTTCCTTTTTCTTTCTGTCTCTTTTATCTCTCTCTCTTAATCCCATCTTTCTTTCCCTCTATTTTGCTATCTGAACATAATTTGGCACTGAATTGACTATTCTAACTGACACTTCCTGGTTTAGACTCTGCGTGCCTCAGTAAGGATTCTTCAATCTGATTGATTAGGGAGACGAACAGTCGCTTGTCCTGTTCACACAGGTCCCAGATCCCCTGTAGAGGGCGCTGCACTGTTTTTGATTCCTAATAACCACAACTTCCAGTGCAAAAGCCCATAGAAAGTTTGTGGGCAAATGTAAGTGTAATGAACAGCTAGCATCATTAGCCGCTGACTGCAAAACCGGCCAGTGTAACTAAGCTAGGTGTGCTTGATGCTGGATACTAAGAAAAAAGTGTTCTATTCCTTTTATATTTCAACTCATCCTAACCAATATTACATTTCTTCTGCTAAAGGTTGGGGTTCCTGTCATTGACTCCATTAATATGTTAAAGGCACATTCACCAAAACCTTACACAGCTTACTTTCAACCTGAGGTGTCCTAGGAAGTACAATGTATTGCTTTCTGTTTCTTACAGTACTGTTCAAACAGTGCCTCCTTTATGCTGCATCAACCTTCCAGCATTGTTGCCACGAGCAGCTCCACCTTTGGCAGCAGTGCTGCAAGATAAATGAGGTGAGGCTCTTGCCTCTGAAGGGTTGAGACTGATTGATATAAAGGTACGGGTTTTTCTTCCGTCTCTGAAAACGTAAGCACTGCCACTGAAGGGAGGGCTTGGCATCTCTTCTGGCAGCGGCAAAGCTGAATGGCTCAGCCTCTCACATGCACAGTTGTTTTTGTGTGCTTTTGGTAATAAGATACCTGTCCTGCAAATAGGGAATTTTGTGACACTGGGAACTTTAAGCTATATTACAGAACCACTTAAAGAAGTGGTTGTGTAATATAAATACAGCATTAAAACACTAGGATCAATCCTATTTAATAGGAAAGCATATCATGCATTATTCTTGTCCTTCGACATCATTATAAACATCCCTTGGCTAGAAATTCCTCCATGTGCTACACACTTATCCCACATACAAAGTTATAGTGGGTACATGTGTAATGACTCAACTGTTACTAGTTAAACCACTGTTGAAGGTATTTTTCTCTTAATACCAACATGATTTTCAGAAAGGTAAGTTTGTATGCAAGAAACTAATCTCTGTATCTTAAATAAAGTAGATTGCTGTCTTTGTTGCTTTTAGTTCAACCATCTTTGAGATGAATGTTTAAAGTAACAAGGGCTGTCTGATGCAGCATCCCTTCAGGAAACATGTAGAACCATTTTACAATAAATGAGCTCTGCAACAAGACAGATACATTCAACAAAGAGAGCTGTCCAAATTTCACAGAGACTTTCATGACACTTTTCATTTACAGACTATGGGGGGGAGTTTTAACCGCTCCCCCCAGGGAAGGTAAAAACTTTTAAATTCTCAAGCCTGACCCCAACCCACCTACTTCTGGTTTTAACGGAGGCGAGGCGGGTGAGCAACCTGCTCTCAGGAGGCGGGTCGGCCACTAAATCATTTAAGGAAGCAGTGTGCCTCCATTTTATCTCATTTTATTTTTAATCCCGGCATGTAAAAGGAGTCGAGAAGGGCCGGATCCATGAGATAAGTGCCTTTATTGCACTGCTTGTGGGCCAGGAGGAGCAGGAGTGTTTCCTCCGGGCCCAACAAGCTAACCTCCATGTGATTGGACTCCCGTGATCGGCCAGACCCCCCCTAACCCCTCGCGATCAGCCAACCCTCCCTCCACCTCGCGATGTCCAATAAATCCCTCCCCCTGGGATGTCAGACTTACCTGACATCCGATTCCCAGCTGATTTTTCAGTCTGACAGACAGCCCATCTGAAAATCAAAGCCCTGCCGCCCCCACCCCAGCTCCAAGTAAATATCGGGGCCTACATCACCTGGAATGGCCCAGAAATAAGAATGAAATATAGCTTGGTGCACTTAGTAAAAGAAATAGCTACAGTACAAGGTAAAAATCTTGAGGCTGAAAATTCACGGGGGAGGGGCACATTTCAGCGTACAAGCCAAAGTTTACAGGTCCTTTGATTTTAATAATCACCATAGGTCACAGCTTATAGCAGAGATTGTTAGTTCTGGCGACAGGAGTAGGGGAGGATGTTGGGGACCCCTTCAAACAAAGTTTAAAATGCCCCCGGCATTCTCCTTTGTAAGGGGGACACAGGGGGCACTTCAAACTATTCTGGGGCTGCATTTAAGTACATATTTATAAAAATTTAGCTCCTTTTCTTCATGATCCTGGTTGACCTCTAGGTGGACCCCAACTTCCAGTGGTTGGCAGCGTCATGGGCATGATCTACACCGGGTCCTACTGAGGGCCAGAACATGGGAAGTTCTGACACAGAATCTCCACCACCGGACTGGCCCCTCCCTGCTCCCTTCTTATGTAATGGCCTTGTTTGGGACAGGCAGAGGCTCCATCCCCAGCAGGCAATCACAGAAACTCCCAAGTTAAGCCAAGAGCCTGTGCATCTGGGTCTTGGCCTAATTTCCGGTATATCAAGTGCATTCCTGTCGAAGGACTGCAGACTTTCAGCCCTCTAATTTCCACTAGTGGAAAATTGTAGTGATAATTAACAGTATCCACTATTTTCTGTTAATAGATACCACATTTGAGTAATAAAGTGATCTGACCACATGACAAAGTTGTCAACGTTGTATCTGGTCAGGTCCACGTGCATGATTGTTCCCTTTGGGCGATGATTGAATGCACTTGATTTATTTTTTTTAAGTTTCTTTAAAAAAGAAAATATGAAGGGAATTGACCTTGTTTTGATACTCATCACTGAGGAGGAATGTGGCAGTTGTGGGGGCATAACGTTAAAATTAGAGCTCGGCAGTTTAGGTGTGAAGTCAGCAAGCACTTCTTCACACAAAGGGTAGTGGAAATCTCGAACTCTCTCCCCCAAAAAGCTGTTGAGGCTGGGGGTCAATTGAAAATGTCAAAACTGAGATTTATAGATTTTCGCTGGGCAATGGTAATAAGGGTTATGGAGCCAAGGCGGGTAAATGGAGTTAGGATACAGATCAGCCATGATCTAATTGAATGGCGGAACAGGCTCAAGATCGCTGAATGGCCTATTCCTGTTCCTGTGTGTGCTGTCATTATGCTGTACATTTTGTGGCAATGGGATAGTGGACTGGAATGTGTCTTGTAAATCAAAATGTTTTTATTTACTTTTGTTATTTTTGAGCTTTCATGACATTTCATAGCTTTTTCTATGAAAGCACAGTCTGATGAATTTTTCATGATTGGTAACAGTCTGCCGCTAAATTAGGAAAGTGTTCACGTGTAGTTTTTACTCATTTGTAATTCAGGCTGTGCATTTTGCACAAAGTGCACTTTTTGGGTTAAACACTTTCAAAGTACGTCTGCTCCCCCCTGACTTCATGGCCATAATAGCAGCCACTGACAGGAAGAGAATGTTGTTAATGAAAAGAAATTGCACATTCATTATTTTTTTTTAAATGTTTAAAAAAATCATACTTCTGTATATTTTGTAGAAATAGCTTGGTTTGACATTGGTTCAAAAAATAATCGGCTTTTCTGTATGGACCCTTTAGTGAAGAGGATGTCATGTTGGTGCTGAGGTCGGTCACATCTCCTGCTGTAAGTAATGTGAAATGGTTTCTTGCAGGTCTGTGCCAAAATTCATGAAGAGGATGAAAGTGCCTGACTACAAAGACAAGAATGTCTTTGGTGTGCCTTTGATAGTTCATGTACAGAGGACAGGACAGCCCCTCCCTCAGAGCATTCAGCAAGCCATGCGCTATCTGAGGAGCCAGTGTCTAGATCAGGTACATGAATGAATACATTGAAACAGACTAGATCTTGCTGCTTTTATCATTGACATAGATGGTTTTAATTGTCACATTTACCCGTTAGTACTTCGAAATCGATATTTGGCCTAATATTGAAGGAGCTGGCTTTCATGTAATGTCAGTTTTCATGGGATTCTGAATAGCCAATTTGGCAATAATTGCATGGGCCTAACTGCTGGTCTGGAGTGAGAAATATTTATTGTCAATTTTCTTAATTAAAATGGAGAGTTATTAAACTTTGGTTGACTGGCAACATACAAAAGCAAATGTAGGTATTAGTTTTGCTAACAGAGGATGTGGCATTGACTAATCAATGTGAGTATAGTTCAGCAGACTGAGGCATCGGAAGTGCACCCGCTGATGCAAGTACAGCCATCTGCAAACAAAAATATACCTAGATGGCAGATGATGATTAAACAGTTTTTCACTTCAAACAGCTCAGAAATTAGTGGGCAATGCCAGTGTTGTCAAATAAATCAGATCCAGTGCTTCACTTAGATTTTAAATTCTGATGCCACCAAAAATTCAGCCTGCATTGCATATTGTGAAAGTCTCATATGGTTGTGGACATGTCCACATGATGAATCTTGTATTCCATTTTAAGATCAGTAACAAGAGTTCAGACTAGTTGGTCTGCTGAATTGGCTTGAAATAATATTGGTTCATATTCATAGTAGGGACTTTTTCCAACCTCCATTTTCTTCAGGAAGAGGATGGGTATGTGATAATCAAAGGGGAACTGTTCTTTCATTTTAAGAAATAGGAGAATTTTTTTCTGCTGAAGATTATAGAGCATTATTATACGGCCTAAATTCGCTGCTTACCTTGTACTTTCATGCATTTTTAATGTAGATATTTTAAAACGCTCATTTTAGACACAGCTTGTATATTTTTATAATTATGCGCGGTGTTCATAGATTTACAGAGTAATTCTAATGAACAGATGGTTGAGATGGAGAATGTGAGATTCAATAATTTGCCATGTTGATTTGATGTTAATTAATCCTGTGGCCTAGTGTTGCAGATGTTAAGTATTATTTTAGAACTATCGGTTCTATTCCTGACAGTCAGTGAATCTAATATCTTACAGCAGACCAGCTGTGCTGATGTTTTTTTTTCCATTCTTATATTTGTATGTTCTTCTAGGTGGGTCTCTTTAGGAAGTCTGGAGCCAAATCCCGAATTCAAGCTCTTCGACAGATGAACGAGGCTTCTCCAGATAATGTCAGTTATGACGATCAATGCGCGTATGATGTAGCTGATATGCTGAAGCAGTTCTTTCGAGATCTTCCTGATCCTCTCCTGACCAGCAAGCTAGGGGAAACCTTCCTTCATATCTATCAATGTAAGCATCACATTATCCATTGTGAATTTTGATTAGAGCAGTTAATGGAGCTTTCCTAATTCATGTCCTGTGACTAGTGCTCAGTCCTTATTTCATTTACAATGGAACCAAATGAAAACAATATATCCAATAGGAAGTAATGAATAACTAACAAAGATAAAATAGTAAAATTCTCTTAGTAATTATACTACATAAACTGAATTACAAATGTTCTTTTTAACCAAGACAAAATCAAATGGATTTGAAATAAATGTGAAAACTTTCACTTCTGTTTCGGTACAAATAAAGAATGAAAGTGTGGACTGAAATAGCCTCAGTAAGGATTTATTCCAAATGTGTTGAGTGACATGTACTGATTGTTGTGTAGATTCATCATTTCAGGTATTGATGTGTCAGATATCCCATAAAGTAGCTGCTGATTTTGAATTTTTAAAATTCTGTTAGAGAATTCATAGAATGCACAGCACAGAAAGAATGTACAGCACAGAAACAAGCCATTCGGCCCAACTGGTCCATACCGGTGTTTATGCTCCACACAAGCCTCCTCCCACCCCTCTTCATCTAACCCTATCAGCATTACCTTCTGTTCCTTTCTCCCTCATTGGCTTATATAGCTTCCCCATCCTCGGCTTTCCCATCCTCGGCTCATAGTTAAAAATATAGGCTATAAGTCCCAAAGAGGGTAGTTACTAGTTATTACTGTAAAGTATCCCCACTGTGGGGAGAAACAAGAAGTAAAGGGATGCTTGGTAACTAGAAAGGGCAAATAATGGTTAGACACGTACATATATATGGAAGCACCAAGAATGAAGAAATGAAATAGTAGTAGAAGAGATGAAAACTGGAAGGAAGCAGTGAGAGGACTGAGTCTTGGAATCATATTGGTGCACTCTGCTATCTAGTATGAGTTCTCCATTGTCGTTGACAGAAATAGGAATGCACCCATTGAAGAAGGTATACTGGTAGAGAATCAAAATTAAGGAATGAGTGGCTGAGTGATGGGAACAATAATCATTAGAGTTCTATATTCTTAAAACTTAATTTCATCCTCCCCCATTTTGTAACTTACTTCATTGGTTTCTTTTGTATACATTTTGCCCCTAGCCTTACAGGACATGCATCAGTTTTTCACTGCGGGCTGGCCAGGTGACCCATGTCCAGGTCTGCCGGTGCCTCCCTTGAATGGTATGGTGAAATTTGCACATCAATAGCAAGGATTTACTCCACTTCCACCGAGGGAAGACCTCCCCCTCACTCAGTGCTCATCATATGGGGTTTTGTGAACAGAACCCCCTGTCTACCTCTCCATCCTGAACTCTGATCTCCAGAAGTGAAGAATGTGCCTTAAAGTACTGTCTTAATTTATACCATGATCCATATACTATTTATTCACACTCATATTATTAAAGCTAGGGAGGCTAGTAGAGAGAATGGATACATGACCATTACTAGAGATAGTAGGGGAATCGTAAACAACAAAACATAGATTATAGAATCTTTTCAATCTACATAAATGTAATCCTTTGATAAACAGATATGGAACGACTGAGACAATCCACTAAATCTAAGTGATTTAAAAAAATCTGTCATAAAGTATTTGCTATTTCTTTAATGTTCCCTAACTGTGTCTGTTGCCCTCTGATGTGCAGATGTTCCCAAAGAGCAGCGCCTGCAGGCAGTGCAGGCAGCCAGTATGCTGATGTCAGACGAAAACCGTGAAGTCCTGCAAACGCTTCTTTGTTTCCTTAGTGACGTGACTTCCGTAACAGAAAATCAGATGACTGCCATGAACCTTGCTGTCTGCTTGGCACCTTCCCTCTTCCACCTGAATTTAATTAAGAAAGGAAGCTCCTCACCAAGGTAGGCCTCTTGCTTCCTAGACATTACTGGTATAATCTGAATTTAGGCATTTTGCCACTACAGGAAACTCTTTGGTATCCGGCACCTACGGGACCGGGATGGTGCCGGTTGATTAAAAATTCCGGATAACGGAGAGGGTTATCTACCGAGGCTATTTTTAACAAACAAAGAGTCAGACTCCTGTTATTGAGGTGTTCGGACTTCTGACAGCGCCAAGAAGCCGAGTAGTGGCAGTTTGGAGAACTACCCCCACTGACTAACTCGGCCACCGCGGGGGACTCGGACTCGGCAACATTTCCGGTTATTGAGGTGTTTTCGGAGTATGAATTTTGCCGGTTAATAGAGAATTCCGGATATTTAGGTGCCGTTTAAACGAGAGTTTCCTGTATTTACTATCCGTAGAAGTTCAGAATGGTTTAATAACAACACTGGCAGTTAGTAAAAGCTTCAATCCTAAACTGAAGCCTTCTGAGCTTTATTCAATTAACTTAAAAGCTAAGGAAGGAAGCTTTGCACCATATTCAGAATCAGTGTTGATAGCTGGTATTGATAATGCTATGAGTCAATGCATTTAAATATCTAAATTTATAAATGCTGTTTTAGATCAGAAAACAAATTTGATTAGAATCGTAGAACTTTACAGTACACAATGAGGCCATTCAGCCCATTGTGTCTGTGCCAACTCTTTGCGAGAGTGAGCAAAGCTAATCCCACTGCCCTGTTCTCACCCATAGTCTTGTTTCTTCCTCTTTCAAATATTTATCCAATTTTCCTTTAAAAGATGCAATGATTTCTACCTCAACTACTCCCTGTGGCAATGCATTGCATGCTCCAATAAACCCCTGTGCGAAGAAATTTCCCCGATTGTCTCTCATTATTCTCTTGGTGTCAGCTATAAATTGATAACCCCTCATCCCTGAATCCTCAGCAAGTCTTTCCCTATTCACCCCATCAAAATACTTCACTTTTTTAAACTCTCAGTATTTTAAGTCTCTCCTCACAACAATAGTTTTCCATCCCTGGCAATATCCTGGTGAATCTACTCTGTACACTCTCTATGGTCTAAATGTCCTTTGTTCCCAAAACTGCACATGATACTCTAACTTTGGCCGAAGTAATATTTTGTAAAAAGTCATCATACTTCTTTACTCTTATCCTCTGTGCCCCTATTTACAAGCCCCAAATTTCCACTATGTTTTTTTATGGCTTTATCTACCTGCACTCACACTTTCAGGGACTATTGGGTCGGAAGTTGCGGTGGGTAATAACAGCGGACGAACCTTTGAAATTGTCCGCAACTTCAGGATGTCGCACATGCGCATCCTAACGCAGGAATCCTGAAGTTGCAGTCAGTCATTCACTGCTCCGACACTGGCTATGCTGTGTTTCCCCCCCCCCCACAGCCAGCAATCAGTGTAATCTGTGAAATCGAGGAAATTGTCGAAAACTTGGGCCTTTCCGCGGTAATATCGCTGATAAATTCCCCATTAAAAGTTAGACCCTTTTGGATTAGGTGTAGCTGGGGTTTTAACAGTGTATTGACTGCTAAACAAACATGGCCCTGGAAAAACTAATTTTAATTTTGTGGAGTGTCAAATTTATCCATTTTAATATAAATTACAATTTTTAAGAAACTTAAAAAAAAATTAGTTTAAAAAAAAAAGTTTGATCATCTTTATTTCAGGTTTACCTTTTCCCCATGTGAGAGCCCCAATCTTTGTTTTGCTCTCTAAAAAGTTAGAATAAAAGGAGCTTATTCACTTCCTGGTTCCTGGTGTGTGAGAATTCTGCATTGTGATTGGCTGCTTAGACAGCTTGTTGACGACACAGCAGCTTGCATTAGGGATTCCCCATTAACTTACACTGATTTCAACTGAAAGTCAGAAAAGCCGAACTTCTCATAAGAACATAAGAAATAGGAGCAGGAGTAGGTCACACGGCCCCTCGAGCCCGCTCCGCCATTCAATAAGATCATGACTGATCATCCACCTCAACTCCATTTTCCCACCCGATCTCCATATCCCTTGATACCCCTAGAGTCCAAAAATCTATCAATCTCAGCCCTGAATATACTCAAAGACTCAGCTTCCACAGCCCTTTGGGGCCGAGAATTCCATAGATTCACAACCCTCTGAGTGAAGAAATTCCTCCTCATCTCAATCTTAAATGGTCGAGCCCTTATTCTGGGACTATGCCCCCTAGTTCTAGACACTCCAGCCAGGGGAAACAACCTCTCAGCATTCTCGCCACAGAGATCGCGAGACCTTTGTGGGAAGCTTGCTTCGGGGCCAGTGGCGAATGCCTTTGCTTCGCCGCTGACCGCAAATTACCGGCCTATGTATTTAAACCCATGGGTTTCTCGGTTCATCAATGCCCTTCAGTATTTTTTCATTAAGTGGGATACTCCCATTCCTTGTGTCTTTCTCTCCCAAAATGTATTATCTCATACTTATCCACATTAAATTGCACCTGTCACTTATCTGCCTGCTACACTAACCTACCTATGCCCTCCAGAAATCTTTTACAGTCCTTCTCACTGTTTGCCAAACCTCACTTTTGTGTCGTCTGCAAATTTCTAGATTGCGATCCTTATATTCAAGTCCAAATCGCCTGTATGTACCGAGAACAAAAGTGGAACCAGCACTGACTCCTGGGGTAGACCACTTTGCTGCTAACCATGCTGCTAAATTTCCTCCTCTAACATACGCTTATATTTTTCTCGCAAAGCTCTACCGAGAACAAAAGTGGAACCAGCACTGACTCCTGGGGTAGACCACTTTGCTGCTAACCATGCTGCTAAATTTCCTCCTCTAACATACGCTTATATTTTTCTCGCAAAGCTCGTGAGATATTCAATCGGGCGACTGCTGAAAATCCATGTGCACTACATCTACTGCATTCTCTTTATCTATCCAATATCCACTGCTGAAAATCCATGTGCACTACATCTACTGCATTCTCTTTATCTATCCAATATCCACTGCTGAAAAGTCCACGCAGTCTGTCCTTGAATAAAATTTGTTTCTAAATGCTTAGTATTATTTTCATTCTCATCAGCAACAATAAGGATGGGAGGAACATGGCATATTTAGTGTAAAATCTTCAATGAATATTGTTTTCAACTATAAATGTGAAATGCTGGAGCTAGTGTTATTGGAGCTCATCACAGCAAATTGATTAACAGAAATATCAAGATAATGTTAACATTGATAAACTGACTGGCTTTAACAAAATGAATCATAATAATAACACTGGATCTTTCACTTCCCAAAAGTCATTAATTGATGAAAGAAAAAGCTAGACGTATATCAGATTATTCAAAAAAACTAAAAGCTAGACGTTTAGCAGATTATTCAATAAAATTATGTAAAACCTAAACTTAGAACCTAAAAAATATAAGCTGAGCCAACCATTACTTTATTTCTTGGTGTTTGTTTTTGTATGTGAATGTGATTTATCATATCTTTATAACCTGGCACTGCTAAACTTGACTGAAGATTTTCATTTCCCCTTCACTGATTACATTGTTTAATGAGCTAAGTATATTTATTTTCGGGGTAAAACAGCAAATGTATATAGACACATGCATCCAAGCTGTAACAACAAATTGATATCCTAGAATTTTCACTCAATTAACTTTTGGAGGTCAGAGGCAGATTTCACAAGAGTTTAATTTTCTTGGAAGTTTTACCCAGTTATTCCCCTCCCTCAGGGGTGTAAGCAAGTTGGGGAAAATGCATACCAGAGCAAATTACATGTAGCCTGTTGGCAGCCTTGATGGGCCAAGTGGACATTTCTCATTCTGTAATATTAATAAATTATAAAAGTTCCTAAAATAATTTATGTTATGGTCCAGGATTTAAAGGAGCATTGTCATCTGTACGCCTTGAGAAAGTTTAAAACTATAGCAGTGGCTGACACCATGAATCATTCGCCACAGTTAGCAAGTGGGTATATCAGAAGCAGAGGCCGTCTAAGTGACTCACCAAGCAGACAAACCGGAGGCTTTTAAGAGGACAAACAATATTTTAACTGTTTTTCATTGGGAAATGTAATGGGTAGCGTCTTCTGCCACTGCGGCGCCATGCTTGTGTGTGCCTAATATTTTCAGTTTAATATTGACTGATGACATGCCTTTTCCTATTTAATTGCAATAGGGTAATGCATCGTAAATATGCATCAGGAAAACCTGATCAGAAAGATTTGAATGAAAACCTGGCAGCAACACAGGGGCTGGCCCAGATGATCACAGAATGCAACAAACTTTTCCAGGTGAGTCTCTGCTCAGAGCAGCTGAACTGAAGAATTTCAAATCTGCGATGATTTAGAGAACATATTTTGATAATTGCTGTATCACTACTGCATGGCCTGCATAATCCATCTAAAAATGATAAAGTACAATAAATTTCCATAACTATATTCCATAATCATTACTATGTAGTAACCTTTAACCTAAATTTGTGCTCAGTAGGCTGATCTCAGCCAAGGGAGTAGAGTTCTTTGAGGAGGTGAAAGTTATGGCGGATAGGGAAAATGCAGTGGATGTAGTGTATATGAACTTTCAGAAAGCCTTTGACAAGATATCACACATGAGACTACTGGAGAAAATTAAGGGGTTTGGAAATAGAGGGAGTACAGCAAATTTAACTATAAACTGGTTAGAATAGAGGAATCAGAGATCAGGGGTTACGGGCAGTTTCTCAGTGTGGTTAGAAATGGGTAGTGGTGTCCCACAGGGTTCTGTTCTGGGATTGCTTGTGTTCACTTTGTATATCAATAATTTGGTTAATAGGGCTAGAGGGAGTGGTGTCCAAATTTGCAGACTAACAAAATAGGAGGCATAGTAAATCATTCTGAGGATCAAAGGAAGCTGCAGAGATATTTTGATGCGATACTTCAATGGGCTGCAAAGTGACGGATGGAATTCAATGTCAGTAAATGTGAGGTGGTACATTTTGATTTAAAAAGGAAAAGAAACAATTGTAATTGTAGTTTGGTGGAAAACTGGGTGATGTGAAAGAGCAGAAGGATTTTGGGGTTGAGATTCGCAAGACATTAAAAGCAGCATCTCAAGTGGATGAGGCCATTAAAAAAGTAATGGAATATTGGATATAATGGCAAAAAGATGTCAAATATAAAAGTGAAGCTATAGAATCTATATAAAACCTTAGTAAAACCATAGTTGGCGTGCTGTATGCAGTTTTGGGCTCCACACTATTGGAAGGATGTGAATAATTTCTTCGGGGGTTGTCCCGATTAGCCACCGGAACTTCGGCAGAAGATCAGTGGAAACCCTGGATAAACTGCGTAAACAGGATTTCTGCCAAAGTTGTGGAGACTGATCAGGAGAACCTCTGATGAAATTGCTGGCATCTGCCTTTTTCTATCCCCATCTCGCACCACCCCGCCCCCAGCAGTCTCCTGTTCTGAGCTGGAGACAAACACTTTGAAAACAAATAGTCCCTGTGGTTCAAATAATACTGACCGCTCACGGAACTACATCAGTGAGGGGTGTCTGTTCACATACAGGCACCCACAATAGTTTTTATTAATTCATATTTAATAGTTTTCCCCAACTCTTACCTAAAAGCTGAGAACCTGGGACTATTTCTTTAGGGGGAAAAATTGGGTTGATTTGCGCCTCTCGTTGGCGCCCCCGGGTGCGGCGCCTCTAACACCGCTTGCGAAATTCAGCGGGAGGTTAGCGGCGGCGGTAGCCGGTAGCGGCGCTGCGTCGCCAACGATGACATCATCACCATGCGCAGCGCCCCGGCCGCAAACTTCCCTTGCGCCCCCTGACCTATCGCCGGACGATATGTATGACAGGGTCGGGGCGTTTTTGCAGCGGCAGTGCAAGTTAAAGGCGGCCATTTTTATTTTGGCCGACTGCCAGCACCTGCCCCCTTTCACTTTTTTATGCGGGGTGCCGGCTGTTTTCACGGCACCCCGCTTTCCCGGTGGTCCAGTAGGGCCCCGATGCATGGAGCACTAGGCCCCTCCCCTTTAATCAGGTAGCACCGCGAACTTCAGTAGTAGCGCCCCAAGATGGAGGTGGGGCCCTTCCATTAGCACCCCACCTCCTGCTTGGGGCGCTACTACTGAATTTCCAGCGGCGGGCGCTAACATTAGCGCCCCGGCGACGTTAGCGCCCGAAAAGGGGCGGCACCCAATTTTCCCCCCTTCGAGTCTAGGGACACAGCTGGCTCACAGTAATGTGCTGGGCTGTCACAGTGAAGCCATTATGACACAAGGTGCTCATGGGTAGAACAGAAAACCGTCTGTGGTTTACCTTTACCCAGTTATCCATCTGTTTGGAACAGATCCCTCAAGATATGATGACGCAGTCCCGGAACTCTTACGTTGAAGCCGACGCCCACCCACTGACACTGGAGGAACTCGGAAAGCAACTGGAAGATGACGGGGCAAATTATCAGACTTACCTGGAGAATGTGGTCCAGAACCTCCAGAAAGAAGCCAGGGAGAAATTTAAGGGCTGGGTTTCGTGTCCGTGCCCTGATAACACTGAACTTGCTTACAAAAAGGTATATTTGTACATAAGTACTTCTGCTATATTTTTATATTTTTATGATTAAATAAAAACCTACATGCTCCTTTAGTTGATTAAAAAAAAATATAAAACCAGTTTGAACTATGTCCTCTAAATATTCCGATAGCTCCGATAGCTCCGAAAGCTTGTAAAATTAAATAAATCTGTTGGACTATAACCTGGTGTTGTGCGACTTCTCATTTTTGTCCACCCCAGTCCAACGCCGGCATCTCCACATCATGACCTCTAAATATTCATCAGTAATTTATTTGTATCTTCTATGCACATGGTTGTGTTTTTCACTGCCTGCAGGAATGGTATTTCATCTGTATCAGCATCAAAACATTTACATGTTTAAAACATTGTCAGCAACAGATAGTGGTTGCAAGTGCAAATAAAATGCAAAAACGTCTTTAAGTGGTGCTCTGGTGGCATAGGCCAAATTGTCACTTAATGAAGTGGCTAGATGTGGATTCTCTAACATCCTCCACTACAACGATTCCCCATAGGCTGAAGCCCAATCTCTGCCAGGAAGCCTAAGAAAGGGATGGAGTGGAGGAGAAGCCACTTCTGTGAGGAGAAGGAGAGAAGACTGCAATAGAACTGCACCACTCTCGTGCACCTCCTCTAACAGCCAGATAAAAAGGCCTGCAAGCAGGTTGCCCATCTATCCTCTTAGTCATGAACAATCAGCAGTAGGGGAGATCTAACGAGACAGAGGTATAACAACTTGGAAAGTGTAGCAATGCTGGAGAAATTAATGTTCAACTAAGAACTGTCCATTCACAATAGGCACAACCTTACTAATAATGGTAAACAAATACAGAAACTACTGGAAACAAACTGCAAGTCAGCATTTGTGGAGAGAGCAGAAAAAATAATGGGCCAAAAATTGCGGTCGGAGGCGTACCTCCAGAGTACACCTCCCACCCGCGAAAGCATTATGCACCTACCCGATGGCGGCGAGGCTGTGAAAACCTGCGGTCTGAGACTGCAAGGCAGAGGGCAGCATAATTGCCCATGGATCCCGGGGACGCAGGCGGTGCGGAAACGTACCTGGGATCATGTGGGCCTGGTCCTCCAATCGCAAATGCAGAATTTGATTTTAATCATTTCCGAAGGGAATCCGTAATGAGATGTAATCGAATCCCGAAACCAGATTTAATTACAATTTAAAGAATTGGAATTTAAATCGTAATTAGCTTCATTCCACCAACCTCACTAAAAATGTAATTTCTTGATCATTTTCAACATCATTATAACTCTAATCTGGGCCAATATTTGCAGAAACTCATTTGATACAGTGTATATGTATAATTTCCCATATAAAAATGTTTCAATCATGCCTGAAAAATCCCCTTACGCTGATGCAAACAGGCCCTGCAACTGTAACATTTCCGTGCACAATTACGGCCTGTTAGTGGGCAAATAGCCCAACTCTGCGCCAGCAATTGCTTTTCGTGGCCCGTGCAGATGGCCTGTCAACACGCATGTTGACCGACCACGAGCTCCGGATTTCACGCGAGCGCATGCGGAAATCCCAAACTTGCGATGGATTTCAAAGGAGGTATGGCAGCGTACTCTGAGAGTATGCCGCCATACCGACCGCAAAATCCGGCCCATTGTTTTGGGTGCAGACCCTTCTTCAAAACTAAAAGAAGAGGCAGACCGGCTTCTTACTAATGCTGGCAAAGTGCAGGCATTTGTGTAAAAGAAATTGATATTCAGTCATGTGTCCAGTGCTCGGCCATAGATTGTTCACTTTGCTTGAAGCGCTGCTGTTACTTACTATCTGAGTGAGATATCTTTTATTTATATCGCATGGCGAGGAAGTTCAGATCTTGTATTTATTTTGAAATAACAATTTTCTGTCACAACAGCTTCCTCCTGACGTCATAAAGCATATTAATCCTTTTCAGTGTTCAACTACTTTTATAAAAAGGAGAAACAGAAAATGCTGGAAATACACAACATGTCAATCAGCATCTGTAAAGAGAAAGGGCAGGGTATAATGTTTTGGGTGTGTTCCCTTCAGCAGTGGAAATGTCACCATTTCTCTTTACAGAAGTTGGCTGACCTGTTATGTATTTCCAGCATTTTTTGTTTTTATTTCAATTGTGTGACTTGTGAAGTTTTCTTGTTTTTGATTTTACACTTTTTTGAGTTACATAGAATTAATACAAGTATTGCAGACAGATTCATGGTGAAGCCATGATTGGTGGTATTGTCACTTGAAAGAAAGAACTTGCATTTCTATAGCGCCTTTCACGACCTCAGGATGTCCCGAAGCACTTTAAAGCCAATGAAGTACTTTTGAAGTGTATTCATGTTGTAATGTAGGAAATGCAGTAGCCAAATTATGCACAAGGTCCCATAAACAGCAATGTGATAATGACCAGATGATCTGTTTTAGTGGTGTACATTGAGGGATAAATATTGACCGGGAGAACTCCCTACTCTTCTTTGAATAGTGCCATGGATCTTTTGCGTCCACCCGAGACAGTTTAACATCTCATCCGAAAGATGGCACCTCTGACAGTGCAGCACTCCCTCAGTACTGCGCTGGAGTGTCAGCCCAGATTTTGTGCTCAAGTCTCTGGAATGGGGCTTGAACACACAGCCTTCTGACTCGGAGGCAAGAGTGCTACCCACTTAGCCAAGCCTAACACCCACACCTAACACTTGTGGATTATGCTTCCTTCCACTCACTTATGGAATAAACTGCGTATCCCACTGTTTGCACCAAGTGCCTCCAGTAATAAAAGTCTTTTATCGTAGGTTGGTGATGGTCACCCTCTTCGTCTGTGGAAGGTGTCCGTTGAAGTAGAGGCGCCACCTTCTGTAGTTCTGAATCGAGTACTACGAGAGCGCCACCTGTGGGACGATGACCTGCTCCAGTGGAAAATCATAGAATCCCTGGATAAGCAGACTGAAATCTTCCAGTATGTCTTGAACAGCATGGCTCCTCACCCCAGCAGGGACTTTGTCACACTGAGGTGAGTTTTGAATACAGAATGCACCATATACCAGACACTAGCATCTGAAAATGAGTCATTCACCAGTAATCTATCACCAGTGTGTAACATTCTTCTTTTAGCCACACCAACTTCTTATCATGTTCCTCAATCTTTTCTCTCTCCAGAAATCTACCCATTTATATGACATGCTTCAGTGGTCTTCCTCTCATTACTTATTCCACAACTCTTTTACTCTTGGAAGTTCCACCTAATTTTCCTTTTTAATTTTTGACTCGTGTTCCCTGAGACTCCCCATGAATGTAATCGAAAGTGTGTTTCCTCTTTTTTTTCCTTCACTGGTTCCCATCTGTGAGATATGTGTGGGCTGGCTTTCTGGAGAATATGAGGTTATTGTTTATGAATTTTTCCAGTACACCAGGTTGAGACTCCTTTTCATGGAAAATTCAGTACTACTGGAAGCAAGCAACTTGTCAGATCTGATGTTACCACATAGCGTAATAAAGTGTGTGGCTTTATCTGAAGCGATTAATCCAAATAGTGGGCTTGCATCTTCAGCAAGGAGGTGCTATCAATGCAGCAGATGCCGGAGCACATGGAGGCCTCTTTGCAGGCATACCATTTGCAAACATTAAGAACACTAGCTAGTGAAAATGCCACTGTTCCATCTCAATGCAAACACTAAAGGGCCATCATTTGTGCCTTCGGGAACTTTAAGAAAAAAAAAAGACGTATGTTAAAAAAAAAGTGATGGACTGTCTCATTTAACTTGCATCTACTTTTTTGACTAAACTTAAGGGTCTGGAATTTTAGCCAAAATAATGTCATTGCATTCAAACCAGGTTAGCATCATTTTTGCAGAAAGTGTGGCCCAGGTTCCACAAATGCAAATAATCCAATAATGCAAAGCGCTTGTGTCACCAAGGGTATCACCATCGCTATTTAGAGTTCTATGACTTCATTCTCACAAACATCAGCAACAAACCATAAGCAATCCACAAGAGAATTGGTTTGTTGCTGAACAACATTATGGTCAAGCACTGATGCATGAAATGTATCACAAGCACTGTGGTGATTTTAACCAAGATACATGACAAACCGTCACACATTATTACTAGATTAGATATTTGAACATTCAATGAAACTAAAATAAAATACTTAGTGCTCTTGAGTCTTGTGCTTACTTAGTTAAGATTTATTTTCCATTTAACCGGTTAAATTTGTTCCTCTGTGGCCACCGTGAGATTCAGTCATGCTCGTGACGTTCTTTGCATATTTGACACTCTGCTATGGTTATTACGTTTCTACCTTTCTCTTGTAAACTCAGGATAAAATAACCTTCTGTTGTTTTTGGCTTTGGCTCTTTCAGAACATGGAGGACAGATTTACCAAAGGGAACATGTGCGCTGGTGGCCATTTCCATAGACCACGACGAGGCACCTTTGGTAGGTGGAGTCCGAGCCATGGTCATGGACAGTCAGTGTCTGATTGAGCCATGTGGCTCTGGGAAATCCAGAATGACGCACATCAGCAGAGCTGATCTGAGGTAAACAAACTCTTGTACCAGTGGCACTCTCTTTTGTTAATCTGAGTTTTAAATGTTAACATTTGCCTACAGTAACAAAGGGGGAGAAAAGACTTGGGGGGACAGCTTTGTCCTTAAAGAACTCCCCAGTCTCTTACCAGCGAAAAAAATATTCATATATAATAATTAATCTCCTATGGCTTTGCTTATGGAGCAAAGTAAAACAAAGTCTTTCTGTCGGCCAGTTCTCATTCTCTAATCCTTCTATCACCTTCTCATTGTCTTTCAGTTTGTCTTCCACTGTCTCACTGTTTCTCTCGCGCGCTCTCTCTCTCTATGGCTCTCCCATATTTTCTCCTCTTGTCTCTGATTCTTCCTCTCTTTATGTAAGAAAGGACAGTGAATGGGATCACTCCAAGTAAAAGATGTCCAATAATTCAGCTTTTCTAAAGATTTAGAATTTATTTGAAAAAGGTATCTTTCTATACCTAGAAATCCGATCAATGTTATGATATTCTGCTGGTTTCATTTCACTAAGTAGTACTTGGTTGAAAATCTCTCCCAAGAAAATGAGGTTTGATTATTGTTTACCTGATATCACATGGAAATATCAGCTTGATTAAAAATGCCAAACAAAACCTACAGGGGCAAATTTTCTTCTTGTAATTAGGCATAAAGGATCATCTGAGGACAGCACATAAAGGAAAATTGGGCAGGGAGGATAGCATTAGTGTAACAGCCCATCCAATTTTCTATCTATTAAATGTGCTCATTGAGGCTGGAAAAGGAAAAATTGTTCATTAAAAAAAAAACCTGATATAACTATAATAAAGAAAATAAAAAACTTGTATTTATATAATCTAAGACTTGAAATGTGTGTTAGATCCTACCTCACTGTCATGTTACCAGCTTTTCACCTTCTTCACATGCCTCTCGTACTGAGCTTGCACATCAAGGTAAGAAATCTCAAAAAAACACAATGCAAGAAAAATGTCATGCATTGAGTTTCAAGGCAGTAATTCAGTCTTGTAATTCTGCTGATATTCATAAACTGCTCAAGCTTCACTCTACTGATTAATGATGTGATCGTGCTGCGCGATTGAATTACTGCTTTGTAACTGTCGGCCATCTATTATTGAATGTAGCATTACTACCTAAGTGGACTAGAAACTGAGACTGCTGAAAGCACACAGCTAATGAATCAGCATCTGATAGAGGAAAATAGGTCAGCATTTCTGGTCATATTCTTCATTAGAACTAGGGATGAAAAGCACCCAAAAATGTGAACCTGTCTTTCTTTTTTATGTACAGACAGATCTGTGCATTTCCAGTATTTTCTGTTTTTATTATTTTCTCTATTACAGCTGCGTGTCTTTTCAGTGGCATATTTAAAACTGCGCAGATATTCCTGAGATTAAAAAAGGCACCAACTTTTCTTTCAGAAAATTAAAGTTTTGTTTTTCTCCGATGCTAATGGAATTGTTTGCTGGTATGTAATGTGTATTAGGTATTTGTGGTCTATCCACGTGGCTGGGTACAGATGCTATAAATTCATAAAATAACACCGCAGACTGCCAGTGTGTTTTACACCCAGATGTTTGTGGGTGCTTGTCTCAGTCTGTGGGAGCTTGTCTCAGTCTGTGGGAATGCATCACACTAATATCCAAATGTGTTCATTTTTTTTAGGGGCCGGACTCCAGAATGGTACAACAAAGTCTTTGGGTATCTCTGTGCAGCAGATGTTGCTAGAATCAGAAACTCATTTCAACCTATAAATGCAGAGGGACCTGAAACCAAAATCTGAAACGGAAAAGCCTTTATCGGAAGGGGTGCATTTGAAGAAGGAACAGGGAAGCCATTTTCCGGGAAAGCTGATCCCTCGAGGCAGAAATGAAAATGGACAAAAGGGTGGTTAAATGTTTCACAGTAATGGTGAATGGCTTCCTCTCCAGCAAAGACATAGGTAAAATCTCCTTGTATTGAGTGATATCTCTGCCAAGGGCCCTCACGGTACTGTACTGTACTGGTTGCCATGGTGTTCCTCTGCGTTGCAGATACACAGTGGTGCTGACCTGCATCATCCACGGCAAGCTTTTATAACATTGCAATCCCTCCCTTTGTGCCCTGATTCAATCTTTGCGAAACTCCTGGGCCCGTTGCCGGATCAATTCGGATAAGACCATGCATCTGAAGCTGTTCAGAAAGTCACTGTTTCAACATTTTTATTTTGAATTTATCCATGTATACTCAGTGGACTCCAAGCCTAGGTTCCAGGTAATTATGGTGGGCCTCGTATACAAAAGTTGAGATCCATAAATCTATACAGAATTTTAATCTGTGCTTTGCACAGTCTGAGGAATAAATGCTTCTGAGAAGCATCTGCATTTTTATTTTATATATATATATATATGTAGATAATAAAGATATATATGAAGTATAAATATAAATATATATATTCTGTATCTATATTTTAAGCCTTTAACATTCAGCTGTGATGCCTGGCTGACTAGCTGATATTCCTGTCACTTGGATCCCAACATCTTGCCATAGAATTTTTAGCAGATTTTGCTATTGTGAGTCGGGTGTTTGCACAATGAGGCCAATTCAACAATGACCTTTGGTGAGGTCAGATTTGCTTTGACACAGTTGTAGCTTGACTATACCTGTGATGGAAATAGTTGAGAAAACCAACAGAGCTGAAAATAATGTGCATGTGTAGATAGAGTAGATGGTTTCACCAAGTCTTTGGACCCTCCCTCCCGCCAACATGCAAATACGTATTTAAAAAGTCATTATGCATTTCAGTAATTTATTGTTCACTCTGGATTAGCAAAAACAGGAATTTGTACTGGAAGCTTATTAAGAACTTTTCTGAGGAGAATACAGTCTTGATTGTACTCCTTCACTATTATACTGGGCATGTTTTAAAGCACATTATAATTTTCACAGTATTATTTTCATATGCAACATACAAGGTGCAATTACTCGTAAACAATAGTGAAAAAAAATGCTATGTCAGCGTCACATACTTAATCGCAATCATATCCTTGATGAGTGTAGTCACTTTATATGTGCATGAGTCAAGTGGTTGTACTTTCATTGGTACTTGGGCCATATTCTCAACATAGTATTATGCCGCTGACTGGGATTCAGTATGACAAGGAATTTTATTTAAGGATGTAACTATTTATACCTCATATTTTTACCTCATTTGCTGGATTTTTGTTAACTGTAAATATGTTTACCTAATATTTAGAGTGAGAAATTCTGATACATTAAAAAAAATATTTGTGGTTAAAGTTTTCATTATTTCTTGTACAAAAAGTTTATTTTTTCCTCATCATATTATGAAATGCACTAATAAAGATTACATCATTTAAGTAAGAGCTTTCTTGTATTAGTGCTCACATGGAAGATTTTGTTGGTGTCTTCACATATACTGAAATGCCACTTGATAATCTCTTCAGATGCACCGTTTGTATACTGCAGACAATGACATAAATAACACATGGCAAATCACAGTTTTCATTTTTATTATAAGTGTAGCATCAGTTGGATAACAGGGATGGGAGCAACTGGAAAAGAAGTGAATGGGGGGTTAAGGGTGATGTGGGTGACAGTGGAGCAAGGGGGAGGGGAGGAGAGGATGTAGGGGTTGAGTCGGTAGTTCAAAGGTGAAGAGGTAGGGGTAGCGAGGGCTGTGAGGGTGTGATATGAAGGGGAGGGGATAGTGGGAAAGTGAAAGACAGAGAATGTGATGGAGGAAATGGGAAGTGAGTCACTGATGGCCATATTTTCCCTGCAGCCACCTCCCAAATACAGCCAGCTGTCATTGGTGGCTCCTTTTCCTGCCAAACCATGCAATACCACCCACCAATGTTTGCTGTAATTTTTTGGGGGCCGCGCGGCCCCTTTAACGGTATGCATATGCTCGTTTTTTTCAATTTAAAAGCTGGCTCCTTGGCTGCATGGGACCCTTGGAGCGCTGAGCGGCCTCATGGCTTAAAGGGAACATTGCCACCCACCACCTCCTCCTCCCAAAAGAAGAAAAAGAACAAGAACAGGCAAAACTAAAGAGAGAGACCACAACATGAAGACAAAAAAATAAAGACTTGCATTTATAAAGCACGTTTCACAACCTCGGGGCATCCCAAAGCGCTTTACAATCAATGAAGATACTTTTGAAGTGTAGTCACCGTTGTAGGAAAAGTGACAGCCAATTTGCAGACAGCAAGCTCCCACAAACAGCAATGTGATAATGAACAGATAATCTGTTTGTGACATTCGTTGAGGAATAAATGTTGGCCAGGACACCGAGACATCTCCTCTGCTCTTCAAAATGGGTCATTAGGATCTTTCATGTACTTGTGAGAGGGAAGACGGGACCTCGGTTTAACGTCTCATCCAAAAGACAGCACCTCAGGCAGTGCAGCACTCCCTCAGTAGATTATGTGCTCAAGTCCCAGGAGTGGGACCTGAACCCACAACCTTCTGACTTGGAGGCAAGAGTGCTACCACTGAGACAAGTACAAGAGAGACCACATTCTCGAACTTACTGGGGTAGATTTTCAACTTGCCGCTTGAATGTGTAAATTCACAGAACCCACTCTCCCAGCTTGAACAAGATACGTCTGCAATTCTCCACCCCATGCTCCATTCCAGCGCAGCTCCCCGTTGCGAGTGTGGGATCAGTACATTTACCCTATAAAGAGCAGCCATGTGCAGGAGGTATGAGGAGAGCTCACATGTGAAACTGTACCCTATTTAATCATGATTTTAAAAATAACAATGGGCTAGAAATTCATTATAGCCAAGGACTGGGCGGTGTCAGTAGAAATGTTGGAGAATTAGCTCTGCCCACACCATGGAGCCCATCATTTCCAGTCTGCAAAGGATAGTAGACTCCCAGAGAGACCGTGGTGAGCCAAACCTGATGCCACATGTGATGGGTGATCTGGCAGCTTCCATTGCAGCACAGGCAACATCTTAGTGCTATAATGCAGTCTATGATTGGTGGCATCCAATCTCAGACTGTTCTCATGCAGTCTCAGCTTGATGTCACACAAGCTCTGACTGCTGCCATTATGGCTGGGTCTACCACCATCGACTGGGGCTTTCACGGTGTCGCAGCAGGCCAGCATTCTGTGCTCCAACAGATTGCTAGGGATGCTGAGGTGCTGCCCCGGGGGAGTGGCAGTAGGTCAGTGGAGCAGGAACCTCAGGATGACAGCATTCCTGCTCCTACCACTGCCACTCTGCCATTGCCCTCATCGCTGCCTGTCATCCAGCCAGCCCAGACTGCTGCCGTCCATGCTGAGGTGATGCAGTCTACAGCCGGGCCTTCCAGAACCAAAGCTGGTTGAGGGCATCCTGCAAGGCCATCTGAAATCTCCCGCATGGACACTCAGCAGCCTTCCACCAGCCTTGCTGCAGCCACTGGGCCAACACTTTGTAGGAGCACTAGAGTAATAGAAGATAGGAGCAGGAGTAGGCCATTCGGCCCCTCGAGCCTGCTCCGCCATTTGATGAGATCATGGCTGATCATTCAAACTCAGTACCCTGTACCTGCCTTCTCCCCATATCCCTTGATACCTTTAGCTTTAAGAAATATATCTAACTCATTCTTGAATATATTTAATGACTTGGCCTCAACTACCTTCTGTGGTAGAGAATTCCACAGGTTCACCACTCTCTGGGTGAAGAAATTCTTCCTCATTTCTGTCCTAAATGGCTTACCTCTTATCCTTAGATTATGACCCCTGGTTTTGGACTCTTCGACCATCGCGAACATTCTTCCTGCATCTAGTTTGTCCAGACCTGTCAGAATTTTATATGTTTCGATGAGATCCCCTCTCATTCTTCTATACTCCAGCGAGTATAAGCCCAATCGACCCAATCTCTCCTCCTATGTCATTCCTGCCATCCCAGGTATCAGCCTTGTGAATCTTCGCTGAACTCCTTCCATGGCAAGAACATCCTTCCTCAGATAAGGCGACCAAAACTGCACACAGTACTCAAGGTGTGGTCTCACCAAGGCCCTGTACAACTGCAGCAGGACATCCCTGTTCCTATACTCGAACCCTTTCACTATGAAGGCCAACATACCATTTGCCTTCTTCACCGCCTGCTGCACCTGCAAGCTTACCTTCAGCGACTGGTGCACAAGGACACCCAGGTCTTGTTGCACTTCCCCTTCTCCCAATCTATTGCCATTCAGATAATAGTCTGCTGTTCTGTTTTTGACACCAAAGTGGATAACCTCGCATTTATCCACGTTATATTGCATCTGCCACGCTTCTGCCCACTCACCCAACCTGTCCAAATCATCCTGGAGTTTCTGGGTATCCTCCTCACAGCACACACGCCCACCCAGCTTTGTGTCATCTGCAAACTTGGAGATATTACATTTAGTTCCCTTATCTAGATCATTAATGTATATTGTGAATAGCTGGGGTCCAAGGACCGATCCCTGCAGTACCCCACTAGTCACTGCCTGCCACTCAGAAAAAGACCCATTAATTCCTACTCTCTGCTTTCTGTCCGCCAACCAGTTCTCTATCCAAGTCAATACCTTGCCCCCAATCCCATGTGCCTTAACTTTACACGCTAATCTCTTATGCGGGACCTTATCGAAAGCCTTTTGAAAGTCCAAATACACCACATCTACTGATTCTCCCTTATCTATTTTCCCAGTTACATCCTCAAAAAATTCCAGTCAAGCACGATTTACCTTTTGTAAATCCATGTTGACTTTGTCCGATCCTGTCACTTTTTCAAGTGCTCAGCTATTACATCCTTTATAATGGACTCTAGCATTTTCCCCACTACCGATCTCAGGCTTACCGGTCTGTAATTCCCCGCTTTCTCTCTACCACCCTTTTTGAATAGTGGGGTAACATTAGCTACCCTCCAATCCATGGGTACAGTTCCAGATTCCATCGAATGTTGGAAGATGATCAGCAATGCATCTACTATTTCTAGGGCCACTTCCTTAAGTACCCTAGGATGTAGATTATCAGGCCCTGGGGATTTATCGGCCTTCAATCTCGTCAATTTCCCTAACACTATTTCCCTGCAAATACTGATTTCTTTCAGTTCCTCCCTTTCATCAGACCCTATGTTCTCCAACATCTCTGGGAGGTTATTTATGTCCTCCTTTGTGAAGACAGAACCAAAATATGCATTTAATTGGTCTGCCATTTCTTTGTTCCCCATTATAACTTCCCCCGCTTCTGACTGCAAGGGACCTGCACTTGATATCACTAATCTTTTTCTCTTCACATATCTATAAAAGCTCTTACAGTCAGTTTTTATGTTCCCAGCAAGCTTACTTTCTTATTCTATTTTCCCCTTCTTAATTAATCCCTTTGTCCTCCTTTGTTGAATCCTAAACTGCTCCCAATCCTCAGGGTTACTGCTTTTTCTGGCCAATTTATATGCCCTCTCCTTGGATCTTATGCTATCTCTAATTACCCTTGTTAGCCACGGTTGAGTCACCCTTTTTGTTTTATTCTTATGCCACACTGGGATGAACAAATTCTGTAGTTCATCCATGCAGTCTTTGAATGTTTGCCATTGCCTATCCACCGTCAACCCCTTGAGTGACATTCCCCAATCAATCCTACCCAATTCGCGCCTCATACCATCGTAGTTTCCTTTATTTAAATTCAGGACCCTAGTCTCTGATTCAACTACTTCACTCTCCATCCTAATGAAGAATTCTATCATATTATGATCACTCTGACCCAAGGGGCCTCGTACAACAAGATTGCTAATTAATCCTTTCTCGTTACATAATACCCAATCTAAGATGGCCTGATCTCTGGTTGGTTCCTCGACATATTGTTCCAGAAAATCATCCCGTAAACATTCTAGGAATTCCTCCTCCATAGTATTTTTACTAATTTGGTTAGCCCAATCTACATGTAAATTAAAGTCACCCATGATGACTGCTGTGCCCTTACTGCATGCTTCTCTAATTTCCCTTTTAATGCCGTCCCCAACCTCCGTATTACTGTTTGGAGGTACCACTCCCACCAACGTTTTCTGCCCCTTGTTATTTCTCAGTTCTACCCATACAGATTCCGCATCATCAGAGTTACTACCTTCCTTTCAATTGTGTTAATCCCCTCTTTAACCAGCAATGCTACCCCACCTCCCTTTCTTTTTTGCCTATCTTTCCTAAATATTGAATACCCCTGGATGTTGAGTTCCCAGCCTTGGCCACCCTGGAGCCATGTTTCTGTAATCCCAATCAAATCGTATTCATTGACCTCTATTTGCGCAGCTAATTCATCCTCCTTGTTCCGAATGCTCCTTGCATTAAGACACAAAGCCTTCAGGCTTGTTTTTTTAATGCTCTCAGACCTACATGAATTATTATTTACTGTGACCATGTTTGATTTAAACCGTTGAGTTCTTTGCCTTCTACTTTTGTTTTTCTCCTTCCTGTCTTTTGCTTTTATCCTTGTTTCCCTTTCCTCTGTCTCCCTGCTCAGGTTCCCAACCCCCTGCCACTTTAGTTTAAACCCTCCCCAACAGCACTAGCAAACACTCCCCCTAGGAGATTGGTCCCGGCCCTGCCCAGGTGCAGACCGTCCCGTTTGTACTGGTCCCACCTCCCCCAGAACCGATTCCAATGTCCAAGGAATTTGAATCCCTCCCCCTTGCACCATTCCTCTAGCCACGTATTCATCTGAAATATTCTCCTATTTCTACTCTGACTAGCACATGGCACTGGTAGCAATCCTGAGATTACTACCTTTGAGGTCCTATTTTTTAATTTACCTCCTAACTCCCTATATTCTGCTTTTAGGACCTCATCCCGTTTTTTACCTATATCGTTGGTGCCTATGTGCACCACGACAACTGGCTGTTCGCCCTCCCCCTCCAAAATGTTCTGTAGCCGCTCCGAGACGTCCTTGACCCTTGCACCAGGGAGGCAACACACCATCCTGGAGTCTCGTTTGCGGCCGCAGAAACGCCTATCTATTCCCCTTACAATTGAGTCCCCTATCACTATAGCTCTTCCACACTTTTTCCTCCCAGCCTGTGCAGCAGAGCCACCTATGGTGCCAGGAAGTTGGCTGCTGCTGCCTTCCTCTGATAAGTCATCCCCCCAACAGTATCCAAAGTGATATATCTGTTTGAGAGGGGGATGGCCATAGTAGGCAAAGGCACAGTAACGACAGGCACTAAGGGACTGCACAATCCTGGAACTCCCTCCCTAACAGCACTGTGGGAGTACCTTCACCACATGGACTGCAGCGGTTCAAGAAGGTGGCTCACTGCCACCTTCTCAAGGGCAACTGGGGATGGGCAATAAATGCTGGCCTTGCCAGTGACACACATATTTCCATGAACGAATATAAAAAAAAACAAGGGTAAATAGTTAATATTTTTGGTGTAAATATGTGTTCACTGATTTGTGATAAATTTATTTATTAATTCTTTTGTCGTGTGTCTCAATTCAGCTTTGCACTGTCATATGGCCTGGGACAGGGATGGAATGATGGGGATGTGATGAGCAACAGGGATCCGGGGTTTAATTCATTCGAACCGCAGTCTGATGAGGCGGAAAGCCGATTGAGTGGTTGCCTCCTCCCTCACTCCTGTTCCTCATCCTCCTCATCTTCCTCTTCCTCCTCCTGAGGTGGTCCCGTAATCCCTGGTGGCAAGGGCTGGGCCCTCATGATGGCCAAGTTGTGGAGCATGCAGCAGACCACCACGAAATGGGACACCCGCTCAGTCGAGTACTGGAGGGCTCCTCCCGAGCGGTCACGGCAGCAGAACCGTTGCTTCAGCAGACTGATGGTCTGCTCGATGATGTTCCTGGTGGCAGCATAGCCCTCATTATATGAGTGCTGGGCAGGAGGGTTGGGGAAGGGAATCATGAGCCACGTGGAGAGTGGATAGCCCTTGTCTCTGAGCAGCCAGCCGTGAGCTTGCCGTGGTGGCTGGAAGAGTGGTGGCATAGGATGGTCTGGCATAGGATGAAGGCATCGTGGCTGCTGCCAGGATAGCGGGCATTGATATTGAGGATTCGCTGTCTGTGGTCGCACACCAACTGCACATTAAGTGAGTGGTATCCTTTGCGGTTACGGAAGATCTCAGGATTGTTATGCGGTGCCTGCAAAGTCACATGGGTGCAATCAATGGCGCCCTGCACCATGGGGAAGCCTGCTGTCCTGGCAAAGCCACATGCACATTCGTCCTGTTTCTGTCTGGTGATAGGGAAGGAAATGTAGTCCCTTCTACTGTCGAGAGCCTCTGTGACTTCCCAGATGCAGCGATGGATGGCAAACTGAGATGTTAGCTATGTCTCCTGTTGCAGACTGGAAGGATCCACTGGCGAAGAAATTGAGGGCGACAGTGACCTTGACGGCCGCTGGGAGAGCCATGGTCACCCTGATCCCTTTAAATAACGTCCCTGGAGCCGACTTCCTGGTGCTTCATGCCAGCTCTCCCTGTCACTGTTTACTCCAGGCGCTAAGGTAGGTGGCGACAATCCATTTAGCAGGTCAGGTGTTCAGTGAGCGTTGCACACTCACTGACGGCATGATCCACCTGGCGTTGACATTCCCGGCGATAACTCTTACCTGCGGAGCTACGGTGGGGCAGGATTTGGCGTGCGCCGCTGGATTCGCCTCGCCTCGCCCCGGTGATACTGCTCTAGCGCCCGTTAGTGGCGCTAACGGGATGAATTTTTCCCCCTAAATCCTTTTCTTAAATAGTTTCCAGAGTCCAGTAATTTTTCACTACACATGTGGTTAGAATGTGGAATTCTCTGCCACAAAACGTGGTTGAAACAGAGCCTATGAATTATTTTAAAAGGGAATGTGATGGTTGCTTCAAAAAGAGGAAAGTTGAAAGTTAAGGGGAGCAAACAGGAAATCGAGATTAGACTAGGTGGCTCATATTGAGAAAAATACCAACACAAACTTGATGGTTTGTAAACCCCAACCCCTCTCCCGCTGTAAGGTTTCCCCTGATAAAACAGTAACTAAAGTGCCTTTGTCCATCTGTAGTGTTGGTATGAATGTGATGTTAATCAACAACATTTGCTGTCCTATTACATATAAGACCGTATTAACTCACCCATTCTTGCACCATAGCTTAACTGTTGTGAGTTTACAGAATTGGGGCACATTTCCAGCACAAAGATGCACCGTTGAGCCTGGCCAATTATTCAGCCTCAGGGTCATTTATATAATTTTGCTGCACTCCCAGCCTCACTGACAGAGTCTACCTGAAGTGAGGGGGAGGGAGCGGCGTGGAGATTGGTTATGACAAGCCTCAGGCCTGTTGCAACACAGCATTACCCAGCGGCCTTGGTGCTGCAGGTGATAATGTAACATTAAAAAAAATAGATTTGGACCATTTAAGTTTTAAATGGCCCCTGTGATGCCCATAGCTACACTGAATGCCTGGGACAATCAGGTAGTTATAAGTCACAAGTCAATTAACAACTTGATAACCATTTCAAAGAAATAAGCTAAGAGAACAGATGGCAATGTCTGCTACTGCACTTTTTAATTAATGAGCACTATTCAGTAATTAAATTTTGTCACACGCATCTTTTACAAATAAATTTTCTGCATGCTTTATTTACAAATAGCACAGTCATCATTACAATCACCAAACTCTGTATATTAACACTCACAAAAATATGCACATCTAAAAATAAATTTTAAGCTCTTTTCATTTCTATTTAGAATGATACCCTGCAGCGTCAGAACCTTTAAACTCCACTTGGTTTCCAGACTTTTTTGAGAGCTGCCTGTGTCTGAGGTTTCTCTATCTCTTCAAATTACAGTGTACTTCCATCAAGTGTATAACATTTATCAGGAATATACACTTAATAGGAGTCAGTAGAAAAAGGATGCTAAAGAACAAATATCAGTTTGTTTGCAAATGTCTGTTAAACATTTTTTCTGTAACAGGACAATGCAGAGCTGCCTAAACTAAAAATCTTTTCACTACTTAATCTGAAGTGGATCCTGAAAATGGGATGATTGGCAAACTCAATGGACTCACATTTGTAAAGATGTGGATTGTTAAATTAAACAATACTATTGTTGTCAACATTTTTGTGGAACAGAAATAGGAGAAAGCAAAATAAATGCTGTTTTGCGTAAAGCTAGAAGACTTAGCACTTTTGAGTACTGGTAGATCTACACAAGCATCAGAATGGCAATCACCTATCATATAGCAGTATATATTTGCCAGTAAATTTCTGATACATGCATTATATTTTCACCCTCTGTTTGATACTCCTCTGCACAGCATCTCATTCTCCAGCACCAGACTGGAAACGATTGAACTACTTCAAAGCCTCCATCAATAACCAGCCACTAGGATGCACATAAGTATGAACAAAGCTGACTCACTCTCATTTTCTCTCTCTCCAATCAGTGAATCCTTGTCCTTGACAGCCTGCCCGATACGTGGAACCGATCAGATGAGAAACTGCAGAAGGAAGCGCCTATCTTACCATCCTGCAGCTCAGCATGGTCATACACTGATGCACTCTGTGAATGGGTGACCTTTCTGTACATTTCTGATGATTAATGTAGTAAAGGGAGAACTAGAGAAGTGCAAAGACCAGGGGTAGACGTCACTGATGCTCCCTTACAGGTGCTGGCAGCCCACCCGGAGTATGGTTAGGACACCACTCCCACAATTTGGGCCTGGATCTATGGCAGGCATCGTAGGCAACCGGGAGTTCTGCTCCACCGCACTCTGCAGAGCGGGCCTCTCTGAATTTCTTAGCCCATTGTTTTCTTGCAATAAACGAAGACAAATTATCTTCTTTAATGCTCCTGACGTGGAGCTTCCCTCGCTGAGAATGCATATTGGAAATTTGGGAGCACACCTTATTCGCAGGCCTACTATATCCCGTATAATGAAATGAATGGATGACAAAAAAAGTGGAGCCGTGAATTGGATGTACACCCAAATTTCTGATATCTGCTCCCCCAGGAGCACTAAAGATGAAAGTTTGCCTTAAAGTTGTATTCCTGTCACTTTTTTGGTAATGCCGCTACTTGCTGTGCTCAAAGTGGTTTCATACTATACTCATGGTGTTCTTCAAATTTAATTCACACTTCAAATTGAAAGGAAGAGTCATAGGTGGCTTGCCAATGTCTCACTGGTTAAATTCATTGCCTGGTGTAGTACTGGGCCATGCAGATTAGGACATATCCACATTTGATCTCTAATCTGTCCTGAGTTAGCTGACTTTAACCAGGTTGTTCATTTCAAAGCCAAAGTTAGCCCTATATGAGGGAGGAGACTTCCTGCTCCTGACTGCTATGTAGTGCTGAAAAGAGTGCGGGGTCATTATGATCTTGTGCGAGAGTGTAAAACGGGCAATAGCGAATCAGCAGCCCATGTTACATCTTTCCTGATTTTTATTGACTTCAAAGGAAATAAAAATCGGGGGAGATGTAAAATGGGCTGCCGATTCACTATCACCCGTTTTACACTGTCGTACAAAGTCAAAATGACCCCCTGCGTGTGTGGCTGTAGGGTGAAGACAAGATTGGCCTCAACTGTGATGTTCCTCCACAATCAAATGGGCGCTCACTGTCCAGACTCAGTCATGTTGAGTATTGAATGGCTGCAACCTTGAGTCACTGCCTTCAGGACAGGAGTGGAGAACATTTTTAAGAAAGAAAAGGAAGGCTAGAACCTAAAACTAACGCCAGGGTGCTGACCAGACAGAACATTACTTTAAATATCACCCTTGTTACCCTATAACTGACCCCCTTCCTCACAACAAGTTAGTACTTCTTTATATAGGTTTCTTTACTTATATTTTCTGCATTTTTTTGTAGAATAATAAATAACTAAAAACATAGTTGCAGTAAAAACACTTAAAGTACATAATGCGAAAATCAATAACTGTTTTCTTAAGTACAAAGGATTACATTCTACAGAAGAATATAAGTCTTGATAGCATTTTGTACTGGGTGTTTTTGATGTAGGAAATCCACCATTATCCACAATTCTCCTGTAATATTCAACAGAGAGTTTAGCTGCTCGATTGGAACTGTAGAGGCCATAGTTTGGTTCGTCGATATCTCTTAAGGCCCAAGCAAAATATCCACAGATATTCACTCCATCCAGTTTTAAGGCTGGAAAATAAATTGAATGAAAGACAAGGTAAATTTCATGATGTCCACAACTATAGCCTAAATATTTGTGAAAAATGGTCATTAATTTGAATTTATATACTGCCTTATCACATCTTCAGGACATCCCAGGAATAAAATGTAACTTTGGCAGGGGCACGAAACAGGCAGCAGCAGATCAGCCGCCTGTTATACACCGCGCCTGATTTTCCTTTCCTGTGACTTCAGTGGGGCAGGGTGTGTAACGGGCGGCCGATCTGCTAACACCCACACCACCGAAGTTGAATTTTACCTCCCTCTCAATTCCGATATAATGCATTTAAAGTGTAGTCACTATTGATAGAGCGGTAAATGTGGCAATCAATTTGTACATAGCAAGGTCCCACAATCAGCAGTTGAGATGCTCGATGAGGTAACGTGTTTGTTTTGGTAAAGTTGGTTGAGCAATGAATGCTGGGTAGGACACTGGAAGAACTTCCTGCTCTTTTTTGAATACAACTATTGGATCTTTTACTTCCACTTCAACCGGCAAACAGTGCTTCGGTTTAACAACTTACATGGAAGGCAGCACTTCAGACTGCAGACAGAATTTGAGACGGAACCAGGTTCTGTTGGGATTCCACCTCATTTTTTGCTTGCAGCCATTTCCCAGTTGGCAGACATTCTACTCACCACCTATTCCCCTCCCACACATCAAGAGGACATGTCTACTACTCCCTTAATGTCCTCCTTGGGACTCACGTCAACTGAGAGCATGCATGAGTCCTACTGAGGCCTGTAAAAAGGCTTGAAAACATTACTAGGGAAAAGTAATCAATCCTGGAGCGGACCCCCAGGAATTTTGAGCACTGTGTCTTTTTATGGGAAATAAGAGGGGAATGATAGAAAGAAATGAAAGAATAACTAAGTAGTGAGTAAGCAAAGAATCTCACAAACACTGAAGAATCATCTTCGGTTCATGCCAGCACCTGCATGCATCTGGCTCCAGCTTTATCAACTTTACATTTTATTCAACATTAAGCCACCCTTCTTACTCCACATCTTGTCATTTGCCAAGATGCATTTTTCCACCTCCTTAATGTTATCCACTTAGAGTCATAGCGTCATAACGGCACAGAAGGAGGCCATTCGGCCCATCGAGTCCATGCCAGCTCTCTGTAGAGCAATCCAGTCAGTCCCATTCTCCCGCTCTATCCCCGTAGCCCTGCAAGTTTATTTCCCTCAAGTGCCTATCCAGTTTCCCTTGAAAACATTGAGTGTCTCCGCTTCCACCACTACCATCGGCAGCGAGTTCCAGGTCCTCGCCACTCGCTGCGTAAAAAAGTTTTTCCTCACAACCCCCCTGTATCTCTTGCCCAAAACCTTAAATCTGTGGCACCTAGTCCTTGGACCATCAACTAGTGGGAACAGCCTTTCCCCGTATAGCCTAACCAAACCCGTCATAATCTTGTACACCTCTATCAAATCACCCCGCAATCTCCTTTGCTCTAATGGAAACAAATCCAGCTTCTCCAACCTGTCCTGGTAGCTAAGATCCCCCATCCCCGGAACCATTCTGGTAAATCTCCTCTGCACCCTCTCAAGGGCTTTCACATCCTTCCTAAAGTGTGGCGACCAGAACTGGACGCAATACTCCAGTTGTGGCCTAACCAGCGCTTTATAAAGGTTCAGCATAACACAGCACAACTTATGCCATAATTTCCCCTGCTGCTGTCATAATCCTAATCTATGTCTTCATCTCCTTGATTTCTCAAATGCTCTCATCAGTGGTCTCCCATCCTCCAACCTTCTCAAACTTCAGCTCATCTAAGACTCTGTAATGCTTGTTCTCTCACACAAAGTCCTAGATACCCATCACTCCTATCACTGGTAAAGCCCCACTAGCTCCTCTTCTTCGAATCTAGCGATTTCAAGGTGCTTGTCCTCATTTACAAATCCTTCCATGGTCTTGCTCCACCTTACCTTCTCCAGCTGCATGTCCCAGATCCTCCATTCTGCACCCTCTGCTCCATCAGTGGAGATCATTTTTCATCTGATCTTCCTACTCTTTGGAACTTTCTAAAACCACTTTGCCTTCCTACCTTTGTCTTCTCCAGAATAGCCTCCTTAAAACACATCTTGGTGCCCGTGCCTTTACCATTTGTAAAGTGCTCTGAGATGTTCCTCCAGTTAGGGGCACCATATAAATGTAAGTTGCTGTTGTTGTAAAAGTAGAGCAAGTGAGAAATTGTGAAATCAACAATCACATGATTGATACCAGATGAGGAAGATCAATTGATAACTTTAGTTCACCCATCCAGATAAAAGAAAAACACAAGAAAACAAGATGGAAAATAGAAAGAAAGCAGGAAAACCAGCAGCCAGGAGAAGCAAAGAGAAAGAAAGAAATTTCATTTATAAAAAGCCTTTCACACCCTTGGGATGAATGAAAGCACTTCACAGCTAATGTATTACAAAAACAAAAAAATATAAATATTCTAATATAGACGTGGATAAAAGCATATTGAGAAAAACGTGAAAACAGCTACATTTGTTTTTATTTTTTACACTCTTGTATACAGAAGAAATCACCAGAAAATACAGAAAAAAATGTGGGATATACATGAAAGATCTGACAATGATATGGGAGCACTGATAAAGACCAATTTTCCAAATAGTAGGCGGCACAAACACTAAATACCCATCAAAACTTGTACATTTGTTAAGTATGGGTGATCAAGAATGGCTTACCTTTCAAAGCTTCATTAATGTAACTCTGAATATAGTAAACGCGTAACTTGTCTTTGGAGGGTGAGTCGTCATCAATTCCGTTCGATGTGATATAGATTGGAACGTTGCCATATTTTGACTTTATCCACCTTAAGAGTTTGCGTAAACCCCATGGCACAACTGCTTTTCCATCTGGTGATGCCAGCCAGGTAGTATCCTTCAGGTGCTGCACTTTGAACTCATAACCAGCCTGGGCTTCAGCTTGGCCTTCCAGATGTACAATGTGAGTTGTGTAGTGGTTCAGTGCCACGAAATCACCGGAGCCTCGTATCAGTTCTTTCTCTTCATTGGTAAAGTAGGGCAAATAAGAATTGTGCCATCCAACATTTTGCCTTTGGCTCTGCCAGTCTCGCATGACGACAGGGTAGTCCCCACTACCAAAAATAGGCTCCGCAAACCAGCCAATATCAAACTCTAAAGTCCTGGCAGCTGCTTCTATATCATTCCCAGAGAAAGGGTCAGCTGGGTCCACCCAATCAGCATGAAGGGAAACAGAGACTTGTCCATTTTGTGTCTTGCGAAACTCGTCGTTGTAGAGATGCCAGGCTAAAGCATGTGCTTTGATTAAATTGTGGCCTACAATGGTGAAGTTTGTTTTGTATCCCACTAAGTGCTTTATGCCATTTGGCTCACTCATCGTTATCCAGAATTTCACTTTGCTTCCCAGCTGCCTGAAACATAACCTGGCATATTCCACAAAAGCCTGAACAGTTGCCGGGTTCATCCAGCCCCCATTGTCCTCCAAGACTGAAGGCAGCCGCTGATCCTCAAGAGTGGGATGGTACAACACAACGACCGGAGTAACATTCGCCCGTAGAAGCTCGCTGACGTAGCATTTGTAATAGCGCAGGCTTGCTCCGATGACCTGAGTTGCATTGCCCCTCGGGAGGATTAGTGACCAGTTGAGGGAGAACTGGAAGTGAGTGGCATGTGTATTCTGCAACAGTTGGATTTCTTGCCGGATGGTGGTGTAGTCGGTGCACTGAGCTTTGCGAGGTTGGCCAATTATTCCTTTGACTTTCACCAGCTTTCCAGTGCCATTAATATCCCATGTGTAAATATTGTGATCAACAAATTGGGGAGTTGTAGGAGTTGTTTCTACCTGAGAATTAAAAAAAGAGACAACCACAGTGCATTGGAACTGAACAACAGAATATGCTTTTAGTCTCTGGATACAACTAGAATTTCTTCTTAATTATTTAATAGCTAGAAAAAATGTAGAAGCAGATTTTCGTATCAGGCAAAGAAGAGAAAGGTGTGTCTATTTAGTACAGCCCTGATTTTGTGAGGCTTCAGTGGCCATTATATGTCACATGGTTTATATGCACCTTCCTTACCACCAGGGCCCATATTCACTGCCCAGGCAATCATTCCTGGGCATGTTACGGCAGATGTGTTTTCACTGCCTCCACTTCACAAAGGAGGCTGCCAATTAGCGAGGCCAACTCCTGGAGGCCAACCCACTGACAACTGTGGTACAAGTTTGATTCTGAACTGAGAGAATTAGAATACTGCGGAGATAGGTTTTGGTGGGCCGGAAGACATTTAAAACATCAGGTAAAACGTTCTTTAAACATCAGGTGAAAATGGCGAGAATAGTACCAGAGATTTAAAATCTTATGAATCACAAAAACTAGTACTGGTTTCTTGTTTGAAACAACAATCAGACTGGATTAATTCCCTCCTTACAAATGTCAGCTTGACTCAGTGGTAGCATTTCATTTTGAGTCAGAAGGTCATGGGTTCATGCCGCACTCCAGGACTTGAGCACAGAATCTAGTTGTCACTTCAGTGCCGCACTGAAGGAGTTCTGTATTGTCAGCTGTTAAACTGAGGCCCTATGTGGCTAATCAGAGGGATGTAAAAGATCCCATGGCAATATTCAAAAAAGAGTGGGGGTGGGGGGGGGATTTCTCCTGGTATACTGGTCAACATTCAACCCTCAACCAGCACCGCCAAAGCAGATTAACTGTTCATTTATCTAATTTGCTGTTTGTGGGACCTTGCTGTGCACAAATTGTGTTTGCCTACAAAGAAATAGTGACTACATTTCAAAAGTGATTTATTCGCTGTGGAGCGCTTGGGGATGTCCTGAGGATGTGGAAAATGCTGTATAGATGCAAATACTTTCCTTTCTAACTCTCTCACAAGTATTAGTTAACAAAAGATCTTAATATTTTATTTTGATAAACATTTCCCCCCATTAATAGGACTGTACGGTAACTTTACCAGTCTGGACATGCCGGCAGGGAGCCTCGCCCTCTGGCAGCATGTATTGGAAATTTGTGCATGTACTCCCCATGATTTTCTACCAGTAAAATTAAAGGTCAGAATATCACGGACTGCAAATGCAGGAATTTCTGATGTGTGCTTGAATGCTGTCCTCGCAGTCATTGCCTAATTTCAACTGATTGTTACCATAAGAAGAATAAGTTATTAAAAAGAGTTTCTCATGATTCATTACAGATCCTTCTATCATTATGGGAGTTGCCATGTAATCCTGGGCCTGCAGACTTAGACCTCATAGAATCATTGAATGATACAGCACAGAGGGAGGCCATTCTGCCCATTATGCCAGCTCTTTGGTAGAGCTGTCCAATTAATCCCACTCCCCTGCAACCAGGCCTGTAACCAGATTGCAGCTACCTTTGTGTCAGCTGTGGCTCAGTGGGTAGCACTCTCGCCTCTGAGTCAGAAGGTTGTGGGTTCAAGTCCCACTCCAGGAGCTAGAGCACATAAATCTAGGCTGACACTCCAGTGCAGTGCTGAGGGAGTGCTGCACTGTTGGAGGTGCCGTCTTTCGGATGAGACGTTAAACCGAGGCTCCGTCTCAGGTGGATGTAAAAGATCCCAAGGCACTATTTTGAAGAAGAGCAGCGGAGCAGCAGTGTCCTGGCCAATATTTATCCCTCAATCAACATAACAAAAACAGATTATCTGGCCAGTATCACATTGTGGAAGCTTGCTGTGTGCAAATTGGCTGCCGCGTTTCCCACATTACAGTGACTACACTCCAAAAAATTACTTCATTGGCTGTAAAGCGCTTTGAGACATCCGGTGGTCGTGAAAGGCGCTAAATAAATAAAAGTCTTTCTTTAACAGAGACAACCTATTTAAAGAAGCTGATACTCATCAAAAAGTTGGAAGATTTAGATATTCTATCATGAAATTCAATAAGAACATAAGAACATAAGAAATAGGAGCAGGAGTAGGCCAATCGGCCCCTCGAGCCTGCTCCGCCATTCAATAAGATCATGGCTGATCTGATCCTAACCGCCAATCTACTATCTATCACAGAACCATCTCCTGCATCTAACAGAATTGCACACACGAAATAGGAGCAGAATCAGGCTACACAGTCCCTGGGCCCGCTCCACTACCCACAGGGCCATGACCGATCCGAACAATGTGAGTGGTTTGCCTTTCAGTGCCTAAAAATGAGTCTACACCCCACGGCGAAGAAAATAAATTCATCAGGTGAGTCCCTAGCAGCCAATTACAGAGCAGCTTTGATAGAGGGAAGATCACAAGATGCCTGCCCATCCTTTTGGCTAGGAAATGGTGCAAGCAGCAAGGGGTCTAAGGAGGGCTAGAAAAATGATGTTATATGTGGCTGGAATGTCTTCTTTTGAATTGATGAATGTGTAGAAGGTAGCGGTGAAGCTGCATTGAAACGATTGTTGGGTGTTAAAAGTGTGCAAGGCAAACCAGTTAAAAAAAGGGATAAAATGTCGAAGTTATTATTACACATTGCAGAGGATGTATGGCAGTAGAGAAGGGAGAAACAAGGAGACAGAAAAGGGGAGAAAATGATTAAACTTGAATGAATCTGTACTGACAATGATTTGCTTTCGCTCTATTCCAGTTGTATTTTCATACTATGTTTATTTCTTTACTGTATACATGTACTGATGCAACACCACATTAAGCGATGCACTAAGATTTGCTCTAAGATGGCCTTATTCAAGCTTCCCTGGCTATAACATTGCCCATTATTATACTTATTGACTGGTTTAAATCACTAAATCTCACTCAGCCATGTCTGACCTCCCGATGGAAGCCAGCGTATTTCATTGATGTTTAGTTTGTAGGGGGTATGGATTGTTTCCATTTTCCACACCCCATGAAATGAACAAAGTGTTTTTCACCCAATGAGAAGGTTTCAAAGCTTTTCTTTTTCAATTCTTAAAAGTTAATTAGGCATTGTTGGCATGATTAGATGGCAAACCCCATAATGGGATTGTATTTTTAAGGAATCCTGAAGTTAACACTCTCTCTGTACTTTTATATATGCAACATAGAGGTAATTTGGGAAGCTGGGGTTGTTCTCCTTGGAGCAGAGAAGGCTAAGAGGAGATTTGATAGAGGTGTTTAAAATCATGATGGATTTAGATTGAGTAAATAAAGAGAAATAGTTTCCAATGGCTGAAGGATCGATAACCAAAGGGCACAGATTTAAGGTGATTGGCAAAAGAACCAGAGGCGATATGAGGAAAAGCTTTTTTACGCAACGAGTGGTTAGCATTTGGAATGCACTGCCTGATGGTGGAAACAGATTCAATAGTGGCCTTCAAAAAGGAATTGGATAAATACTTGAAGGAGAAAAAATTGCAGGGATGTGGGGAAAGAGCAGGAGAGTGGGACTAACTGGATTGCTCTTCGAAAGAGCCAGCGCAGACTCGATGGGCCGAATGGCCTCTATCTGTGCTGTACTATTCTATGATTCTATGAATTTCATAAAAATCATGGGGAGCCTGCATCCAAATTCCTGATAAGTAGTCCTGGTGGGCGAGGATCTATGACGGGAGCACAATTTTGTAAAACCACCCTTCAAATAAACACTGTCAGGGGTAACAGCAATATATAATCACCCCTAACTGGATATAGCCATTAGATAAATAGAGGATAATTGGATGGATGGAAATGGATCAAATAACAGGACCATGAAATTCTGTGGGGGTTCTCCTGGTCCAGCAGGAGACCAGTTGAACCCTGAGAAGCGGTTTATATGACTGAAAATCCCTGTGGGATCCGTTAGTTTCCTGCCGGAGTCAAACAAGAGACAGGGAGAACTCCCCAGAATTTCAGCGTCCAATAATCTAACTGGAGCATTAAGATGACTGCATGTACCGTAAGACTAATGTAGTTTGTTAGTCAAATGAACCTCGAGATTTAATTTCTGTCTGTAATCCTTTTCCAGTAAACTTTTTATATTACTTGGATTATATTTCCAATTTTCTACCCTCTGCTCTTAAAGCCATTGATTCTTGTTGTGCTACAGTATTATGGCTACCAGCAGCCCTCTAGTACTTTGCCCAAGTAACATTTCTTAGAATGTAAGTATTTGCACGCTAATCATCCATAGAGTAGCATAGGCCAGACAGCGGGCCCACTCTACCAATCCCCCTCGGCTAGAAAATTATGCAAGGGACCTAAGGAAATCATAGAATCGTACAACAACAACAACTTGCATTTATATAGCACCTTTAACATAGTAAAACATCCCAAGGTGCTTCACAGGAGTGTTATAAAACAAAATTTGACACTGAGCCACATAAGGAGATATTGGGACAGATGGCCAAAAGTTTGGTCAAAGAGGTAGGTTTTAAAGAGCGTCTTAAAGGAGGAGAGGTATAGAGACGGAGTTTAGGGAGGGAATTCCAGAGCTTAGGGCCTAGGCAGTTAAAAGCACCTCGGCCCTAATGCGAACAGCACAGAAGGAGGCCATTCAGCCCACCATGCCTATGCCAGCTCTTTGAAAGAGCTATCCAATTATTCCAGAAAAAAAATGATCAAAAACATCATCATCAACAGCTGATTATATAGCCCATTTAACATAGAAAAACTTCCCAAGGTGCTTCACAGAAGCATAATCAAACAAAAATCTATACAGAGCCAGAGAAGGTGTATTCGGAGAGGTGACTAAAAGCTTGGTCAAAGAGGTGGGTTTTTACAGATGGTCTTAAAGGAGGAGAGTGAGGTAGAAGGGTGGAGAGTTTAAGACATGGACGGCAGAAGACAAAGCCACCAAAGGTGGGCCGAAGGGAATTAGAGATGCCCAAGAGGCCAGAGTTGGAGGGACGCTGGGTTCTTGGAGGAGTGTAGGGCTTGAGAAGGTTACAAAGAAAGAGAGGGGCGAGGTCACGAAGGGATTTCAACACAAGGATGAGAATTTTAAATTTGAGGCATTAGGGAACCAGGAGCCAGTGTAGGTCAGCGAGCACAGGGGCGATGGATGTGTGGGATCAGATACGGGCTGCAGTTCATGGAGGGTGGAGGATGGGAGGCCGACCAGGCAAGCATTGGAATCAACAGATGAGGATTCCAGCAGCAGATAGGCTGAGGTTTGAGTGTAGACAGGTGATGTTACAGAGGTGGAGGTAGGCTGTCTTTTCAATGGTGAGGATATAGGGTTAGAAGCTTAGCTTGGCATCAAATAGGACTCCAAGTTTGCGAACAGTCTGGTTTAACTTGGGACAGCGGTCAGGGAGGGGAATGGAGTTGGTGGCAAGGGTAAAGATTTTGTCGTGGGGCCGAAGACGATTGGGGCCAAATTCAGTTACGCCCCATTTGGGGGCAGTAGCCGAATTAGCGCCGGACATTTAGGCGCCCGGGGCGGGAATACCGCCCCGGCCGCTAAATTGGGCTTACCGCCTCAGTGAGGAAGCGGAGCGCTATCTCGGGCGCTCCACTTCCTCTCGGGGCGATGTCTGGGGTGCAAAGTGCAGTAGCGCCAGAGCGCTACGCAGCCACTCAGCGTAGACTGACGCATTTCAGCACCGCGCCCCTTCCGTTAAAGGGGAGGGCTGCTGGACACTCTGCAGGCCGTTTGATGGCTTCCACTAGCCCACCAGGGCGGCGTGGTGCTGTGGCCGCAGCCCGGCACTGAGACGTGGGGCCAGACGGTGTGATGGCGGCCACGGACCACGCCAAGGGCCGCCAAGAGGAGCTGAGCTGGAGGTCGGCCAAAATTAAAATATCGACGCAGGCCGCAGCCGGACCACCCCTTTAATTACCGCCCCACCAGCGGTGTGGGGCACTGCTGGATTTCTGCCGCGGGGCGCTAAGAAGCTGCGGCGGGGCGCTAAGGGGTCGCGTTCATTGGCGATGACGTCATTGCTGGCTGCGCAGTGGCCCGGGGCGCCACCGGCAGGGGCGCGGCACTATCGGTTAGTGCCTCAGTAGCGCCCGCCGAATCTCTCGGTGGGTGCTATTAGCGCCCCCGCCCAGGCGATAAGCCCTTTCTGCCTCGTTAGCGCCCCCCGGAGGTGCCAATGGCGGGCGCAAAGGAGGTGAACTTCGCCCCCGATGACCTTAATCTTCCCAATATTTAACTCGAAGAAATTTTGGCTCTTCCAGAAGTGGATGCTGAACAAGTAGTCTAACAACACAGAGGGTGGGGAGGGGTTGAGAGAGATGGTGGCGAGGAATGTTCCCTGTAAGCTGTGCTTTGTTCCGCGCAGCCTATTTCTTTTAGTGCGCGGTCCTTTTAAATCTCCGTGCATGTGCGGTATATACAATGGTGAAGCCGGTGAGCGGCCTGTACGGGATCTTTCTCATTGTTGCGTGGCCATGTAACTTAGAAGGAACATTGGTGGCGAGGTAGAGCTAGGTGTTTTCAGTGTACATGTGGAACCTGATTCCATATCTTTGGATGATTTGTCAAGGGGCAGCATGTAGATGAAGAAGAGATCCTTGGGGTGATAATGGCACTGAGGTGGGAAGAGAAAGTCATTGCTGGAGATGGTCTGGCTATGAATCATATAATCATAGAATGATACAGCACAGAAAGAGCCCATTCGCCCATTGTATCCGTGCCGGCTCTTTGAAAAAGCTATACTAGTCTCACTCCGCTGCTGTTTCCCCATAGCCCTTCAAATTTTTACGCTTCAAGTATTTATCCAGTTCTCTTTTTAAATTATTATTGAATCTGCTTCCACCACCCTTTCAGGCAGTGCATTCCAGATCATAACAACTCACTGCGTAAAAAAATAGTTTCCTCATGTCGTCTCTGGTTCTTTTGCCAATTACCTTCAATCTGTGTCCTCTGGTTACCAACCGTTCTGCCACTGGAAACAATTTCTCCTTATTTACTCTATTGGAACCCTTCATGATTTTGAACACCTCTATTAAATCTCCCCTTAACTTTCTTTGCTTTAAGGAGAACAACCCCAGTTTCTCTTGTCTCTCCCTGGTACCATTGTAGTAAATCTCCTCTACACCTTCTCCAAGGCCGTGACATCCTTCCTAAAGTGTGGTGCCCAGAATTGGACAGAATACTCCAGCTGGGGCCTAACCAGTGCTTTGTACTCTATGCTTGCTTTTGTACTCAATGCCTCTATTTATAAAGCCAAGGATCCCATATGCCTTTTTAACAGCCTTCTCAACTTGTCCTGCCACCTTCAAAGATTTGTGTGCATACACCCTCAGGTCTCTCTGTTCCTGCACCCCCTTTAAAATTGTACCATTTAGTTTATATTTCCTCTCCTCATTCTGCCGACCAAAATGAATCACTTCACACTTCTCTGCATTAAATTTCATCTGCCACGTGTCTGCCCATTTCACCAGTCTGTCTATGTCTATTACTATACTCCTTATTGTTTACTACATTTCCAAGTTTTGTGTCATCTGCAAACTTTGAAATTAAGCCCTGTATACCAAAGACCATGTCATTAATATGTTACTCTGTTACACTACCACAGTCATACCCAATCCTGTTCTCACCAGACATCCACATGCACACACTTTCCAGCAGAAGTTAATGGATAGCAATTAAGAGCAGGAAGCCTGGTTGCTCTTTTTCCTTCCCCAGGGACATTAAGGCCCTGGCTGAGGTCAGCAAGGAATCAAATGTAGGACCCGCTGTGTGACTGAGGGCTAGACCTGGCGGTAAAGCAAATTTATTGCATTTTGTGACTCCCCTCAAGTGATTTGTTGGTGGTGGATTCTTGTGCTGTTAAGTTAATTGGAGCAGTTTCTTTTGCTATCACTGCCTGCCTGACATAGTTTACTTGTCTCCTCCTTGAACTCCTCTTTCCGCTCTGTTCATCCTTATCTCCAATACCAATTGCCGATTTTAGTATCATCTTTTTTTAAAATTTGTTTATGGGATCAGGGCGTCGCTGGCAATGCCAGCATTTATTGCCCATCCCTAGTTGCCCTTGCAAACTTCTTAATCATACCCCCTATATTCAAGTCTAGGTCATTGATATATACCACAAAAAGCAAGGGACCTAGTACTGAGCCCTGCGGAACCCCACTGGAAACAGCCTTCCAGTCACAAAAACACCCATCAACCATTACCCTCTGCTTCCTGCCTCCGAGCCAGTTTTGAATCCAACTTGACACTTTACCCTGGATCCCATGGGCTTTTAACTTCATGACCAGTCTGCCATGTGGAACCTTATCAAAAGCCTTGCTAAAGTCCATATAAACTACATCAAATGCACTATCCTCATCTACCCTCCTTGTTACCTCTTCAAAAAATTCAATCAAGTTTATCAGACACGACCTTCCCTTAACAAATCCGTGCTGACTATCCTTGATTAATCCGTGTCTTTCTAAATGAAGATTTATCTGTCCTTCAGAATTCTTTCCGATAATTTTCCCACCACCGAGGTTAGGCTGACTGGCCTGTAATTACTCGGTCTATCATTTTCTCCCTTTTTAAACAAGGGTACCATATTAGCAGTCCTCCGGCACCACACCTGAAGCCAGAGAGGATTGAAAAATGATGGTCAGGGGCTCTGCTATTTCCTCCTTTGCTTCGCTTAACAGCCTGGGATACATTTCATCCGGGCCTGGGGATTTATCCACTTTTAAAGCTGCTAAACCCCTTAATACTTCCTCTCTCACTATGTTTATTTCATCTAATATTTCACACTCCTCCTCCCGATAGCAATGTCTGCTTCGCCCCTCTCCTTTGTGAAAACAGACATAAAGTATTCATTAAGAACTCTACCGACGTCTCCCGCCTCCACACACAGATTACCCTCATGATCTCTAATAGGCCCTACCCTTTCTTTAGTTATCCTCTTACTCTTAATATATTTATAAAACATCTTTGGGTTTTCCTTGATTTTACTTGCCAAGAATTTTTCATGCTCTCTCTTTGCTTTCCTAATATCCTTTTTAATTGCACCCCTGTACTTTCTGTACTCCTCTAAAGATTCTGGAGTATTTAGCCCTTGGTATCTGTCATACGCCTCCATTTTTTTCTTTATCCTACCCTGTATGTCCCTAGACATCCAGGGGGCTCTAGATTTGTTAGTCCCACCTGTTTTCTTTAAGGGCACATCTTTGGTCTGAACCCTCCAGATCTCATCCTTGAATGCCTCCCACTGCTCTGACACTGATTTACCTTCAAGTAGCTGTTTCCAGTCCACTATGGTTAAATCCCCTCTGAGCTTAGCAAAATTGGCTTTTCCCCAATTTAGAATTTTTATTCCTGGTCTATCCTTGTCCTTTTCCATAACTACCTTAAATCTAACAGAATTATGGTCACTAGCACCAAAATGCTCCCCCACTGATACGCCTTCTACCTGCCCAGCTTCATTCCCTAAAACTAAGTCCAGAACCGCCCCCTCCCTTGTTGGGCTCGCTACATACTGGCTAAAAAAGTTCTCCTGGATGCATTTTAGGAATTCCGCACCCTCTATACCCTTCACACTAATTTTATCCCAGTTAATATTGGGGTAGTTGAAATCCCCTACTATTACTGCCCTATAGTTTTTGCACTTCTCAGAAATTTGTCTACATATTTGCTCTTCTATCTCCCTCTCACTGTTTGGGGGTCTGTAGTACACTCTCAGCAGTGTGATTGCTCCTTTTTTGTTTTTCAATTCAGCCCATATGGCCTCGTTTGATGATCCCTCCAACATATCATCCCTCCTCACAGCTGTAATCGTTTCTTTAATCAATACCGCGACCCCCCCCTCCCTTTTTACACTGAGTAGTGTAGAGGAACAGAGGGACCTTGGAGTGCATGTCCACAGATCCCTGAAGGTAGCAGGCCAAGTAGATAAGGTGGTTAAGAAGGCATACGGAATGCTTGCCTTTATTAGCCGTGGCATAGAATACAAGAGCAGGGGGGTTATGCTTCAACTGTATAAAACACTAGTTAGGCCTCAGCTAGAGTACTGCGTGCAGTTCTGGTCACCACATTACAGGAAATATGTGATTGCACTGGAGAGGGTACAGAGGAGATTTACAAGGATGTTGCCGGGAGTAGAGAATCTTAGCTATGAGGAAAGACTGGATAGGCTGGGTCTGTTTTCCTTGGAACAGAGGAGGCTGAGGGGAGACCTTATTGAGGTATATAAAATTATGAGGGCATAGATAAAGTGGATAGAAAGGACCTGTTTCCCTTAGCAGAGGGGTCAAAAACCAGGGGGCACAGATTTAAAGTAATTGGTGGAAGGTTTAGAGGGGATTTGAGGGGAAATTTCTTCACCCAGAGGGTTGTGGGGGTCTGGAACTCACTGCCTGAAAGGGTGGTAGAGGCAGGAACCCTAACCACATTTAAAAAGTACTTTGATGTGCACTTGGGATGCTCTAACCTGCAGGGCTACGGACCAAGAGCTGGGAAGTGGGATTAGGCTGGATAGCTCTTTGTTGGCCGGCGCGGACACGATGGGCTGAAATGGCCTCCTTCCGTGCTGTAACTTTCTATGATTCTATGATTCTATGAATTGGAGCCGATGGACTTTTCTGCATCTAAGATTGAAACTATCCACTTGTCTGTAGAAAACACTTGTACATTCTGCTTTTCGTCTTACCATTTTACCAATAAATTCACAAAAAAGTTAAAGTAATCATGCATATACCGTGTGGATATGAGTATTGTGATCACATGACTGACATAAGTGTCTATTACTCATTTTTATTTACTTATCAGGAAATACAATTCCCCACATCTGGATTCCCAATTTGCCAGATGTAGATAGTGGCTAACTTATTGGACTAAACTGCGGTAGCATTTTCTCTCTAAAGCTTCGATTTTGCTACTTCACGCCCCACCTTCAAAATCCCTTTGACCATGCCATTTTCCCTAACTCTTCTACTACCAATGCTCAGTGCCTCTTTTTGACTCCTTTGTTGAGCTATTTCAGTGGTTTTCCTTTTTAGAAACACTACATTAATATAGGTTGTTGTCGAAGACCTTATTGACTATCAACCTGGTGACGTAAGCCTTTATTTAAATTGAGAATTCTAAGTGAAGGGCACCACCAAAGTTAATATGAACAGGAGACAAGACAAAGTAAATCAAGATTAGGTGATGGGGGAAGGGAATATTGAGGAAGGGGAAGAGTTCCACAGTTCTGAGGTCCTGCAAAAGAATGCGCTAGAGTAGAAGACTGTGTAATGAGTCTTAATTTCAACACAGTGAGGGTATAGAGAGCAAGAGCCTGTGAGATGGTTTCTTTGGAGCTTGGAAAGAACTAGATTGTTTCAGGATAGTAAAATTTAGTCATTTTTTAATTCTTCAAAAAGTACATTCCACAAGGAATTTTAAAAACAGCCTTGAAAGGTGATTAGACTAGGCAGCAGTATGGGGGATAAATTGACACAATTAGGCCATGGTGAGATGTCGCTCCTGAATGCCCCTATCTTGCTACAAACACAGAATTAATAGAAAATGGCAGGTTTGATTGATTAAAGAAATAAAGAACTTCAGTTATATAGCACCTTACTGCATTCTCAGAAACGTCTCCAGTGCTTAACAAACAATGAATTACTTTAAAGTGCAATCATTTTGTAATGGGGGCATAATTCGGCACACAGTCAGATCTCATAAACAGCAATGGGATGAATGATTAGTTATTCTGTTTATTTGTGGTGTTGGGTGAGGGAGGAATGTTGGCCAAGATATTGCTCTTCTTTAAATAATGCCATGAGTTATTTAATGTCCTCCCGAGTCACCTGAAACTGGCAGACAGGTCATTGGTTTAACAATGAATGCGAAGGATGGCACCTCCAACAATGCAGCACACGCTCAGTACTAAACTGCAGTGTCAGACTAGAATATGGGTCTCCATCCTCTAAATTAGTAACCCCACTGGTTCTGCAGTGGAGTTTCTGACCCAGAGGCAAGAGGCCACCAATTGAGTCAAACTAACATTGAGCTACCAGCTAAAGATGATTTGTTTTCCAAAATCATTTTTAACCAATAAATAAATCTTAAATACGATTATGTTATAGCTTGTGAAACTCTATGGTATGTTATATAAAAAAGCCCTATCCCTTGTTTTTATTTAAGAAATGTTTTTTCTGTCACGGCAACCAGTACATCAAACAGCTTTTGAATCAAGGGCTCTCTGTTGTTGTGGATCCCTAGAGACAGGAACCTTTCAGTTATGCTGGTAAGGTTTATATTAGAAAACAATAATGACAATATTTTGCCATTCGGTGACACATCTGTTTATTTCCTTTGTGGGTTATCTATTATTCATGCTTAATGTTTCTTCCTTTTTACTTTAGTGCTCAGGATGCTCTGACAATTTTAGTTTTTATTTATAAGCTGAGTTTTACAGTGAATGTAAGCATTGTTTTCTTTAAAATGCAATTATAATTACCATTATATAAATAAATTTAAAATTTAAGTATTATCCTATACAGTGAATCTACATATCTGAACTATCATAGGAACATAGGAATATTACAAAAGGAGTAGGCCATTCATCCCCTCGAGCCTGCTCCACCATTCAATTAGATCATAGCTGATCTGCGCCTTAACTCCATTTTCCCATCTTTGTTTCATATCCCTTGAGACCCTTACCTAACAGAAATCTATCTATCCCAGTCTTGAAAACTCTACTTGTTCCAGCACCAACAGTCTTTTGGGGGAGCGAGTTCTAGATTTCTACTACCCTTTGCATGAAAAAGTGCTTCCCGATTTCGCTCCTGAATGACTTGGCTTTAATTTTAAGATTATGTCCCCTTGTTCTTGATTCCCCCACAAGAGGAAATAGTTTCTCCGTAACTTCCCTATCAAATCCTTTTAACATTTCAAACACCTTGATCAGATCACCCCTCAATCTTCTATACTCAAGGGAAGCCAAGTTTATGCTAATACGATAGCAAAATACTGCGGATGCTGGAAATCTGAAATAACAACAGAAAACGCTGGAAAAACTCAGCAGGCCAGGCAGCATCCGTGGAGAGAGAAAGAGAGTTAACGTTTCAGGTCGATGACCTTTCGTCAGAACTGTGAAGAGCTGGAAATCAAATAGATTTAAGGCCAGAGTAAAGCTGGGAAAAGGGGGAGGGGATAAAAGAACAAAGGGGGAGATGCTACTTGTCCTCATGATTTAACCCTCTAGGCCCGATATCAGAGAGGAAAACATGAGCCACACAAAAAAGCATCAGCCATTTCCTATCAGTTGACTTCATGACAGTGGAGCTGATACAGGTTTATTGAAATAGGTCTAGGTCCAGGTCTAGGAGAAGCAAGGAGTACATAAAGCAGGAACGTTAACTGAAGATTTCTACAATCATCATAACAAAAAGAAAATCTATCACGGGTACGGGAGTGTAGTGGTTATGTTACTGGACTAATAATCCAGAGAGTGTGAGTTCAAATCCCACTATAGTAGTTTGAGAATTTGAATTCAGTTTAACAAATCTGAAAATAAAAAGCTGGCATCAGTAAATGTGACCATAAACCTAACCGGTTCTCTATTGTCATTTAGGGAAAGAAACCTGCCATCCTTATCCGGTCTGGCCTATACGTGACTCCAGTCATGGTTGACTCTTAACTCCTCTCTGAAGTGGCCTAGCAAGCCACTCAGTTGTATCAAACCAGTACAAAGAATACCACATGGACTTTACCACTTCAAGGAGGTCCACCACCACGTTCTCAGGGCAACTAGGGATGGGCAATCAATGCTGGCCTTTCCAGCCACACCCACTGCTCAATAATTAATTTTTAAATGGGAAATAGAAAGTAAAGTTTTGCACTGAATGAAGTAAACCAATTACAAGTTTAGCAACTACTGGATGGAAAATTAAATCCAAGGGGGTTGAAGAAAGGATTCAACAATGGGAAACCAGCTGATCCAGAGGAGTTGCTTCATGATTAGACAGTGGCAGATCTACCTGATGTATTCTTTACAAAGAAGTGGTTTTCTTGTTGACTGGACTTCCTTCCTGGTAGGAGACACAAAATAGAAGACGATGTCAGTAAAGTAAAAGGACCAGCCAAACAAAATAGGGCTACCACTGTTCCCTGTCCAGAAGACAGGGGAATGGTGATTCACCATTTTATTTAAAAGAAGAAAGGTTTACAATTGCATGAATCCATTGTAAAACTCAATTTCTCTTATAATGCAATGGTGAATCATTGCTAAATAAATAGGTTTTAAAATTTGATGTCCAACTGTGCACTAATCTGACAACCATTTTGGTTAAAAAAAAAACCTCTAATGGGTACTAAGTCTCCAGGAAAATTTGCAGAAGGTTGAATAATTGACCATCCAGAAACGTTCAAAATGATGGCAGTATCAAGTTGCAGACTGGCAGGTTTAGTGATTGAAGCATCCCCCATACCATGTGATCCAAACTGAGAAATATCTTTACCTGCTGGAATCAAGACCTAATAGTCGGATTGATGTTGTGAGACTAGCACTAAAACCAAAAACATGTACTTTAGTCTCTCTTGACTGCAGGAAGCTATCCAACATTTCCTTCAGCAAGAAGCTATTTCACATTCAAGCTCTGAAGAATTCTGAAGAATATCAAATGGAGCCGATCAGGATTCTCAGATACGTGGATAATTTTGTTCAGACAAGAAAGGTTAGGAGTCCATAGATTAGTAATCTTCAGAAGGCAACGATCTGAAACTCTAGATGCCTAAAATAGGTGAAGAATGAAGCTCACTTATTAGTTAAGCCTCAATGAGCCTTGAAATGCACTCTCTTGGCACATGTGTTAGTGCCAAATAGAGAGAGAGGAAAATCAAGATTTTGATCCCTGCGCCGGATCGGAGCCTGTGCTGGATTTTGCAATGAGTCTGCACTAGAGCAAGCCTGGGAGCTCCAGGGGTGTGATTTGTCTTCTCTGGAAATTGGGTCGCTTCATTCATTAAAGCAAGCTCATCCAAGTGAGCAAAGGTGAGAACTGCTGGCACACAGCAACAGGAAGTGCCTCCCTGAACCTCTTAAACCTGCATCGCTCTCAAATTGATCAGTACAATTATACTTCGATTATTTACACTGTGGCTTCCTTCTGTTAGATTGGTTTTGAAACTTTTGGGAGGCTTTTTCAGTTACTGTTATATTTTTACTTGACCCCTACTATTCATGGTTGCTTCATTGTAATATGCACTGTCCCCTGCTGGTAGGATGGGTATTCCTTTGGAACCCCTCTGGGAGCTGGAAGACAAGTTAGATTTACAGAGAATTCAGCAGAGGGATGTCTGGCGTCTGCTTATAGCTGAGGCAGGTGGCACAGATCCACCATTACCCTGGTCCCACCAGGTCTTCTTGGACATGCCACAGGAGACTAGATGAGGGAGGTTGCTTTATATTTTGGAATTGAGCCCTCAGGTGGCATCTGGATGTCATAGAGGTTGGAAAGTGTAGGAGCATGTGCACATTGACAGATATGTGCATAACTTGCATGCCAACCTGGGTGTCAGTATGTGATCTTTGCTGCTAGGTTATTCTATAATGACTTGAGGTGTTAGGGCCTTGAAAGATGTGAGTGTGGGAAAATTTCCACTTGTAAAGTGCATCTTGTAGGGGTGCCATCCTGAGGCACGGTTGTATATGAGATGCAAAGAACTAGCTGAAAGGTTGCTGGGGGCTTGGAATGGGTGTGACAAGCAACACTTTTGCGGTAAGCAAACCTTGAACCTTCGATGAGATATATAGTAGGGTAATGTTTCCTTGCCAGATTCCTTTAAGTGGAGGCTTCTTCTCCATCTGGTCCTAGTTCCTGCAGGTAGCATCCATATTGTAGAATCTGCTTACCACCTGCTGCCATAAATGGTGCTCTGGTGCCCTCTGGGAAGGGTGCTCTGAAGTCCCAAATTGGGCAGTCCACCTCATGCAGCTGCATGTCCCCTTAGCCATCCCTGAAGAAAGGGGAACGGTTGCTGTTCCACACATTCATCTGCTCACAGAATCCATTTTGTGTCACCACACTGGGTTTCCTTTCGCATTATTTAAGTCTGACATTCTCCACCCCCCCCCCACCCCCGAAGAAGATATGTTAGTAGATGCCTTGAGACCTAAAGAAAATCTACAATCAAGAAAACTGACAACTATAAAATTAGCCTTCAAATCTGAATTGATAGACAGACATGGTCTATTTGAGTAACTCTCTAAAGATTCTGACATAAGTTTCATCAATAGAATCCTTTCTGGTTTGAAGAAGAGTCATTGTTACTTCAAGGTTTTATTTGAGACATCAGTTCCCTGAGATTAAAATGCAATCAATTCTATTTTAACCAGCTCTCGATACCAGAGCTGAAAAGTCAGAGATTGAGGAGATTTAGTTAATGAGAAGCACCCTACTTTAGTAATTCTCAAAGAAGGTCTAAGGTCTAAATTATTCATTATTGAGAAGTGGGTGTTGCTGGAAAGGCCAGCATTTATTGCCCATCCCTAGTTGTTGTGAGAACGTGGATGTGGGCCTCCTTGAAGTGGTAAAGTCCATGTGGTATTCTTTGTAGTGGTTTGATACAACTGAGTGGCTTGCTAGGCCACTTCAGAGAGGAGTTAACAGTCAACCATGTTGGTGTGGGACTGGAGTCACGTATAGGCCAGATATAGGCCGGATAAGGATGGCAGGTGAACTATAGTTATATTGGTCTTGCAAGAAGTATCCTCAGAAGAACTTGTACTGTATTATTTCATCACCAAAAGTGGGATCTTTCTTAAACCGATCATTAGTGAATATATTTTAATGGGAAGCTTGAAGACAATGGCAGTGAGTTACAAACCAAAGGAAATAAGTTTTCTTGGGGGCCAACAGACTGAGATCGAAGCATGGAAGCATGCCTCTGAAAGTGCATCTGTCTCAGATTAATACTTGTACTCAGCAGATTAGAGGGTGCCAACTCCAGAGACTGGACAGCTAGATGGAACATGTGAACAAATCAACTGTCCTCTCCTGTTTAGGTAGACAGTACTTTACTTGATGATGCATAGGATCTGAAAGACTCCTGTACCAGATTGGCATGAATATATCTTGCCACCAATGGATTGTCCACCACATCTTCTGTTTCTCTTCTACTACCTGTTGCCCTCACTCCCTATGGGGGCCTTCATCCTCTGGGCCTCCATGAAGAAGCCTCTTTGTACGGTGAAATCCTTCAGACCCGGTCAAACTGTACTGAAGAATGCTCCTAGATCCATGCAGGTGCCAAAAGCATACATTCAACCTAACTCTGGTGGATAAATGGACCTTATTGTAGAGTTGCTCAACTGGAGTTCTGGGAAAGTGCACAGATGTCATCAGCCTTGGCTGTAGAAGATAACCTTGATTTCCAAGAATCCACCCAAGATCTGCCGCTCTGTGGTAAAGAATGCTGGCATGATGAAGTTCCTTAAAATAAAGCCCTGGGGCAGCTCCTTGGCACGTGAGCATTCACTTGTATGATGGTGTGCTGCTGGTCACCAACAAGCTGCACATTCAGAAGCTGATACCTTTACCTGTTGACGTACATTGATCCAGGTCCTAATATGACCATGTGGGTGCAATCTATGATTCTCTGGATCTTGGGGAATCCTGCTATTTGGTAATATTGCAGCGCCCTGACATGTTACCGCTGGCTGTCCACGGAGAAATTAAACTACTCGCTCTGTCAAATAATGCATCCATAACTTGCTTGATGCACATGTGCACAGCTTTCTGGATTCTGTTCCAGATGTCCCCGGTGGCAGCCTGGAATCGCCCTATGGCATAGAAGTTTTTTTTTAAATGTAGGCAACACTGGAAAAGCAATATTTATTGCCTATTTCTAATTACCCTGAGGGTATTAAGAGTCAACCAGGGTGGGACAGGAGTCGTATGTAGGCCAGACCGTACAGGGGGCAAGTCCCCTTCCCTAAAGGAAATTAGTGCATCAGTGGGCGTTTTACATCAATCTGGCAACTTTCATGGTCATTTTTATTCTGGTGCTAGCCCACAAATTACCAGTTTTTTAATTCCATTTCACAACTTGTCATAGTGGGATTTTAACTCATGACCTGTGGATTACTAGTCCAGTGCCAAAACCATTACGCTACCATTGTGACCTTAATGACCACTGGCAAGGCGGTATCTATGAGGAAAGCAGCTCTGCTTGAAGCATGGCACATAACTCTGTGACAGCTTCCTTTGGAAAGCCAGGTTACTGCTCCTCAGTCAAATGCAGGTAAGAGTGCCTCTGCCTGTATACTTGGTGTGAGGGTACTGGTGGGTGAGTGTCATGCACCTGCAGTGCAGCCGCATCAGCCTGGGCCTCTCTTATTTGTTCCTCATCTTCGTCCAAGACATAGAGATAGAAGGGAAGCCTCAATAGAAACGCCATTGTGCCCTGTCTGAAAAGGGAAGGAGTAAATGGCAGCCCCTAAGCAAATGGGACAAAATTAGGCGTCACGAGCAAACAATAAAAAAAACAAAAATGCTACAGTAACAAGATTTCAACAGCACCCGTAAATATGTAAGCTTGCCCCTTTAAACTCACTTCTGCCTTTAAGGCAGTGGCTAGGCTCTTAGTTTTATACTGGCGTTATTATAAATCAGCAGAAGTGAGGCAGAAATGATAGGAAATAGGGCTTATAATGCCTCAATATCATTACTGTCTTATTTACATGCACCACCCAAAAATGCATGGCCACTTAGAATCATAGAATCATAGAATGGTTACAGCACGGAAGGAGGCCGTTCAGCCTGTCGAGCCCGTGCCGTCTCTCTGCAAGAGCACTTCAGCTAGTCCCACTCCCCCGCCCTTTCCCCGTAGCCCTGCAAAATTTTTTCCTTCAGGTACTTATCCAATTCCCTTTTGAACGCTGTGATTGAATCTGCCTCCACCACCCTTTCAGGCAGTGCATTCCAGATCCTAACCACTCCCTGAGTAAAAATATTTTTCCTCATGTTGCCTTTGGTTCTTCTGCCAATTACCTTAGATCTGTGTCCTCTGGTTCTCGACCCTTCTGCCAATGGAAACAGTTTCTCTCTATCTACTCTGTCCAGACCTTTCATGATTTTGAACACCTCTATCAAATCTCCTCTCAATCTTCTCTGCTCTGAGGAGAACAACCCCAGCTTCTCCAGTCTATCCACGTAACTGAAGTCCCTCATCCCTGGAATCATTCTTGTAAATATTTTCTGCACCCTCTCTAAGGCCTTCACATCCTTCCTAAAGTGCGGTGCCCAGAATTGGACACAATACTCCAGTTGAGGCCGAACCAGTGTTTTATAAAGGTTCATCATAATTTCCACGCTTTTGTACTCTATGCCTCTATATATGAAGCCCAGGATCCCGTATGCTTTTTTAACTGCTTTCTGAACTTGCCCTGCCACCTTCAACGATTTGTGCACATATACCCCCAGGTCTCTCTGTTCATGTACTCCCTTTAGGATTGTACCCTTTAATTTATATTTCCTCTCTTCATTCTTTCTACCAAAATGTATCACTTCGCACTTTTCTGCGTTAAATTTCATCTGCCACGTGTCCGCCCATTTCACCAGCCTATCTATGTCCTCTTGAAGTCTATCACTATCCTCCTCACTGTTCATTATACTTCCAAGTTTTGTGTCACCTGCAAATTTTGAAATTGTGCCCTGTATACCCACATCCAAGTCATTAATATATATCAAGAAAAGCAGTGGTCCTAGAACTGACCCCTGGGGATCACCACTGTATATCTCCCTCCAGTCCGAAAAACAACCGTTCACCACTACTCTCTGTTTCCTGTCACTTAGCCAATTTCGTATCCATGCTGCCACTGTCCCTTTTATTCCATGGCCTTCAACTTTGCTGGCAAGCCTATTACGTGGCTCTTTGTCGAACACCTTTTGGAAGTCCATGTACACCACGTCAACCGCATTGCCCTCATCAACTCTCTCTGTTACCTCACCAAAAAACATGATCAAGTTGGTTAAACACGATTTGCCTTTAACAAATCCGTGCTGGCTTTCATTAGTCCAAGTGACTGTTAATTTTGTCCCTGATTATTGTTTCTAAAAGCTTCCCCACTACTGAGGTTAAACTGACTGGCCTGTAGTTGCTGGGTTTATCTTTACACCCTTTTTTCAACAAGGGTGTGACATTTGCAATTCTCCAGTCCTCTGGCACCACCCCCGTTTCTACCGGCTGCAGGAAATGACAGTGGAAAATGGGGTTGACGCGAAAGTGGACGGAGATCTGTTAACCCCCGTCCCATTTCTCACCTTAGCTCATCCGATTAGCAACACAAAATCAGACAGACTGTAGTGGAAACTCCAGGTTAGGGAGTTTTTCCTCTACACCTGGCCTATGTTATGCCGGACCTGGAAATACTAGGAATACTACTCCTGCAACATCAGCATAACTTAGTACAATGGAAATTCCCAGCCTCAATGTCCACCATACTCAGTGAGAAAGTGTCCTGTTCCCCAGCACTGATGTTCTGACGAAAGGTCATCGACCTGAAACGTTAACTCTCTTTCTCTCTCCACGGATGCTGCCTGGCCTGCTGAGTTTTTCCAGCGTTTTCTGTTGTTATTTCAGATTTCCAGCATCCGCAGTATTTTGCTATCGTACTGATGTCCCCTTCCTTGGTAAGCACTAAATTCACCTCAAACTAAATCTCAGGTGGTTTTGTGAAACCAAAATGCAAAATGTTAAGAGGATACTTAAAATTATTATTAGTCAATATGCAAATTCATGACATTATCTTTGGACTACAGAATCTTAAAATTGTTATAATTTGTTTAATGTCGAGTATTCACACTTATTATTTTATGAATGTGTTTTGAACAATACTAATATTACTCTGAATCTAGTTTCTTAATTTCTCAAGGGTACGTTGTCCAAAAATGCTACAAATCTATAACTGGCGCATAGATAGCTGTCGTCGCTAACTGAGAAAATCTTCTCTTTCAAAAAAATAAATTAGGTAATTGTCCATTTCTGGTGTGATAATGAATGTGGCCACTGGAGGGAGCTGAACTGCAGGGCAGTGTGTTGCATGGCAGGGTGGATCCCTGCTGCGAGACCTCCTCTGCGCTGTATTTTACAAACAGATTATGTCTATGATGTTTGAGGGACAAAGGAAGTATAAGGGACAAAGTGCTTTTTTTCCAATTCAAATGAATTTGAACTGGAGCAAGATTAAGATATTCTGCAAATTAAATTGGGCCAAATTTGCTGATTGAAAAAAAAGAATTGAAATGTTGAGCAAGTTCAAACTATTCCAATTCAAAATGGCTTGTCCTTGTCAGAATTTGGATGATGTATGCTCAATGTGACATTGGTTGTCTTGCGTCGCTTCTGCATTTCCACATTTGTCCCTGACACATGCAATAATTTGTTTTTAAAAATTTGCCAAGGGCGGAGAAGAGGGGAAAGCGAGAGTGGGAAGAGGGGAAAGTGAGGGCGGAGAAGAGGGGAAAGCGAGAGCGGGAAGAGGGGAAAGCAAGGGTGGGGAAGAGGGGAAAGTGAGGGTGGGAAGAGGGGAAAGCGAGGGTGGGGAAGAGGGGAAAGTGAGGGTGGGAAGAGGGGAAAGCGAGGGTGGGAAGAGGGGAAAGCGAGGGTGGGAAGAGGGGAAAGCGAGGGTGGGAAGAGGGGAAAGCGAGAGTGGGGAAGAGGGGAAAGCGAGGGTAGGAAGAGGGGAAAGCGAGAGTGGGAAGAGGGGAAAGCGAGGGTGGGAAGAAGGGAAAGCGAGGGTGGGAAGAGGAGAAAGCGAGGGTGGGAAGAGGGGAAAGCGAGAGTGGGAAGAGGAGAAAGCGAGGGCGGGAAGAGGGGAAAGCGAGGGTGGGAAGAGGAGAAAGCGAGGGTGGGAAGAGGGGAAAGCGAGGGTGGGAAGAGGGGAAAGCGAGGGTGGAGAAGAGGAGAAAGCGAGGGTGGGAAGAGGAGAAAGCGAGAGTGGTAAGAGGGGAAAGCGAGGGCAGGGAGAGGGGAAAGCGAGGGTGGGGAAGAGGGGAAAGCGAGAGTGGGGAAGAGGGGAAAGCGAGGGGGGGAAGAGGGGAAAGCGAGAGTGGGAAGAGGAGAAAGCGAGGGGGGGAAGAGGGGAAAGCGAGGGTGGGGAAGAGGGGAAAGTGAGGGTGGGGAAGAGGGGAAAGCGAGGGTGGGAAGAGGGGAAAGCGAGGGTGGGGAAGAGGGGAAAGCGAGGGTGGGGAAGAGGGGAAAGCGAGAGTGGGGAAGAGGGGAAAGCGAGAGTGGGGAAGAGGGGAAAGCGAGGGGGGGAAGAGGGGAAAGCGAGAGTGGGAAGAGGAGAAAGCGAGGGTGGGAAGAGGGGAAAGCGAGGGCGGGAAGAGGGAAAGCGAGAGGGGGAAGAGGGGAAAGCGAGAGTGGGAAGAAGGGAAAGCGAGGGCGGGAAGAGGAGAAAGATGACGTCATTGTCGGAGGCGCTGCGCCACGGGGCGCTACCGGCTACTGGTGCCACTAACCTCCCGCTGAATTTCGCAGAAGGCGTTAGCGGCACCACGCCCGGGCGCTAGTTGCTTTGCACCCCATTCTAACGTGAGGTGCAAAGCAACCCTATTTTTTCACCTTAGAATTCAAAAATAGGTTTAGAATGCATGTACGTAAACGCACAAAGTATGGTGTATAAGGTTGGTGAGCTACAAGCAAAATTAGCCTTGTGGCAATATGATGTTGTGGAAATAACGGAAACATGGCTTAAAAACGGTGAGGACTGGGCACTTAATATTCAAGGGTACAAGGTGTTCAGAAAAGATAGGGAAGGAAAAAAGGGAGGTGGGGTGGCAGTGCTGCTTAAGGAAGACATTGTAGTGTTGGAAAGGGAGGACCTTCTTGAGGGGACAAGGACAGAATCCATTTGGTTAGAGTTGAGGAGCAATAAGGGTATGATCACACTATTGGGGGTATTCTATAGGCCTCCAAATAGTGAGAGGGAGGTAGAGGAGCAAATCTGCAGGGAAATTGCAGAGATATGCAAGAGCTATAGAGTGGTGATATTGGGGGACTTTAATTACCCAAATATCAATTGGGATAATGCTACGGTAAAGGGAAAGGACGGGGAGGAATTTCTGAAATGTGTTCAGGAGAATTTCCTTGACCAGTATGCTCTTGGCCCAACTAGGAAGGAGGCATTGCTGGATCTGGTGCTGGGGAATGAGGTGGGCCAGGTCGACCAAGTGTCTGTGGGAGAACACTTGGGTGCGAGTGATCATCGTATCATAAGATTTAGATTAGCAATGGAGAGGAGCATGGAACAATCTAGAGTGGAACTTCTAAACTGGAATAGGGCTAACTTCAATGGGATGCGAAAGGATCTAGCCAGGGTAAAATGGAACCAAAGACTGACAGGAAAAACTGTAATGGAACAATGGGTGATCTTTAAGGAGATGTTCCAAGTACAGGCTAGGTACATTCCAACAAGAGGGAAGGGTAAGGGAACCAAAGCAAGGGCTCCTTGGATGATGAGGGAGATAGAGAAGATGATGAAACAAAGAAAGAGGGTGTATGATGCATGTCAGGTGAATTCTTCAAGGGAGAACCAGACCAAATACAATAAGTTGAGAGGGGAAGTGAAGGTGAAAATAAGATTGGCAAAGAGAGAATATGAGAGTGGAATGGCGGTTAACATAAAAGGGAACCCAAAAATCTTCTACCGGCATGTAAACAGTAAGCAGGTAGTAAGAGGCGGGGTGGGGCCTATTAGGGACAAAGAAGGTGTATATGCTTAGAGGCACAGGGCAAGGCTAGAATACTCAATGAGTACTTTGTATCAGTGTTTACTAAGGAGGTGGATGCTGACAAAATATCGGTAGAAGTGGAAAATTTAGAAGCAATGGAAGGGGTGAAAATTGATAGACAGGATGTACTAGAAAGGCTGGGTATGCTTAGAGTGGACAAGTCGCCTGGTCCAGATGGCTTGCAGCCCAGGTTGCTAAGGGAATTGGGGGAGGAGATAGCGGAAGGGCTTGCCATAATTTTCCAATCTTCCCTAGATGCGGGGGAGGTGCCTGAGGATTGGAAAGTGGCAAATGTGACACCATTGTTCAAGAAAGGGTGTAAGGACAATCCTAGTAACTACAGGCCGGTCAGTTTAACATCAATGGTGGGTAAAGTTTTAGAAACAATAATCAAGGAAAAAATTAATGGGCACTTGGAGAGGTTTAAGCTAATTAAGGAGAGCCAACACGGATTTGTAAAAGGCAGATCGTGTTTGACTACTCTAATTGAATTTTTTGAGGATTGATGAAAGAAATGCAATGGACGTTGTCTACATGGATTTTAGGAAGGTGTTTGACAAAGTACCACTTAGAAGGCTGGTTAACAAAATTGAGGCTCATGGAATAGGTGGGTCAGTGGCAGCTTGGATAAGGAATTCGCTTAAGGACAGAAAACAGAGAGTTGTGGTAAATGGTTGTTTTTCAGACTGGAGGATGGTAGACAATGGTGTTCCCCAAGGGTCAGTGCTGGGGCCACTGCTTTTTTTGATATATATAAATGACCTGGATATTGGAATACAGAGTAGAATTTCTAAATTTGCCGATGACACCAAACTTGGGGGTGTGGCAAACAGTGAGGAGGATACCAATCGACTGCAACAGGACATAGAAAGGCTAGCAGAATGGGCAGACAAGTGGCAGATGGAATTTAATACAGAGAAGTGTGAGGTGGAGCATTTTGGCAGAAGGAACAGGGAGAGGCAATATACACTTAATGGCACAGTTTTAAAGAGTGTGAAAGGACAGAGGGACCTGGGAGTTAATGTGCATAGGTCCCTGAAGGTAGCAGGACATATTGAGAGAGTGGTTAGCAAAGCATATGGGATCTTGGGCTTCATAAATAGAGGTATTGAGTACAAAAGTAGAGAAGTTATACTGAACCTTTATAAAGCACTGGTTAGGCCACAACTGGAGTATTGCGTCCAGTTCTGGTCGCCACACTTTAGGAAGGATGTGAAGCCCCTTGAGAGGGTGCAGAGGAGATTTACCAGAATGGTTCCGGGGATGGGGGATCTTAGCTACAAGGACAGGTTGGAGAAGCTGGATTTGTTTCCATTAGAGCAAAGGAGGTTGCGGGGTGATTTGATAGAGGTGTACAAGATTATGATGGGTTTGGATAGGCTAGACGGGGAAAGGCTGTTCCAACTAGTTGATGGTACAAGGACTAGGGGACACAGATTTAAGGTTTTGAGCAAGAGATACAGGGGGATGTGAGGAAAAACTTTTTTACGCAGCGAGTGGTGATGACCTGGAATTCGCTGCCGACGGAAGTGGTGGAAGCGGAGACACTCAGGGCTGGATTTTGAATGACCCATGGAGTCGGATTTGGAGGCGTGTGGGGGGTTAAATTTGCGGGGTCGGGGTTTCCGACCCCATCCCGACTCCATCCCGCCTCCACGCAATTTTGATAAAATCAGTTGCGGGGTTCCCGACTCTCTCCCGCCTCCAAGAGGCAGGAGAGGCCATTAAAGCCCTTAACAAGCCCTAAATTGGGTGTGTAATGCTATTTTGAAACATTGTAGCTAGTTTAACCCTTTTCTGACGTGAAGCACGCCTGATGTGAAACACGCCAGTGAAACCTGGCGGGAGCACAAGTGGATAGCTGACTATCGGCTGCAAGTCCACTATTACAACAGAGATGTGAAGGTAGTAGTAGTAGTATTAGGTGTGAAAGTCGCCTCTGATACTACTACATTCAATGTCATGGGATTTGGTGTAAGAGGACTTGGATGCAAAAAATTCTCTCTCTCTCTCTCTCTCTCTCATTTGCATCCAGGTGCACTCTCACCAGTAGCCAGACAATCTCTGAGAGCAGGCAGGCAGCAATGATGACATCATTAGAGGCGGGTTTCAGACTGAAACCACTAATTAGGTCATGGGTTCCCACATGCTGCAACTCAATTGCCCAATTAAGTGAAAATTGCATCAGGCATCCACATTAATCTGGAGTCGGGGGGGAAACACGAAATGCGGATTACACGACCCCAACCCGACCCCAAGACAAAATCCAGCCCTCAATGTTTTCAAGGGGAGACTGGATAGGCACTTGAGGGAAATAAACTTGCAGGGCTACGGGGATAGAGCGGGGAAATGGGACTGACTGGATTGCTCTACAGAGAGCCGGCATGGACTCGATGGGCCGAATGGTTATGACTCTATGAGTGCTGTTATGACTCTATGACTATGACTCTACCGCGATAGCCAGATATGGTGAAGTATCCCATGATTTAATAGCCCTCAGTTCAAGAACCTTCCTCTTCCCTTTCCTGTTCTTTCTTCCAGTGAGAATCCTTGGTTTCTGTTCCTGAGTTCCTCATTCACCCACCAGTGGAAACAATCTTTCACTATTTAACCACAGTCAACGCTTCCATTCCGTGTGCTAGTTTAGTCCTACTACTGTTCCTTTTATAAGCGCAGATGGGGCAGTCAGGACACAGAAACCTCTCCCATGTCTTTAAAGGTGTTCCACTTGTCTTTGGTACTTCTGTAACTCAGGTCATATTGAACTTGATCTTTCTTCATAGAGAAAACTGTCTTATTTCTCATGCTGACCTGTTGATCTGTAGCAAACCCTTATTGTTAGCTTGGGATTTTTTTGCATTAAAGATGTCTAATCACAGTAGTTTGTTGCAAGGATTATGAGTGCAAAATCTCCATAGGAGCCCACAATATTATGGGGTGCAATAGTTAGTCTTCACTTACTTGGGGGCATGGGGAAGTTAGGGAAGAAGAAGGGAAGGGAAGATACCCTGAACATCCTTCTATAGCTCGAGCCATCTCTCCCTGAGACTGCAAGCTCCAATTGAATATTATAGGCTCCTTAACATAGAACAATGAACCTGTCTCCTGGGAATCGCAGACTGTTGCATGTTAACTAACTTCCAGTTGTTCCATGGAGAAATAATTGGAATACAAGGCACATTACCCTAAAATTAAAATAAATAAGTAAAAGCCCATCTCCTCACATAAAATGAGGCATTCAATATTTAAATGAAAACAAAATATATTTTACCTTCTTGAAATAGGCATTACTCTGGTTAAAAAGGACTTCCTCCGCAACAGATAATGTCCTTCACTCGGTTTGTTTAAGTGCCAGGGAAATGTTTGAACAGAATCACATTATTCAACAATAGCATTGTGTGTGAAATAATACTTGGAGGATGATATTTGAAGTTAGGATGGGAGCGTGTGATACAGAAAAGATGGAATCGTATCTAGAGAGAATCAAACAATGTGGTGACTTCTGTGGTGCAGAATGTTCCACACTCGTTGGAAAATGTCCCAATTCAAGAAAAGAAGAAATTGTAAACAAAGGAAAACCAACGAGTGTGGAGGGATGAGACTGATTTGGATATTATAATCAGAGTTCATTGCTGTGCTGACATCACATGTATTGTGTTAACCAAATAATGACCTTAATTTTAAAAATGTTTTGGGAAAAAAAATACCTGTAAGACATCTTCAGAAATGCCCCATACAAAACTGCAGGGAAAGGTTCCTGTGATAGGTTTGTTTTCTGGTACTGGTGGGAATCCCTTCTCTTCTATCACTTGCCGATAGAAAAAAGCAGACGATTTTGGCAGCCTCTCTTTCTCCTTGCTTTGAAAGTCAATGTAAAACAATCCTCGTCGGGTACTGTAACCAGCATCCCATTCAAAGCCATCTACCAGTGACCACGCTGTGTATCCAATTACATCGACTCCATCATACTTAATTGCTGTGAAAGTACAAGGACCAAAAATGTTAATGTTGAACTGTTATATAGACCTAATGTATGGCATGCATCTGCTTTACAGGAAACATTTATCTTCTAGGACTATTTTGCTGCACCTAATTGTTTTGCACAAATCGGTAGCTTGTTATGTTGATCAACTGGAGAACTACTATAAACACAATATTCAACGCTTTTAAAAACCTATGCCCTAGCTAATATAAGCAAAATTGAACCCCTAGGAAAAATTGGACTACTAATGTCAGTTATGGCTGGGATTCAAACCCTTGTAATTAAAAGGCTAATGGTTAAAAATTAAGGCAAGTGTGTTTCAAAAAATTCCGTGCTTGGAGATGTCAGAAAATAAGCTGGGCTCCATTATTTCTTGACTTCAATTAGAGGTCAACATTTTCCAACACATGACAGATAATCAGTTTGGATTTTTGATCCATTCATCTAACGGTGCTTAATATTATGAAGATGGAAGAGGCTAAATTTGCACATCATGAATATGTCATCGTGAATGACAGCGATCAAAAAATTCACAGATTGGAAATGGAGAAATGCTTCAAGTATTTAGACGCTTAATTGGCTGGTCAGCATTCATCCACAGAGAGCAGATCTCTATCAGAGCAAAAGGCTCATTACTTACTGGCAAGATTTCACAATGTGCTGCTTATTTGATGGAGAGCTCTTTAATTGGCAACACATTGTGACATATCTGTATGTGCATGTTCATTTTAGTTTCAAAGCAGCATTTTTGTTTGTCTCTTCAGGTAAACTAGTTTTCTAGCTCACGTATTATAAGAATATAGTAGGAGTAGGCCAAATGGCCTCTCGAGCCTGCTCCACCATTCAATAAGATCATGGCTGATTTTCGACCTCAACTCCACTTTCCCGCCCGGTCTCCATATCCCTTGATTCCCCATGAGCCCAAAAATCTATCTATCGCAGCCTTGAATATACTCAACGATTCAGCATCCACAGCCCCTCGGGGTAGAGAATTCTAAAGATTCACAACACTCTGAGTGAAGAAATTCCTCCTCGTCTCAGTCTTAAATGGCCGACCCCTTATCTTGAGACTATGCCCCTTAGTTCTAGACTCTCCAGCCAGGGGAAACAACCTCTCAGCATCTACCTTTTCAATCCCCCTCAGAATCTTATATGTTTCAATGAGATCACCTCTCATTCTTCTAAACTCCAGTGCCAGACCCCAAAGAGCTTGGATTTTACCCTTGTTGGTGGAAAAATGGCTATCAAGCAACACTGGCAATAGAGCCTTTCAAAATATTTCATGAGAAAATAATATTGAGCTGCATCCAAGAGGGCATTACAAGACATTAAAAAATTATGTAATCACTAGAAAAAACATATAACACTTATATGGAAAACAATAATTTGAAGCTAACTATTTATCCTTCATCCACATATATTTAATCAAGTACAATCAAACCATTATAAATTCACAGGGAATGGCAAAGCAGCTAAGTTTAACATTTTGATAAAGCTTTTTTTATAAACAATAATTATACATCAACATGAATCATGTGTGAAATAGAAGGTTATTTTGAGCTAGTTTAGAAATGTCCAATCTTTTTCTACCACTGACCACCAAGATATTCATCAGGTGTTTGTTTCGACCATCTCTTCAAATGGTGGTTCTGGTGCCTTACTGGCAGAATGTTTTCACAGAGACACATGTACCACATGTACAGAACATACGGAGGAGAGTATTAATAGCAGCACAACCTCTCCTGTGATGAAACCTAGAAGGTGTGTAATATGCACTATGCAATTACTTGAGCTGTGAATCCTATGATCTATAAAGTGCTATGCTTTGGCTCAAGTTCCACATCTTCTCCTACTCTTCATTGAACAGCTCTGTTAGGCCTGCACCACTGTAATTTACATAAAATAACAGAAAGCAGTTTGTACAAAGAAGGAATTGATTAGTAACATTCAAGTTCTTAAATTAAATTCCAGATAGGAGTGTGTAACATGATAAGCAAATATCAATAAATGTGCTTGTTGGTCAAAACTCCTGCATTAACTGTTGTAAGATTTTGAATATTTCTTTGTAAAAGGGTCAACCTTGCCTTTTTAGCTCATTCTCCTCTAATAACCAGAAATGGGGTTCTCATGACCAGGTAAGAATTGCTCAGTTGCAGGTACTATTGTTGGGAGCAAAAATATATCCAAAATGTTTTTCATGTTCCATATTTATTGAAAGAGAGAGAGTTATTAGAATTGAAGAAAATTCCACATTCTAACCACCTCTGCGTGCAGAAATCCTTTCGAACATTTAATTATTTTTGTCATCGCTCTGACAGAAGCAGCACTTTCATCTCACAGGATTCACCATAGGAAGTCACTCCTGCTACTCCCTTTTATAGTTTTTCTTCCTGCCTCCTATTTTTCCATACTTATCGTTCCTGTGCTTTGTGTTTTTCTCCCTCTCCCACAACCTTCCTTTTCCTGTTCTTACCCAGTGTGTGTCTCTCTCTCTTGTTGAGAACTCGCTACCACATTGGAGTAGTTGAGCTGAATAGAATAGATGCATTTAAGGAGAAACTAGATAAGTACATGAGCAAGAAAGGAATAGAAGATTATGCTGATAAAGCCAGATGAAATAAGGTGGGAAGAGGCTCGTGTGGAGCATAATAACGGGCACAATCCGAATGGCCTGTTTCTGTGCTGTAAATTCTATGGCAGGATTTTTCCAGGGTGTCAGCGGGCGGGATCGGTGACGGGTCAGGTGGGAAATTTGATTTTTTTTGGCCATTGAATCAGCTAATTAGTTGACAGCTTGAAATGTACTATAAAAGCTCCCACCTCACAGCTGTTTACTTTCCAAGCGCAGAAGCTGTTGCTTACTGCATTTGGAAGACAGATTGAGCTTTTTGCAGGTTGCAAGTGTTTGGAGCAAACTCTCTATCCAGTGTCACCTCATTGGAACAACCTCTCTCACCATTGACAGATTGCTTCTGTCATCACAACTTCACCTGCCATCTATTCCATCAGCATGGGTACCGTTGATACTCTCTCACCTTGGTCCTCAGAATCCCACCACGATCAGCCCCAACACCAGCAGCACCAGGCACACCAGCAACACCAACAACAACACCAACCTTCTCCGCAATCACCTGATGCTGCACAGGACAGAGGGCATCAGCACCTGAGCACATTGCTGCCCGGGAGGCCAGGAATGGCCTCACCAGGGCCAGATTTAGTTCACTTGACACTTTACACCCTGGCTGCCACATGATGCGCCAGGTTGGCACCGCCCCACACCAACAACATAAAGCATCCCTACAATGCCCAAGCCATTCCTTTCACACTCATCACCATTGCGGGGGGTACCGTTATGTCTCACCATTCACTGCAACTCACTAAGCCACTTCCAAAGGTGCACACAAATCTGTCCAAGAACGCAAAGTGTTGAAAATAAAGATTTCAATGTTTGACAGTACATTAACAGAAACTTCACATGAACATTGGATAAAACACCCAAGTGCCTACCCTTGTGTGTTGTTAGTTGGTATGATTGCACTAGGATGAGGGTGAGTGTGAGGGGTGGCTAGTGAGATGGGGATGTGATAATGTAGATAGAGAGAGAGATAGGTGGAGGTGCAAGGTAAGTTGGTGTGAGTAAGGATGTACAGGAGTAGAGTAGGGAAGGCGGAGTGATGGAGGTGTGATGAGAGGCACAGCAGGATGAAGGTGAGTGCGGCTTTGTACTCATGTTTCCTGATCTAATGAGATAATTGAAATGTTTGTGGCACTGCACCCAGGTCCTCCTGACCACATCTCTGCTTGTGACCTCCTCTGCAATGTGCAAACAGGCTGTCTTGGTCCCGAGGAAGGTCTCTTCCGCCCATCGGAAGGGAAAAGAACCTCCCTGCGAGCTCTGACTCCCTCCATAAGCATATGGAGGGAGTCATGGGAGAACCTGGGTGCAGCCCTGCACCTCTGCGCAGTGATTGTCAGTGTTTGCAGCACTTCAATGCTGTAGAACACTGACAGCACAAATGTCAAAAGTAAGGTGGCCATGGTCCCTTTAAGGAAATCGGCTCAAGATGCATCATGAATGATGTCACCAGACCCGCTTCATTTAATTGGGCCGGGTAACCTGCTGGGCGGGCTTAACAAGCCCCATTAAGGTAAGTTCATTTTCGGCAGTGGAATGGAGCCAGCAGGGGGGTCGCGACCCGCCACCGACACCGGCACCGGCCGCACAGGACCCGCCAAGGCCGAGATTTTGCTCACCTGTGTAATTCTATGTTTCACCTCCACTCTGACTGGCTTTGGCTGCCTCTCAGCTGTTTTTCACACACACACACACACACCTAAATTGATGCAGTGCAGCCATTCATGTTACTTTGAGAATGCGCTGTATTATGCTCTCTCTGTCTCTCTCTCATCTTGTCCAGCTCCCCAGGACACTCACTCAAAAGCTACCAAACCACCAACCCCCATTACTGTTGCACCACCAATGGAACTTCCACCTATTGCTTTGACCTGGCTGCGAACCCCATTCCAAATCCCAGGGACAGGGTCATTTAAATAATACGGGCAGGTACTTGTGTCTATGGCAGCACTACAGGAGCACCTGCCCTATAGAGAAATCCTAATCTTGGAGCGACATCATACTGCTCCAATAGGGGGCGCCAGAGAAAGGCCTGGCTGGCCAGAGGATAAAGGTAGGCAAAAATGTTTTAACACTGCTTCCTCTGATAGAGGACAATCCAGAATGATAATTAATCCTTCCAGGATTGATTGCAATTCCTCGGTTGTGGCACCTACACTAGACCCAGGACAGAACCTCCTCTCGATCTCAGCAGACGTAGGTACGACTTTAGTGCAGCACTGAGGGAGTGCTGCACTGTCGGAGGTGCCGTCTTTCAGATGAGACGTTAAATCGAGGCCCCGTCTGCGCTCTCAGGTGGACATAAAAGATCGCACGGCACTATTCAAAGAAGGCATTCTGACCTACATTTATCCCTCAACCAACATCACTAAAACAGATTATCTGGGCATTTATTTCATTACTGATGGTGGGAGCTTGCTGTGCGCAAATTGGGAGCCGCGTTTCAAGGATTTGAACTCTTCTATTGCTCACAGTGGAGTTTCTGTTTGAATTTTTTTAATGAGAAGTTTATTATTAAGTAAACTTGTACTAATTAGGTTTCACTTAAACTCCCTGGCTGTAGTGTGAGTCCTGTCATCAGGCTCTCATCACAAAAGTGACTTCTTTGAGCAGTTGCATAAGTCAGTTCTGAGAAAGGTTAATAGATGGAGCCCTGCACTATGCTGGGGTAGATTTTCAACTCACTGCCTGGGTGTAAAACTGCTGCTATGGTTCACCAATGAAAATGAAAATTGGACAGTTTCTATAAGGAACCACAATGCCAGTTTTACACCCAGGTGGCAAGTTGAGAATCTACCCCTTTATCTTGGGGTAACTGATACTGATATTGCCCCTGTGGAAATGTGCCTCCTGCTGGCCAATGATAGAGGTACACGGGCTGTGGTCGTGGAGGAGCTCTGAAAACTATTCTGCCCTCTTCAGTCAAATAAAGCTGCCAGTAGCAAGTAGCTTTTGGGGGAAAGAAGAGAACGAAAATCATCGAATGTTACAGCACAGAAACAGACTTTTTGACCATTCAAGTCTGCGGTGCTGTTTTTCTCCATGAGCTGCATTGTCTAATTCCATTCCCCTGCTCATTTTCCACACCCTTTAATATTCCTACTTTTAAAAAAAAGCATTTATGCCACACAAAAACGGTTTGTGGCAGAGAAATCCACATTCTAACCATCTTCTGTGTACAGATATTCTTTCTGACATTCCATTTCATTATTTTTTTTGCTGTCTCAACAGCAGCAACATCTTCATCTCACAGAACTCCCCGTAGGTGACTAGCTTGCAGGGGGCGGAGTGGGGGGGGGGGGGGCGGTGTGGGTTGTGAATTATACCTTGTTGAATACTCTTCGAGATACCCTTTGTTTCTGCCTTTCTGCCAACTCGGATTAGTGCTCTATTTACCTTCCCACCCATGTTTTATTTTTTTTGCTGGGTGTTGCTGTTACTGTGGTTGCAGTCCTCCTCAGGGCTTGCAGGAGTTTCCTGTCACTAGTTCTTTATGCCTCTGCTGCCTTTGATCTTGTTCCTCCATGAGTAATTTCATCACCATTGGAATAGCTTTTAGCTTCAAAGATCCACGGGAACATTTCATCTCAGGCCTTATCAACACTCTTCTTGCATTTTCGTAACTTTCATGTGAATTGTATGAACTTGGATGATTCATTTGGTTATGTAAGTGTACTCTTGGCATGCTTTTCTTTTCTAAAACGTTTCAAAAAGGGAGAACATTGGGTTTAAAATTGATAGCCTTGAAATCTCATTGCAACTTTTCTGTCTATTTTAATGAAGGCATTAACCATGATTCTTTTAAAATAATGAACAAGGAAATTGTATTTGATTATCATAGAATCATAGAGCGCAGAAGAAGGCTATTCGGCCCATCGTGCCTGTGCCGGCTCTTTGAAAGAGCTAACTAATTAGTCCCGCTCCCCTGCTCTTTCCCCATAGCTCTCCAAATTTCTCCTTTTCAATTATAAAAGTTTGAAAGTTATTATTGAACCTGCTTCCACCACCTTTTCAGATAGTGCATTCCAGATCATAACAACTCGCTGTGTAAAAAAAAAATTCTCCTCATTTCCCCCCTGGATTTTTTGCCAATTATCTTAAATTTGTGTCCTTTAGTTTTTGATCCTCCTGCCAGTGGAAACAGTTTCTCCCCATCTACTCTATCAAAACCCCTCATAATTTTGAACACCTCTATTAAATCTCCCCATAACCTCCTCTGCTCTAAGGTGATGTTAAACATTTTCACACAAATATCCCCATAACATACTTTCACATTGAATAGCTTTGAATTTCTGTTCATCAATGTGTAAAAGTTTTATTTTTTTCAGCGAAGCACTGTTCTGGTGAAATGATTTATTCTGAAAACATAATAAACCTTTGTTCATCACTATCATGAGATGTCTATGTGCTGCAGCAGAACAGGTAATGATTCTCTTACAACACATTGTAGACTGTTCAATTTAGGCGTCAGCCTTGGTTCAGTGGTAGCACTCTCATCTCTGAGTCAAAAGGTTGTGGGTCCAAGTAATGGAGTGCTGCACTGTCAGAGGTACCATCTGTTGGATGAGACATTAAACATCTGCCCTCTAGGGTGGATGTAAAAGATCCCATGGCACTATTTGAAGAAGAGTAGGGAAGTTTTCTCTAGTGTTCTGGCCAATATTTATCCCTCAACCAATATCACTAACACAGACTATCTGGTCATTAACTCATTGCTCTTTGTGGGACCTCACTGTAGGCAATTTGGCAGTCATATTTCCTACATTACAACAGTGACTACACTTCAAAAGTACTGCACTGGATGTAAAGCACTTTGGGACACCCTGAGGTTGTGAAAGGAAGTTTCATTTATAATACCACAACAAATTGATGGTATGCTATATAAATGCAAGTTCTTTCTTTTTTTTGATCTGGTAGTATGAAGAGTGTTTAAATCTAGTGGATTCAGATCTTCCTGCAGGCAAAGTATTTCTCATCAGAGGTGGGATATTTGACTTATTTTCTGCTTGCAAAGATTGAATAATGGTCATAGTTAATTTTAAAATATCAATTTGTTGTGGTATTATAAATGAAACTTCTTTAAGCCAGAACTTTTAAAAACAATAGTAAAATGGTAGAAAAACATTACCTTTCAGCACATCCATGAGAAAGCTCTTTAAAGGATACATATTATAAACATCCTCAGTCTTTGTGCTGCTGCTGCTGTCATCCCAGCCATTCTCCACAATAAATATTTTTGAGTTGTTGTATTCCATGTGAATCCAAGAGAGAAGCTGTCTCAGAAGGTATTTTTTTGATTGGTTAAATAACAGATTTGAGTCCAAAAGTCGAAAACTCAGTGGCCCGAATGAAAGTGCAAAGAAGTCAGCTGTTTTCTTTATTTCCATTTTCTCACCATCGTCAAAAACTGGCAGCAAAGATTTGAGGTTATCTTTCATACACACTGGATAATCGCCATCCATGAATATCGGTTTGGCAAACCAGCCTAATACAGAGTCGATGGAGCACTGGCATAGCTGCTCGGCTTCAGGATTAATGTCCCCATTCTTTGGCCCAACCCAATGGGAAGCCAAAGCAATTGACACATGACCTCGCTGAGACTGGCGATAATGGTCATTGTAGATATGCCAAATCCTGGAGTGTGCCTGGTAATCAACATATTAAACGTAAGGTTAATTATATTATAATAAATTCAATCTGATCATGGTCAAAGAGACATTTATTTTGTTAGACAACACACACACTACGCTTTAAAGCTTAAAAACATATTAATTCCATTAGTTCCAGTTTTATGTATTTGAATTTCTTCCTGTTTCACCAGGTCTCCCCAAATCTCCCCAGATGTGAAATAGAGGGAAGTCAGTTAGTCCCATGTGCTATAGACGTGGCCATTAGGAGTTGCCTCTGACTTCTCTTCCTTGTGAGGAAATGGGACTGTGTTTAGTGCCTGCTCTTGTAGATAACATAAAGTACTAAATATGTCACAAACTACAGGTGCACAAATGCAGGTTCGTCCACATTGTGCCACAATATGTTGGAACACTAGCTCACTGCTCTACCACATTGTTGCCAAATAATGTTGTGATTTCAGTGTACTCATTAATGTACTCTTTACTGGGGTTAAAGCCAGTCATGCTAGCTGTTTGTGCAGTTCACAGAGAATATACATTGTGGTCTAGTCTGTCAAATGCATTAATATGCAGCTCCAGTTTGTTTTTTGTCAAACAAAAAGGGTTTAATATGCTAATGCCTAGCGAATTTAGAGTCCTTGGTGTCATTCTTTCCAGCAGTGTTTCTGATAGTGTTAGGGGGGAAAATTGGCTCGCTACTTTTAGCGCCACGAAAAAGTTAGCGCCCCCCCACGCCCAAAATTCACTACTGGAAGTGCTCCCCCTCCCTCTTGGGGCGCTCCCATGGAATATCGTGGCGCTACGTGCAGCAGTGCCACGCGCGCTGGCACATAGCGCCGCGGTACTGCAGGCCTCCCTCCCCTGATTAGAACATAGAACATAGAAAAATAGGAGCAGGGAGAGGCCATTCAGCCCTTTGTGCCTGCACAATCATGGCTGATCCTCTATCTCAATACCATATTCCTGCTCTCTCCCATACCCCTTGATGCCTTTTGTGTCTAGAAATCTATCTATCTCCTTCTTAAATATATTCAGTGACTTGGCCTCCACAGCCTTCTGTGGTAGAGAATTCCACAGGTTCACCACCCTCTGAGTGAAGAAATCTCTCCTCATCTCAGTCCTAAATATCCTACCCCGTATCCTGAGACTGTGACCCCTCGTTCTAGACCCCCCAGCCAGGGGAAACATCCTCCCTGCATCCAGTCTGTCTAGCCCTGTCAGAATTTTATACGTTTCAATGAGATCCCCTCTCATTCTTCTAAACTCTAGTGAATACAGGCCTAGTTGACCCAATCTCTCTTCATACAACAGTCCTGCCATCCCAAGAATCAGTCTGGTGAACCTTCGCTGCACTCCCTCTGTGGCAAGTATATCCTTTCTTAGGTAAGGAGACCAAAACTGCATACAGTACTCCAGGTGTGGTCTCACCAAGGCCCTGTATAACTGTAGTAAGACATCCTTGCTCCTGTACTCAAATCCTCTTGCAATGAAGGCCAACATACCATTTGCCTTCCTAACTGCTTGCTGCACCTGCATGTTTGCTTTCAGTGACTGGTGTACAAGGACACCCAGGTCCCTTTGTACATCAACATTTCCCAATCTATCACCATTTAAATAATACTCTGCCTTTCTGTTTTTCCTACCGAAGTGGATAACTTCACATTTATCCACGTTATACTGCATCTGCCATGTATTTGTCCACTCACTCCACTGGTCTAAATTAAAGGGGAGGGGCCTAGTGCAGCGCAGACCGGGGCCCTGCTGGGCCACCACGGAGTGGGGTGCTGGCAAAAGAGCCCGGCACTCAAGAGGAGCGCCGGGCTGACGGATCGTGGCCGGCACCCCGCAGGAGGGGGCAGGTGCTGGCAGGCGGCTCAAAAAAAAAATGACCGCCCGGCACCTGCCCTTTAATTCTCGCCGCCCCGGCCACAAGAACACCCCCCTGACCCTGTCAGACATAGCGTTCGGTGGTAGGTCAGGGGCGCCAGCCAAGTTTGTGGCCGGGCCGTAAGCGGGGCTTTGCGCACGGTGATGACGACATCGCTGGAGGCACAGCGCCGCGGGGCGCGACCAGCTACTGCTGCCACTAGCCTCCCGCTGAATTTCACGGGAGGCGTTAGCGGTGCCGCGCCTGGACGCTAGTTGTTCTGTGCCCCGTTAGCGCTTCCATTGGGGGGCGCGAGCCAATTTTCCCCCCAAACACTATCAGAAACACTGCTGGAAAGAATGACACCAAGGACTCTAAATTCGCTATGCATTAGCATATTAAGAGTAAATTTTATAATTACTGTAACTGTATTGTTTGTACTGAGCATGGTTCGTTGTTAAATAAATTTGTTTGTTGGTTTATAGCCTGAACTACAGTCTGATAGAGTCTATTTTCTTCTATCCCCCCCTCAGGGCACTAACGGGATGCGCAAAGCAACCGAATTTTTCCCCGTTAATTTCCAGTAATTGCAGATCATTTAACGAGGTTGAAAGAAGCATCTTCAATAGTTCAGAACAGACGAATGGATGACCATCCAACGCTAAGCGCCTCGGGGCATTTTACTACGTTAAAGGCACTATATAAATGCAAGTTGTTGTTGTAACGTAGTTATGAGAGATACATTTTTAATTTTTTTTGGAGTATCTTCAAAGGAGTGTAAATAATATATCTGAGATTGACTTTCTCCCCGGTAGCAGTTAGTGTGAGGGTGTCAGGGGTACAGAGACCATTAGAAGGTCTATGGTAGTATTTCATCATGTAATAAAGTGAGCGACAATGTTTCAAGGATCAATTTTATGTTCAGAGTTAATACAGGAGAAGCGTCTTGTTTTGACATTTTTGAGGAGAAGAGTAAATTTTATAATTACTGTAACTGTATTGTTTGTACTGAGCATGGTTCATTGTTAAATAAATTTGTCTGTTGGTTTATAGCTTGAACTACAGTCTGATAGAGCCTATTTTCTTCCATCTTCCGAAGTCGAGGAGATCAATGTGGGAGCATATGGTATATTGTAGGAAGCCGGAATACAGTGGCGACCTGAGACTTGTTACATTTACTTAGATATTGAGCAGGTAAAAGCACACTCTGTTTTGTAGGGAAAACACAAGCTCCACTTACAAGAGTAATAGATGATACTAATCCCAAGGAGAATACCCAACATAAAGATGTAAGCAGCCACCTTTCAGTCATCTTTCAAGGCTGAAATTCTCATGTTTATCCAGCCTTTCCTCATAACTCAGACTTGTGGCTCTTTTTTCACCACCTCCAGGGTTTGACTATCTCCCTATGTCTTGGTGACCAGAAATAGACATAGTACCCTAGGGCAATGTTCCCTCTAAGCTGCGCGGCCATGCAGCAATGGGAAAGGCCCCGCGCAGGCCGCTCACCGGCTTCCCCATTGTAAATACCGCGCATGCGCAGAAATTTAAAGGGACCGCGCACTAAAAGAAACAGGCTGCGCAGAACAAAGTGCAGCTTACAGGGAACATTGCCCTAGGGTGTGCTCCAACTCGGAGCACTGTATAGCATAGGTAGCACCTCATGTGACTTGTATTGATTTCTATTGGCATCCTATTTGGTTTGTTAATCCACAGTGATTGGATGTGTTGAGTGCCAAACGAACAAAACTCCTAGATCTCTTTTAGCTTTCTCCTTAGCTATTTCACCACATTCATAGAGGACTTATGCCTCTCATTCCTCAGTCTTATGTTCAGTAGTTTATACTTGCCTGTATTAACTTTCATCTCCCATTGTTCGATCCACTTAAATATTTTGTCTAACTGATTTTGCCATTTCTAAGCTGCCTCCTCAGATCCAATTATACCTTGTAGGTTGGTATCACTTGCAAATCTAATCAGTTTACATTGAGCTTCTGAATACAAAGGTGTTTCTTTATTGACCTTAATGAGAAGTCGCACAACACCAGGTTATAGTCCAACAGCTTTATTTGAAATCACAAGCTTTCGGAGCGCTGCTCCTTCGTCAGGTGAAGTCTTAGCAGGGGTACTTACACCATTACGATAGCAAAATACTGCGGATGCTGGAAATCCGAGTAAGCTTGGTGGATTTGCTAAGACCAGCCATCAGGAAGACCCAGTAAAGAAACAGAAACCGACAGCACAAGCTCAAGGCCAATGGAAATGTTGCTCAGGTAGTTAATGTAAATTGGAAGCAGTAGGGGTCCCAACGAAAATGCCTGGGGCACTTCACTCAGCACTTCCCCCTGCCCTCTACTACAACAACAACAACTTGTATTTATATAGCGCCTTTAAAGTAGCAAAACGTCCCAAGAAGCTTCACAGGAGCGTTATAAAACAAAATTTGACACCGCACCACATAAGGCGATATAAGGGCAGATGACCAAAAGCTTGGTTAACGAGGTAGGTTTTAAGGAGCATCTTAAAGGAGGAAAGAGAGGTGGAGAGGTTTCGGGAGGGAATTCCAGAGCTTAGGGCCTTGGCAACTGAAGGCATGGCCGCCAATGATGGAACAATGGAAACCAGAGATGCTCACCAGACCAGAATTAGAGGAGCGCCGATATCTCGGGGGGGTTGTGGGGCTGGAGGCGATTACAGAGATAGGGAGGGGCGAGGCCATGGAGGGATTTGAAAACAAGGATGAGAATTTTAAAATCCAGGTGTTGCTTAACCGGGAGCCAATGTAGGTCAACGAGCACAGGGGTGATGGGTGAACGGGGCTTGGTGCGAGTTAGGACACAGGCAGCCGAGTTTTGGATGACCTCAAGTTTACGTAGGGTGGAATGTGGAAGGCCAGCCAGGAGTCCATTGAAATAGTCAAGACTAGAGGTAACAAAGGCATGGGTGAGGGTTTCAGCAGCAGATGAGCTGAGGCAGGGGTGGAGTTGGGCGATGTTCCAGAGGTGGAAAGAGGCGGTCTTAGTAATGGCGCAGATATGTGGTCGGAAGCTCATCTTGGGGTCAAATATGACCCCAAGATTGCGAACAGTCTGATTCAGCCTCAGACAGATGCCAGAGAGGGGGATAGAGTCGGTGGCTAGGGAATGGAGTTTGTGGCGGGGACTCTAACAAGCACCTGCTGCTTCCTATCCTTTTGACAACTTCTTATCTATTCACAGGTTTTATCTTGAATCTCCACAACTTTATTAAGTGGTGACCTTTGTTGATATCTGCATTGTTTTTCAATCTGCTTTTTATGCAGATCCTCAATGTTGCTTTCAGCTATTCTCACTTCGTCCACAGTTGGAAGGGCAAACAGATACAATTAAAGTGCTGGTGTCTTTAAGGTAAAGGTCTTGTAAATAAATAAATAAATAATCAAGATGTGAGTTTATCACAATACGATCGGCAACACAACTCCTGATGGCTTCTGACAGTGAAACTTTTTTTTATTATAAAATTAAACTAGTTGAAACAGTTCATGGTGTGGCAAACATATCGGTTGTAGTGTAGCTCCTGGTTGTTTTAGTAACTGAGCCAACCTACTTACAATCTCCTGACTCAGCTGATAATATCATTTTATAATTTAGCCAGAGTAAATATTAACCGATGTTAATGTACATGGACTTTATACAACATTGCTGAATCACTACAGTCATTGGGTACGTCAGCTTTCCTATAAATGCAATATAGCTTCAGTGTACAATAAAGTTGTTTACAAAGCTTCACGTGGCTGAAGCCAAATATCCTGAGTAAGTTCAGCACTACAGCTAATGAGCAAAATATTAAACTTCTGTATCTCATTAAAATCTAGCAATATTATTTATGTTTAACTTGTGCGTCATTTCCTCTCGCAGATGGGATGTTCTATCATCATCATTGCACAAAATAAAGATTATTATTGACACACTCATCCATTCATTAACTAAAACTAATTAAACACAATAATTTAAAACATTTCACAACTGGCTACGTTCAGATAAAACAGGTCTTTACTAGGAAATAGGTGGTAATACAACAAGACTTCCTGCCCATGACTACATTGTCTATAAACACACCCCTTTCCCCTGCTCTACCTAACATTTGGATTAGTACACCAACATAATAATGATGGACTATTCTATTATTCCAATTGGGGTTGGTTTGTCATTAATTTTACTGCACTTACACCTTTTCCTAAAACTTTAACACTTGGTTTCTTTATATTTTCAAACCAGCCATATTTTGCATGGGCCAGGCACATTTCTGGCATAGCCCCGCCCCCTGGAAAAGCCTTGCACTACACTCCTGACCACTGGTAATAGGGCCTTCTGGCCGCCGTTGGACAGCACCAACCAGAGGCCTGAAAGCTCAAAAATCTGCCATGGGGCAGGCGGTTGGAATACTGCCCAAACTTCCAGTACCTTTGTGTTCTTTGATCTTCGGCTGCTCCCGGAACCTCGCAGACCCTTCAGTCTGCATAGGGTCTCTGTGGAGCCCCAACGCCAGGTTTCTTTGAGTACCCTTCCACTTGGGCACCCAATGAACACATGCTGAGGAACGTGAGGTACAAGGCTTGGAAAATCCACCTCTTGTTTATATATTGAGCGGTGTTTTCCACTTCTGTGCTCTAACATTCTTTTTAATGGATGGAAAATCTTAGGCTGGCAAGTGCAGATGTGTAACACTCTGGCCAACAATCTAAGTATAGGACTTTTAAACACACTTCTCTTTATTTAAATGATGGTACAATCTCTTCAAGGTTTCCCGTCTCTAAGTTAACTCTTTCTCCACTATTCTTGTTGTTATGTTCCTTCAGATACACGTGACGGGAAAAGGTTCACTCCTTCCCAACAACTCAGAATGTATTTCAAAATGGATGACATGCTCCGTGACTGTGACTGTGGTGGGTTAACTTTCTTTGTCCTGCTCAACATCTCTGCAATGGTTGATATAGTCGACCATGACATCCTGCTCCATCTCCTCTCCTCCATTGTCCAGCTCAGTGGGATTGCCTTTTTGTGCTTATGCTCCTACTTTTCTGAATATTATCAGAGCATTACCAGCAATGGCTTCTCTTCCCACCCTGCGCTGTTACCTCCTCTGAAGAGAATTCCATAGATTCACCACTCTCTGGGTGAAGAAGTTCCTCCTCAGCTCAGTCCTAAATGGCTTCCCCTTAATCCTTAGACTGTGACCCCTGGTTCTAGTTTTCCCTACCATTGGGAACATTCTGCCCGCATCTAATTTGTCTAAACCAGTCAGGATTTTAAATGTCTCTATAAGATCCCCCCTCATTCTTCTGAACTCCAGAGGATACAAGTTCAGTTGACTCAATCTTTCTTGATATGTCAGTCCGGCCATCCCAGGAATCAATCTAGTGAACCTTCGCTGCACTCCCTCAATAGCAAGAATGTCCTTCCTTAAGTTAGGAGACCAAAACTGCGCACAATACTCCAGGTGTGGCCTCACCAAGGCCCTGTACAACTGTAGCATCACCTCCCTACTCCTGTACTCAAATCCCCTTGCTATGAAGGCCATCATTCCGTTTGCTTTCTTGACTGCCTGCTGCACTTGCATTCCCACCTTCAGTGACTGATGTACCATGACGCCCAGGTCTCGTTGCACGTCCCCTTTCCCTAATCTGCCACCATTCAGGTAATAGTCCGCCTCTCTATTTTTACCACCAAAGTGGATAACCTCACATTTATCCACATTGTACTTCATCTGCCATACATTTGCCCATTCACCCAACCTGTCCAAGTCACTCTGTAGCCTCCTAGCATCCTCCTCATTGTTCACACTGCCTCCCAATTTAGTGTCATCCGCAAATTTGGAGATATTACATTTAATCCCTTCGTCCAAATCATTAATATATAATGTACCCCGCTGGTCACTGCCTGCCATTCTGAAAAGTACCCATTTACTCCTACTCTTTGTTTCCTGTGTGCCAACCAGTTCTCAATCCACGTCAACACATTACCCCCAATCCCATGTGCTTTAACTTTGCTCACCAATCTCTTGTGTGGGACCTTGTCGAAGGCCTTCTGAAAGTCCAAATACACCACATCTACTGGTTCCCCCCTGTCCACCCTATTGGAAACATCCTCAAAAAATTCCAGAAGATTTGTCAAGCATGATTTCCCTTTCACAAATCCATGCTGACTTGGACCTATCATGTCGCCACTTTCCAAATGGTCTGTTATGACATCTTTAATAATTGCTTCCATCATTTTACCCACGACCGATGTCAGGCTGACCGGTCTATAATTCCCTGCTTTCTCCCTCCCTCCTTTTTTAAAAAGAGGGGTTACATTGGCCACCCTCCACTCCATCGGAACTGATCCAGAGTCTAAGGAATGTTGGAAAATGATCGTCAATGCATCCACAATTTCCAAGGCCACCTCCTTAAGTACTCTGGGATGCAGACCATCAGGCCCCGGGGATTTTTCAGCCTTCAGTCCCATCAATTTCCCCAATACCTTTTCCCGACTAATAAGGATTTCCCTCAGCTCCTCCCTCTTACCAGATCCTCTGACCCCTTTTATTTCCGGCAGGTTGTGTGTGTCCTCCACAGTAAACACCGAACCAAAGTACTTGTTCAATTGATCTGCCATTTCCTTGTTCCCCATTACGACTTCCCCTGTTTCCGACTGTAGGGGACCTACGTTTGTTTTTACTAACCTCTTTCTTTTTACATATTTATAGAAGCTTTTGCAGTCCATTTTAATGTTCTCTGCAAGCTTCCTTTCATATTTTATTTTCCCTGCCCTAATCAAACCCTTCGTCCTCCTCTGCTGAGTTTTGAAGTTCTCCCAGTCCCCGGGTTTGCTGCTACTTCTGGCCAATTTGTATGCAACTTCCTTGGTTTTAATACTATCCCTGATTTCCCTTGTTAACCATGGTTGAGCCACGTTCCCTTTTTTATTTTTACGCCAGACCGGGATGTACAATTGTTGTAGTTCATCCATGCGATCTCTAAATGTCTGCCATTGCCCTTCCACTGATAGCCCCTTAAATATCGCTTGCCAATTTAACCTCGCCAATTCACGCCTCATACCCTCAAAGTTGCCCTTATTTAAGTTCTGGACCATGGTCTCTGACTTAACTGTTTCCTTCTCCATCCTAATGTAGAACTCCACCATTCTATGGTCACTCTTCCCCAGGGGGCCTCGTACCACAAGATTGCTGATTAGTCCCTCCTCATTACACAACACCCAGTCCAGGATGGCCTCCCCTCGAGTTGGTTCCTCAACATATTGGTTTAGGAAACCATCCCTTAAACACTCCAGGAAATCCTCCTCCACCGTATTGCTTCCAGTTTGAGTAGCCCAATCTATATGCATATTAAAGTCACCCATGATAATTGCCGTGCCTTTTTTGCACGCACCTCTGATTTCCTGTTTCATACCCTCCCCCACCTCACTACTGCTGTTTGGTGGTCTGTACACAACTCCCACTAACGTTTTCTGCCCTTTGGTGTTCTGCAGCTCAACCCATATTGATTCCACATCCTCCAAGCTGATGTCCTTCCTAGCTATTGCATTAATCTCCTCTTTAACCAGCAATGCTACCCCACCCCCTTTTCCTTTTATTCTATCCTTTCTACCTGTCTGCCCTCTCAGGTGCATGATAAAGATCCCATGGCACTATTTCGAAGAAGAGCGGGGGAGTTATCCTAGCCAATATCAATCAACATCACTAAAACAGATTATCTGGTCGTTATCACATTGCTGTTTGTGGGAAACATAGAAACATAGAATCTAGGAGCAGGAGTAGGCCATTCGGCCCGTCGAGCCTGCTCCACCATTCAATACGATCATGGCTGATCATCCAAATCCAGTAGCCTGTCCCTGCTTTAATCCCCACAGTACACATACCCCACCCTACCCCCGTATTTAATTCCCCCTAACATATCCCATCCTATCCCCATAACCCCACATATTTAATCCCCCCCTAATTCTAAGGGTCAATTTATCATAGCCAAATCAACCTAACCCGCACATTTTTGGACTGTGGGAGGAAACCGGAGCACCCGGAGGAAACCCACGCAGACACGGGGAGAATGTGCAAACTCCACACAGACAGTCATCCGAGGTCAGATTCGAACCCGGATCTCTGGCGCTGTGAGGCACCAGTGCTAACCACTATGCCACCGTGTTGCCCACACGATTAACCATCCTTCTTAGCATTGGTGAAACCATCTTATACCCTTATAAAATTATTTCATTTACAGAAAGGTGCCTGGGTATGTATCACTTTAGTTGTATATCCTGATTGCAACACTTAGATTTCAGCTATAATAAAAACAGAAAATGCTGGAAATACTCAGCAGGTCAGGCAGCATATGTGGAGAGAGAAACAGAGTTAACGTTTCGGGTCGATGACCTTTCGTCAGAACTGGAAAAAGTTAGAGATGTAACAGATTTATGTAACAGATTTTAAGCAAGTGCAGGGGCAAGGAAAGGGGGGGGGGGAGGGGAGGAAAGACCAAAAGGGAAGGTCTGTGATAGGGTGGAAGGCAGGAGTGATTAAATGACAAAAGGTATGATAGTATAAACCAAAAGGAGATGGTATTGGGACAAGTTAAGAAACAAAAGATGAATCTAGAAGAGGTGTAAATGGGAATGGCAGAATCATCAACAGCTGCCATGTGAAAAAATAGGGGCAGAGGTTATGGTCTGAAATTGTTGAACTTAGATTTCAGCATTTGAGGACCCCATATCAACTTTTGCTCAAATTAACCTGAATTCTTAATCTTAAAAATGAATTTAATCAGTACTGAACTGGCATACCAAGAACTATTGAGGATGAACTACTGCAAGGAAAAAGACACATTCAGGTAACATGATTCATGTCAACAGAATCATGGAACAGCTTTGAGGGTCGAAGAAATGCATTAAAAAGGTAGCACTACCTATTGAGATATTGGCCCAGAAATTGATCTCGCTCTGTTCCCGCGGGGGTAAGGCTTCCCCGCGATCTCTCACCTCGCTTGTGCTTTTTCAGATCCAGCTCGCACGAACTTGATGTTCCAGACATCAGCTGTGCTGGGCTTGCGTATCCCAGCGGCGTAGTGAATTCGTGCGAGCTGTGGGATCACGTGACTCAGTTAGAGCCAATGGCAGCACACCATCTTCCATTCATAAGTTTCACAGACGTGCTGTGAAATCTATGAATCTTACACCCCCCAAAATAACAGCTAAACCTCAATTAAATTAAAAAAAAAACCATCACATTAATAAAATAAGTATAGTTAAATAAATTAACCATTTTAAATAAAAAATTAAATTTTTGAAAAAATTTAAAATCTTTTAAAAAGTTATAAAAATAAACTTACCTGTCTTTAAAGGCTCTAAAAAAGATATACCTGTTAAAAAAAATTCAAAAAAATACTTAATTCACTACTTACCTTGTTAAAAGTGGGTCTTACTCCTCCTTTTTCCATTTCCAAAATCTTCCGTACTTACCTGCGCGTCCAAAGCATGAAGTGCACAGCGTGCGCGCAGCCTGTAGCGCGCACGCGATGCACCGAGGAACCGCCCCCTTTTCAAAAGAGCAATTGCCGGTTTTCAGCGCATGCGCAGGGCATGCAGAAAACCGGCAATTGGAGTGGGAATACGCGAGAGTACGCAGTGCGTACTCTCGCGTCGCGGGATCAATTTTCGGCCCAATTGTATATAATGAAAAAAGATTGTTTTGACTTCTGTTTGCATTATTTGCACAAGACAAGTTAAGAACAAATCCTATTTTGGAAAGTTGTCTTTTTACATACGCTAAAGGTGATTGATAAGCAATTACCATAGAAATTAATTGACATGAAATGGAAATATTCAGTATTAAAGAAAGGTCAGAAGAATTACTACGAGTTAATAACAGATCACTGTTATTTTCTGTTGAGTATTCTAGGCTCTGGAATTCCCTCCCTAAATCTCTCCACCTCTCTATCTCTCTCTCCTCCTTTAAGATGCTCCTTAAAACCTAACTCTTTGACCAAGCTTATGGTCACCTGTCCTAGTATCTCCTTATGTGGCTCGGTGTCAAATTTTGATTGATAACACTTCTGTGAAGCGCCTTGGGACGTTTTACTACATTAAAGGTGCTTTATAAATGCAAGTTGTTATTGTTGGATTAGCCAACTGTAAATAAAATCACGCAGGATTTATGACACTTCAAAATCACAATGCCTTGTTATAGTCTGAAGAGAATGACATAAGTCCTGACGTCAATGCTGGCGTCACTATGATTAAGTCTGTATGTGCTAGCTAAATATCTAATTCCCCATTAAGAATCAATGAACCTTTGCAACATCCCTGAAGGAAACCTCAGTGCAATTCAATCAAGTGAAGGTAATCTTTATCTATTTGGCAGCACAGAATGTTTACACTTTTAACTACAGTAAATCCCTGTCAAATGCAACAAAGGAAAATGAAAAAAGCTTACAGATAGCGAAACTTGCTAATAAGAGAACTGATTTTACTGCTATTAAACAAGGAGTCACCAAACTAATCTATAATGGTATTCATTGCAGAGCATACAGAAGTAACAATTATGAAGGAGAAATAAAAAGAACATCCATATTAACTAATATGTAAAGAAGGAAAATAAAGACCTTTTTAATGAATGAAGGCCTTTTTAATGTATCAGAATAAGTGAATCACCACTTCTGCTCCAAGCTCCACATAGTAAAGTACAAAAGGTGATGTCTTCGGACCCTGATCTGTGTATTTAAAGACGGACCCTGATGGCTTTGGGTGGGTGGCCGAGCCCCCAGTCCTGAAGCCTGCGTACAAATCGCGGTTGGAGGGATCCAGGCAGCTCAAGGGTGGGTAAGTAACCGGGGCAATTTTAACTGCCTAATCCGCCCAGTTTCCTCCAAGTGAATAGAGTTAAGATCACCTCCAAAATTATCATGGTCTGAGCGGCAAACAAATAGACTTGCACTTGCCCATAGACTCTCTATGGGCTTTTGCACTGGAAGTTCCTGTTAGCCAACCATCCAAAAAACACTGCGCACTCTACAGGGCATCTGGGGCCTGTGTGAACAGAGCAAGTAACTGTGTATCTCCTTAACCAATCAGATTGAAGAATCATTAATGAGCAGCGCAGAGTCTGAACTAGAAAGTGTCAGTTAGAATATTGAATTCAATGTCAAATCAGGTACAGAAAGTAAAATAAAGAGAGGCAAAGAAAGATTGGATTAAGAGAGAGATATAAAAGAGACAGAAATAAATCTCTAACAATAATCTGAAGGAATGAGACTCCAAATTTGTAAAAGTTAATTTTCAGTGCCAGAAAGGTTGTTTGGCAGTAATTAAGACTTATCATGCTGTTGAAAGGGTACTTACACTTGGATGGATAAGCCCTAACTTTTTGTGGCGAGTTTAGTTCGTATCTATGAGATAACATTTTACATTTTGGTGAGAAAAATGAGGAGGTCACATATTACTTGGAAAACAAGGAAAATGGGGTAGAGGAGCAAAGGGATCTCGGATTACAGATACACAAATCACTAAAAGTTGCAACGCAGGTCAATAAAACCATAACAAAAGCAAACTAAGTACTAGGGTTTATTTCTAGAGGGATAAAATTGAAAAGTAGAGAAGTTATTCTAAACTTCTATTGAACATTGGTTAGACCACATTTGGAGTAGTGTACATTTCTGGTCGCCGTATTATAAAAAGGATACAGAGGCACTGGAAAGGGTGCAAAAAAGATTTACAAGGATGATACCAGAACTGCAAGGTTATACCTATCAGGAAAGGATGAACAGGCTGGGTCTCTTTTCTCTTGAAAAGAGAAGGCTGAGGGGTGACCTAATAGAGGTCTTTAAAATTATGAAAGGTTTTAATAGAGTGGATACAGAGAGAGTATTTCCATTTGTGGGGAAGAACATAACTAGAGGCCGTGAATATAAGATAGTCACCAAGAAATCCAATAGGGAATTCAGAAGAAACTTTTTTACCCAGAGAGTGCTGAGAATGTGGAACTCGCTACCACAGGAAGTAGTTGAGGTGAATATCATAGATCCATTTAAGGGAAAGCTAGATAAGCTTATGAGGGAGAAGGGAATAGAGGGTTATGCTGATAAGAGTTAGATGAGGAAGGATGGGAGGAGGCTCGAGTGGAGCATAAATGCTGGCATGGACTGGTTGGGCCAAATGGCCTGTTTCTGTGCTGAACTATGTAAGTACATGAACTTCACGCCGTTCAATGTATTTGAATGGTGAGTCAGACGACGAGATGCTGTTTTCAGGAAGCTTTTGGAGGAGCAGGGCATCTAGGACAGCAGCTTCCGGATTTCCGCATTTAACTGCGCATGTACATTCGCCGGAAGTTGCTGTCTGATTTCCACATTAATAACGGTGAGCGCTGTTAGTCTCACCGTTATTTCTACTGGAACATCCGGCCCAACGTTGTCAACTCCTGCAAAGAGGGTGACTGTCACCTGTTTATATCGACTGTAGATTAGCTAATATTGTCCCCTGTGGCAATCTTGAAGGAGCCAGAGGGAAAAATGTTCAGGGCTACAAAGCCCATTGTAAAACCAGACAGGACAAAGTGGGTGAAAATCAGGTGTGACTGTTTTCCCCCGTATTTCTAGTTCAATACACTCGGTCTGTACCCGAACTTGGTCTTATTTTGTGGAACTTTCAACTTTAGCCGGGTTGTTAAACAGGCATTATTGGATTGACACTATAAGAATATAAAAAATAGGAGCAGGAGTAGGCCATTCGGTCCCTTGAGCCTGCTCCGCCGTTCAATAAGATCATGGCTGATCTTCTACCTCAACTCCACTTTCCATATCCCTAGATTCGCTTAATATCCAAAAATCTATTGATATCTCTGTCTTGAATATACTCAACGACTGAGCTTGCACAGCCCTCTGGGGTAGAGAATTCCAAAGATTCACCACCCTCTGAGTGAAGGAATTTCTCTTCATCTCAGTTCTAAATGGCCGACCCCTTATTCTGAGACTGTGACCCCTGGTTCTAGACTCCCCAGCCAGGGGAAACATCCTCCCTGCATCTACTCTGTCAAGCCCGATAAGAATTTTGTATGTTTCAATGCGATCACCTCTCATTCTTCTAAACTCTAGAGAATATAGGCCCAGTCTGCTCAATCTCTCCTCAAAGGACAATCCCCCCATCCCAGGAACCAGTCTGGTGAACCTTTGTTGCACTCCCTCTATGGCAAGTATATCCTTCCTTAGGTAAGGAGACCAAAACTGTACACAATACTCCAGGTGTGGTCTCGCCAGGGCCCTATATAATTGCAGTAAGACATCTTTACTCTTGTACTCAAATCCTCTTGTAATAAAGGCCAACATACCATTTGCTTTCTTAATTGCTTGCTGTACCTGCATGTTAACTTTCAGTGATTCATGTACAAGGAACACCCAGGTCCCTCTGAACATCAACATTTCCCAATCTCTCACCATTTAAAAAATACTCTGCTTTTCTATTTTTCCTACCAAAGTGGATAACTTCACATTTCTCCACATTATATTCCATTTGCCATGTCTTACCCACTCACTTAGCCTGTCTATATCCCCTTGAAGCCTCTTTGCATCCTCCTTACAACTTACATTCCCACCTAGCTTTGTATCATCAGCAAACTTGGATATATTACATTTGGTCCCCTCATCCAAATCATTGATGTAGATTGTGAATTGCGGAAGCCCAAGTACTGATCCTTGCGGCACCCCACTAGTTACAGCCTGCCAACCCAAAAATGACCCGTTTATTCCTACTCTCTGTTTTCCGTCTGTTAACCAATCCTCAATCCATGCTAGAATATTACCCCCAATCCCATGAGCCCTAATTTTGTTTAATAACCTCTTGTGTGGCACCTTATCGAATGCCTTCTAAAAATCCAAATACACCACATCCACTGGTTTCCCCCTTATCTATTCTACAGATTTGTCAAACATGATTTCCCTTTCATAAATCCGTGTTGACTCGGCCCAATCATATTATTATTTTCTATGCGCCCTGTTAACATGTCCTTAATAATAGATTCTAGCATTTTTCCTACTACTGATGTCAGGCTAACTCAATGAAAAGAAAAACTGGGCGGGGTGTATAACGGGGGGCCGAGCTCATATCGCCCGTTTTGCACCCTGCCGAAGTTGCAAGTTCCAGCGATGATCTCTAATGGCAGAACCATCTAGTTGCAGTTCCAAAATACATTGGGCCGGATTTTGTGACCCCTATGGGTGTGTACGAGGTGCTGGAAACCGGCACTTGCGATCTGTTAAGAATTCTCTTGACAGATCATCGGCATGCCCAAGAAGAGTGCCTCTGCGGGTGGAGTTGAGCTTTTTGCACAACTTCCACCCGCTGAATGACTCTCAAATTCTTACGCCTTGTAAAAGCAAGCGAAAGGCCTGCTTTTACCAGCTTAAGAGTTTAAAAAAATAGAAAAATGAAATTTGATAACTCATTTATAAATTTAAAATACTCTTCAATAAGGTAAGTTTATTTTTAGCCCCATAAAAACATTTTTTTTTTCAAAGAATTACATTTTTGTTTAAAATATTTAATTAAATGTCATTTTAATTAATTTTAAATATGTAATTTAATTTTTTTTTAATTTAATATGTTGGTGTATTTTTTAGGTGATCCCCATTCATACTTTTGACAGTTCCGTAGGTACTTCTTCCATTGGTTGGGCCAGCCCAGGTGATCCCAGGAGCGCCTACGAACTGCAGGCGCCCCTGGGATACGTGGGGCTCTGCCCGCGTGGACCCGGAGAAGCCCAGGAGCGCAAGCTGCCATTCTTCCCGGGCCACCAGGTAAATTCGTAGACATTTTGCAGGTCAGAAGCGTCCACCCGTGGGAAGATTCCGATCGTAAATGTTGGCCCATTGCTTTAGGCTTTGGCAGGTTTAAGACGCTGACCATGTATATTAGTATACACTGCTGAACTGCTGAAGATTCTGAGATTTTTACTGCTTTGAAAATAGTTTGGCCCTGAAATTCTGCAGTGGTTCTACTAGTCACCTGCCATAACTCCAGTGGGAGACTGGCGGAACCCCACTTATACCCTTTCCGTCTTTCGGATGAGACATTAAACCGAGGCCTCATCTATTCTCTCAGGTGGATGTAAAAGATCCCATGGCACTATTTCGAAGAAGAGCAGGGGAGTTATCCCCGCTGTCCTGGCCAATATTTATCCCTCAACCAACATAACAAAAACAGATTATCTGCTCATTATCACATTGCTGTTTGTGGGAGCTTGCTGTGCGCAAATTGGCTGCCGCGTTTCCCACATTATAACAGTGACTACACTTCAAAAGTACTTCATTGTCTGTAAAGCCCTTTAAGATGTCCGGTGGCCGTGAAAGGCGCTATATAAATGCAAGTCTTTCTTTTTTTTTCTTTTTCCCTGGGGATTGCACCAGAATTTGGTAGGAAACAAATAGAACCCCCATCAAATTTCAGGGCCTTTATATATTGAGTAAGCCTTCATACCGCTAGTATAAAGTTTGTACTGTACTGCTAGTTTTCTGCTGTGTGTTTCTGCTTCTGTATAATTAGTTCATTTGTAAATTAATTTGACTATTAGTTTTAGCCAGAGCAGTACCTTTCAAAGTGAAAAGGAGAATCTGGTAGACAGTCTATGCAGTCTGCAATGCAATTTATCATAGTGAAAGGGAAATTGTTAGTTCTATGGCATACTATGCCATTCACATCATGCGGAAGATTGCAGGTTTCCATTCATTAGAGAATTAGGCTAACTCATGAAAATTTCCTTTTTGCCGTGAGCACGAGTTAAGAGTTGAGAGAAAGTTTGAATTGTAACAAGCTTTACTTCCCAACTAAGTGTTGAATATCCTTGATTAACACTTCAATTGTTTCTCCTTCAATAGCCTTCTGGAGAAGTACATTCCACATTCTCACGACCCTATATGTGAACAAGTTTTTGTGCGTTTGCTTTTAACTGACTAAGCTCAGATTCTAAAATGATGCCTCCCTTGTTCTGGATCCCTGTACTAGAGGAAAGAGTCATCTACCCTGTTAATTCTCATTATTATTTTAAACTCCTCAATCAGATCACCTCCTCATCTCCAGGGAATATAGTTTACCCAATCCCTTCATCACAGATATCATCCTGATGAATTGGACAAAGGGAAGGAGGAGGGCGCTGCGTAGAAGGTTATATCCACAGTAGGTCTTCAGGGAGTACCTATCATGCCTTAACTTCACTGAGGAGCAATGTGTGAGGTGTCTGCTCTTCAACAAGGAGGCTGCCACCGAGCTATGTTACCTGCTGCAGCCACAACTGGAGCCCCAAAGCAGTCCATGAATGCACTGCCTGTGGCTATTAAGATCATCATGGCTCTCATCTTTCATGCCATGGGGTCATTCCAGGTTGCAGCAGGTGACATCAGTGACATCTCCCAGTTTGCTGTTCACAGTTGTATAAGGTAGGTGACCAAGACTCTCTAAGCCAGGAGAAACACTAAGGGCTCAATTTTGCCAAGCACGAGGGGGTGGGTTTGGAGGCGTGTGAGGCGGTAAAATTGCAAAAAATGGCGGGCGGGCCCGATCCTGCCTCCATCCCGCCTCCGAGCAATTTTCCCACATGCGTGTTTTCTGACCCCCTTTCCATCCCGCCTCCAAGAGGCGGAATAGGCCCTTAAGGCCCTTAACAACCACTTAATTGCCTCTATTATCCCACTCTGAGAGGCCTTTCCGATTTTTAGACATTTCCCCCATCCTACACGCCTCCTCTGGAACACGCCAGGTTATCCTGGCGGCCTCACAATTGGATTGCTTACTCACAGCTGCAGCTCCACCATTACAAAGGAGTTTTCACCGATGATCATTTGCAGGTGGCAGAACTTTGTTGTCTCAGGTCTGGGCGAACTTTTAGCAGGCCTACTCATTGTTGTGGAAGTTTGGAGCCTGACACCCATCTTCAGTGTGACCTCCTGTGAAACCCCTCTCCCCACCTTGACTGAGCGCTTCCTCAACTGAGGCATATACCAGAAGCATGGCGACCATTTAATTCCTTTCCTCCTGGACATCAGATTCAGACGAAGACCAGCCGCGGCAGCAGCAGAACCATGAACAACAGCAGCACCAACAGTAGGAGCATGAACAGGAGCGCCAAGCTGCTAGTCACCCACCTGAAGCTGCACAGGCCAGAAGGCGCCAGCGCACGACAACATTGCTGCCGGGATGCAAGGGACGCACTTTTATCTTGCACCTTCTTACCAGAGCATCCACAATGGACAAGAACCTACGGATTCCTATCACTCTGACCACCATACTAACAATTGCAAGGTGCCCTAAGCCCTCAATGTGAAAGTCCCATTTGCAAAATGACACAGGCCACAACTTCAACAGTTTGCCATCAAATCTGTTTATAATACAATGACAATGATGGCTGGTCGAAAAAGAAAACATCACAGCACCCAAGTGACTACCCCTGTGACTACTTGTGCTTTATCTTCCTCTTACGCATGCTCCTACGTGGTGCTTCCCCTGTGGCTTCAGCAAATGTGGAGGCCCCTTGCTCACTTTCTTGCTGCTCCTGTCTCGATGCCTTTGGCGGCCATCCTTGGGGTGGCGAACCTGTGCGGGCTCGCCAACAGTCTGCTGCTCCTGTGGTTGTGCAGGGGCTGAGACGCCCATCTCAGTTGGGTGAGGACTCTGGTGGACTCTGACTGAGTGCTCTGCAGTGGCATGGTCGTATGAGCGCTCGGAGAAGAGCCCCCACTTCCTTGTTCTCTGCTACCAACATCCCTCTCATGGGTCAACCCCACTTCAGAACTAGCAAGTGGCTTGACAGCACTTTGCTGCACTTCAGGTGTGAAGGAATAAGCCATATAACCTATTCAGAAAAATACACCATTCTATGAAAGAATTCTGGCCTTATTAAAACATGACAAACTGGGTTTAGAAATCTAGAAACCTAACTATGAAAAAGCTGTGAAAGCATTCTGGCTATAGAGATAAGATAGTTGTTGACACTGAATCAATAACCTTATTGAAACAGAAGGTTAAAGGCTCCGGTAGACTGAACCTTTTGGAATGAGACAATGGTTCACCCTGGACAAGGTGTTCTAATTTACACTTCGTAAAGAAGAGCATAAAAGTAAGAAACATCTGCCTTCATAAAAATGACATCAAGTAAAACACACCTGCCATTACACCGTTTTTTTATGGTAAACTTAGAACACCTAGAGAAGAGACATAATTCTGTAATGCTACCAGCTGAGGTGACTGTAAGAATTGCAGGGGTTAGCAGAAAAATGTCTAGAGATAATTAGCTTACATCAGCAGAAAACCTTAAAGGAAATACCACTGGAAAAGGGTATAAATATTGAACTCTCAAATGGGATAGTAGACTCGCTTTAAAGGGGCAAAGCGATTCTCGGTTTCAGAGGCGGCTCTGTAAGTCTCTAACTCTTTGTACCTCGGGGATCAAAGGTATTTGATTTTGGTGGATATTCTGAATAGAACTTTAAGAACTGTAAAACTGTAGTGAAGTTAAGATTTGAGAGTAAGGTTCTCTGATAATAGGATTGTAAGCTTTCTCTTTTTGGAACTGTTAATGTTGCGATTGACTCACCAACTGTAAATTACATGTCGGTTCTTTAATAAATCTATATATTTTTAGAATTGTCTCACATAAGACTTCTGTATCAAACTCGCGAACTCAATTTCTGTACACTCTTTGGTGAGGAGTTGCAGAATTCTGGGGAGTTTTCCGGACCCTCATAATATCCGGAACGTTACAGTCTAGCTAGACTTATTAAAAGTGCTATCTGGAGGACGGTAACATTTTCAGGTTGTTCCTTTCCTTTAGGGAGAGATAGCCCAGACCTTTAGACCCAATTAAGCGTCTTTAGGATTCGGCTACCGCAAACTTTAGTTGAAAGTGAACGTCTGATAAATACGCCTGATCCGGGGTAGCCCTAAAGGGACTAGGACTAGTAATTATCCCTTCACAGGGGGGCCATGAGGATCTGTTTCTGCACTGGAAGTCCTACTCCAGGGGACTTCCATGAAGGTCTGGTTTGTATGCTCAATAGATGACCATCGCTCCTCAAGAGATGTCATTCTATTCTGAACAATTACCATGTTTTCCATACACTGGCAACTAAGCTCCTCTATGGCTGTAGCCATCCTCTCCTCTACCGTAGCTATCCTCTCCTCTACGGTAGCCAGCCTTACCACGGAGTTAGCCATCCTTTCCACGGAGGTTGCCATCCTTTCCGCGGTGATGCGTTCATGCGCCAATGCCTCCACAAAGGCTCTGCTCATGTTCGCGATGGACTCCTCCATTCGCTCCACACTCACAGCAACCCTGGAGACAAAACCTGCCAGAGACTTCTGCACCTGTTCCTGAAGTTCCAGCACCGCTCTCCTTCTGGATGGACTCGGAGGCACAGGGTCAACATGCAGCTGAGCCGAGCTGGCAGAGGCCTGCGCCCTCCGACGAGGACTCTCCACTGCTGACCCTGTCTCCACCATCAGCTGATGCTCACTTGTGAGCTGTGATACACCAGGTGCCAACACTACTCTATCTCGCGAAGGTCCCACCGAGGTGTGAGTGTCTGCGCTGGTGCTGGGTGCGCTGAATTTTGCTGTCGCTGCGCCCTCAGAGGTTGCAGCTTCCTCTGAGGAGTCTGGAAGCTCAGGCTCTTCCTCCTGGACAGTGGGAACGGGGGCTGTTGATGGTCCTGTGGGGGAGTAAAGGAAAGAGTTAGAGATGTGAGGTCAAGGTTACATGCACATTGAATAGTGCAGATGATCATAAGTCAATCTGTTAGAGCATCAGATTCATTATCAGTGACTCATGCTATGTCAATGAGAGAGATGCCAAACTATTCTGTCACCAGTTTGCTGTGATGCACCCATCTGTCCGTCCCCCACTTGGGAATCCTCCTCGATCCCGGCGATTTCCAGGGCTGCCTCCTCCCAGGCGGTGAGCTGGGCTACTGAGGGTGGCCCTCCTCCTGTCATGGCTCTTTCCCTCTTATTGTGGGCTCTCTTTTCCTGCAATGAGGATCACAAGTGGAGTTTGAGTGAGAATGAAGGAGTGAGTGTAGAGAATCCATAGCATAGAAGGAGACAAAGGACCCTCCCTGTGTGTTGTAAGTTGTTGTCATTGCATCACAGTGATAGAGAGTGTGAGGGCTGCATGGTCGAGTTGTTAAGTGAATGTGACCATAGAGAGAGAGGGAATGGGTTAGGGTGCAGGGATGTGAGTGTCAAGTGGGATGTGGAGGAAGAGGTTGGCAAAGCAGAGTGCTGGTGAGGAGAGGTGATGGGGATCAGATTGAGCTTGATGGGAAAGTCATACTCACTTTTCCTGTGCGGAGAAGGTCATGAAACCTCTTCCTGCATTGCAGCCAGGTTTTGCGGCTCATTGATATGGAGTTGACCTCCTTGGCCACTTGCAACCACACAGCTTTAGTCTGCTGGGGTGGCTTTTTTCTCCCTGAGGAAGGGAAGAGCACCTCCTTATTAGATCTTGCTCCCTGCACCAGAGCTTGGAGGGAGGGCTCATCAAACGAGGTGCACACTTTTGCTTGCTGGGGGACATGGTCGGTAAATGAAGTCCTTCATACAATTTCCAAAGCATTTCCAGTCTCCAGCAGAAGCAAGGCTGCTTGCAGGCCTTAAATCCAGCAGCATTGATGACGTCATCGGAGGCGACTTTCTGTATGGAAAGACTCATTTGGCCAGGGGTTCCCACATGCTAGAAATCAATTGCCTAATTAGGGGAAAATCGCAATTTTTCAACACTTCACTTCGGAGTCGGGGTCCTGACACGAATCCCACCTGACACACCCCAGCCCGCCCACACTGGCAAAATCCAGCCCATACATCACATTCCCCACAAATCTAGAATGATAAACAAGGGCATGATTGCTGATTAGTTAATGGAACATTTGTAGTGTGGTATCCAGTATTTGGCAAGAATATTTGGAAGAAATGTGTTGTTTTAGAACATTTTAGCTGGTTTAAATTGTTTTCCTCAAGATATATTTGAATTGGGTTAGGTGGAGGTCATGATAGGTCGTGATAGGCTAAATGTCCTTTTGTGTTCCATGGTCTCTTATGTTCTTATACCTCCATTTGGTGCTGTAATGTTAGTTTCAGCTTAGTAATATTGAAGATCTCATTCAGAAAAGCAGAACCATTGGTTACTGTCTTGCAATCTGGAGCTCTATTTTTTACTTTTCAATTAATTAGATATTTTTAGACCTACCTTTGGAAGCAGTATAAATGGTGTCTGGACCATGAAAAACAAACAATACTATAAAAGAGTATATATCAACCTTGACACTATTAACAGGTCTCTTATCATAAACTAGCTGATTGCAGTCTAATTGACCTATTGGGTAAGAAGGTTTTAAGTAACATAAGTGTTTTCCAATAGATGTCCTTATGTCATTACCAATATTCCTTATTCTGTATTTGGTTATTGTTATCACTTAGTATAGGTGGATTAGTATAGTGCTTCCAAGCCAAAATTCCTTTTAAGCACGAACTTGCATTTATATAGCTACTTTCATTCCAAAGTCCTTTACAGCCAATCAATTACTTTTGGACTGTAGTCATCACTGTTATGTAAAGAAAGAACTTGCATTTATATAGCGCCTTCGTGACCTCAGGATGTCCCAAAGTGCTTTACAGCCAATGAAGTTTTTTTGAAGTGTAGTCACTGTTGTAATGTAGGTAACGTGGCAGCCAATTTGCACACAGCAAGCTCCCACAAACAGCAATGTGATAATGAGCAGATAATCTGTTTTAGTGATGTTGGTTGAGGGAGAAATATTGGCCAAGAACTCCCCTGCTCTTCTTTTTAAATAGTGCCATGGGATCTTTCAGGTCCACCTGAGAGCAAACGGAGCCTCGGTTTAACATCTCATCCAGCACCTCCAACAGCGCAGCACTCTCTCAGTACAGCAGCGGAGTTTCAGCCTAGATCTTGTACTTAAGTCTCTGGAGTGGGACTTAGAACCCACAACCTTCTGACTCGGAGGCAAGGGTGCTACCAACTGAGCTGTGGCTGACACCTTGTAGGCAAATGCAGCAGGCAATTTGCACACAGCAAGGTCCGACAAACAGCAATGAGATAAATGAACCGTTAATCTGTTTTTCATGTTGTTTGTTAAGAGAGAAATATTAGCCAGGGCCCCCGCCTAAGGATCTATCCTTGGCTCCCTCCTGTTTCTCATCTACATGCTGCCCCTCGGCGACGTCATCCGAAAGCACAGCGTCAGTTTCCACATGTACGCTGATGACACCCAGCTCTACCTCACCACCACTTCTCTCGACCCCTCCACTGTCTCTAAATTGTCACAGTTTGTCCGACATCGAGTACCCAATGAGCAGAAATTTCCTCCAACTAAATATTGGGAAGGCCGAAGCCATCTGTCTTCGGTCCCCGCCACAAACTCCATTCCCTAGCTACAGACTCCATCCCTCTCCCTGGCAACTGTCTGAGGCTGAACCAGGCTGTTCACAACCGTGGTGGCGTATTTGACCCCGAGATAAGCTACCGACCACATATCCACACCAACACTAAGACAGCCTACTTCCACCTCCGTAACATCGCCCGACTCCGTCCCTGCCTCAGCTCATCTGCTACTGAAACCCTCATCCATGCCTTTGTTACTACTAGACTTGACTACTCCAACGCAGTCCTGGCTGGCCTCCCATCTTCCATCCTCCGTAAACTTGAGGTCATCCAAAACTCTGCTGCCCGTATCCTAATTCACACCAAGTCCCGTTCACCCATCACTCCTGTGTTCGCTGACCTACATTGGTTCCCGGTTACGCAATGCCTCGATTTTAAAATTCTCATCCTTGTTTTCAAATCTCTCCATGTCCTCACCCCTCCCTATCTCTGTAGCCTCCTCCCGCCCTACAATCCTCCGAGATATCTGTGCTCCTCCAATTCTGGCCTCTTGGAGCATCCCCGATTTTAATCGCTCCACCATTGGTGGTCGTGCCTTCAGCTGCCAAGGCCCTAAGCTCTGGAATTGCCTCCCTAAATCTCTCCGCCTTTCTACCTCTCTCTCCTCCTTTAAAACATACCTCTTTGACCAATCTTTTGGTCATCTGCCCTAATATCACCTTATGTGGCTCATTGTCAAATTTTGTTTGATAACGGTCCTGTGAAGCGCCTTGGGACGTTTTACTACATTAAAGGTGCTTTATAAACACAACTTTTTGTTGCTGTTTTTCTCAATTTCAAATATTTCGTTGTTTTTTTTACATCCACCTGAGCGGACAGACAGGGACTTGGTTTACCGTCTCTTCCAAAAGGCAGCATCTCTGACAATACAGCACCCCTTCAGTACTAGCACTAAAGCGACAACCTAGATGACATATACGAATCCTGGAGTGGGATTTTGAATTTACAACCTTCTTAATCAGAGATAACAGCAGTACCTCTGAGCCAACCTTCCAACTCAGAGATGCAAGTGCTGTCACTGAGCCAAGGCTGATACTTAAATGCAGCAAGCATAGAGCAATAAATAACACAATAGCAAAATACTGCGGATGCTGGAAATCTGAAATAACAACAGCAAATGCTGGAAACACTCAGCAGGTCAGGCAACATCCGCGGAGAGAGAAACAGAGTTAATGTTTCAGGTCTGGGACCCTTCGCCAGAACTGGAAAAAGTTAGAGATGTAACAGATTTTAAGCAGGTGCAGAGGCAGGGAAAGGGGGAGGGGAGGAAAGAACAAAAGGGAAGGTCTGTGATAGGATGGAAGGCAGGAGTGGTTAAATGTTGCAAATGGGGATGGCAGAATCATCAACAGCTGCTGCCTGAAAAAATAGGCGCAGAGGATATGGTCTGAAATTGTTGAACTCAATGTTGAGTCCAGAAAGCTGTAAAGTGCCTGATTGAAAGATGAGGTGCTGTTCCTCGAACTTACGTTGAGCTTCATTGGAACAGTATAAGAGGCCGAGGACAGAGAGGTCAGAGTGGGAGTGGAGCAGAGAATTAAAGTGACAAGTGACCAGAAGCTCGGGGTCACCCTTACGGACTGAACGGAGGTGTTCCGCAAAGTGCTCACCCAATCTGTGTTTGGTCTCCCCAATGTAGAGGAGACCGCATCGTGAGCAGCGAATACAGTAAACTAATTTGCAAGAAGTACAAGTAAATCGCTGTTTCACCTGGAAGGAGTGTTTGGGGCCCTGGACGGGAGGAGGTAAAAGGGCAGGTGTTGCATCGCCTGCGCTTGCATGGGAAGGTACCGTGAGGAGGGAGGAGCTGTTGGGGGTAATTGAGGAGTGGACCAGGGTGTTGCGGAGGGAGCGGTCCCTTCGGAATGCTGAAAGAGGAGGGGAGGGGAAGATGAGTTTGGTGGTGGGATCACGCTGGAGGTGGCGGTAATGGCGGAGGTGATCCGTTGAATGTGGGGGCTGGTGGGGTGAAAGGTGAGGACTAGGGGAACCCTATCATGGTTCTGGGAGGGAGGGGAAGGGGTGAGAGCAGAAATGCGGGAAATGGAATGGACACGGTCGAGGGCCCTGTCAACCATGGTAGAGGGGAATTCTCGGTTGAGGAAAAAGACATATCAGAAGCACTAGTATGGAAGATGGCATCGTCAGAACAGATGCGGCGGAGACGGAGAAACTGGGAGAATGGAATAGAGTCCTTACAGGAAGCGGGGTGGGAGGAAGTGTAGTCCAGGTAACTGTGGGAGTCAGTGGGCTTATGGTGGTTGTTTGTCGATAGCCTATCCCCAGAAATGGAGAAAGAGAAGTTGAGGAAGGGAAGGGAAGAGTTGGAGATGGACCATGTGAAGGTGAGAGAAGGGTGGAAATTGGTAGCAAAGTGAATGGAATTTTCTAGTTCAGGGCAACAGCAGGAAACGGCACCAATACAGTCATCAATGTACTGGAAAAAGAGGTGAGGGAGGGGACCTGAGTAGGACTGGAAATCCCATGAAAAGGCAGGCATAGCTAGGACCCATGCGGGTTCCCATAGCAACACTTTTAATTTGGAGGAAGTGAGTGGAGTCAGAGGAGAAGTTGTTCAATGTGAGAACAAGTTCAGCCAGGTGGAGGAGGGTGGTGGTGGATGGGGACTGGTTAGGCCTCTATTCAAGGAAGAAGCAGAGCGCCCTCAGGCCGTCCTGGTGGGGGATGGAGTAGAGGGATTGGACATCCATTTTGAAAAGGAGACAGTTGGGGCCAGGAAACTGGAAACTGTTAAAGTGGTGGAGGGCGTTGGAAGAGTTGCGAATGTAGGTGGGAAGAGACTAGACAAGGGGAGAAAAAATAGAGTCGAGATAGGACGAAATCAGTTCCGTGGGGCAAGAACAGGCTGAAATGATGGGTCTACCAGGGCCACCCTGTTTGTGGATCTTGGGAAGGAGGTAGAAGCGGGTTGGGCGGGGTTGGGGGACTATTAGGTTGACAGCCGTGGAGGGAAGATCTCCAGAGGAGATGAGGTCAGTGACAGTCTTGGAAACGATGGCTTGATGTTTGGTAGTGGGGTCATGGTCCAGGGGGCGGTAGGAGGAGGTGTCAGAGCAATAAATAACCTTTATTAAAGCTGTGAGGTTACCTATGTTTGCAATTAATGCAAGATTGCTCCAAGCAACAGAGTTCAATTTACCATCACCTACTTTATGTTCAGTAGCAATCTAACAGTCTTGAAACAAATACTACAAGTGTAATTTTGAACAACATATGCATGTCCATTGTTAGAGCAGGAAACCAGTAAAACTAGAAACCTTAAAACATTTTTCGGGAGGGGGTGAAATTATCTTATACTTTTTAAAGATTAAATTTAAGTTTAAAAAATAAACAAATGCCTTTAACATTCTAATTTCAAGAAAGGTGAAAATTAGATAAAGTGGGGATTGGAACTGTTGAACATCTCAGTCACTAACACTGCTGTCGGCTTTAGGTTGAAAGGAAATAGAGTATTAATTAAAGAACTTTGTAACATTGTGTAAAATTTAGACGTGTGTTATCAGAGGTTGCAACATTACTGTTTTTTTGTACTTCTAAACCTAGAAAGGTTGAAGCACTGTTACTGCAGTGTATTCTGAAACTGTTGCTCCACCATATGAACCAGCCCATCACTAAACTAGATGCAAAGCAGTAAAGGTTCTGCAATATGTCAATTTATGACAACAGTCAGTAGCCTTTGAATTCAAAACACTAATTATTTCTCAGACTGAGTACATAGACAAAGGAAAATGTAACCAACAATAAATGAAAGATAAACAGTCAAACTGAATTACTACCTTCATTGCTCAGTAGATGAAACAATGAATAAATAGCATTTCATGAAAAATCAACAGTCTTTATTATGTAGTGATATATTATATACCGATACCATACTGCAATACCAGTGGAGTTTGTGACAGATTGCTTGGTTTATTTATTTACTTAACTTGAGAGGACAGTCTAGCCTTCAAACATATAATCATGTGATTACTACCTTAAAGGTTGGATGAGAAGTTATTGCTTTATTTTCCAAATGTGTAGATCATAAACGAAATATCTAAGTAGCAGAGTTCCATTCGGTCAAGGGCACAGCATACAACATAATGGGAAAAGAAAGGTGTATAGCAACAGGAAGCATGACTATCAACTTGATACTTCTCTGATAGAGTTTGTACTTCAATTAAATGGAATGAACTTTAGCCCAACTAAACTAGCCTAATTAATAAAATAAAGGTTTTTAGTAATAAATTAACTGAATAATAATTTAGGGCTTATCTATAAGTCCGATCTGTCTTTGGTAGCCATCAGGCAGCCTTGACATGAATGCTTCTTTCCCATCGTGATTTAATACTTTTATTTGTAATTTGCATTTACCTGCACCAGTATCTAAAGTCTGAGTACTGCAAGCATGCTGGCAAAATATTTCCAAAATAGTAAATACACCATGCTCCCCCAATGGTTCAACAAGTTTCCCCAGTGGGTAGCTGAACAATACAGATGAGAAAGTCCCAGAATTTGATGTTTTTTTATTCATTCATGGGATGTGGGCATCGCTGGCAAGGCCAGCATTTATTACCCATCCCTAATTGCCCCTGAGAAAGTGGTGGTGAACCGCCTTCTTGAACTGCTGCAGCCCCTGTGGTGAAGATACTCCCACAGTGCTGTTAGGTGGGGAGTTCCAGGATGTTGACCTCGTGACAATGAAGGAACGGCGATATATTTCCAAGTCAGGATGGTGTGTGACTTGGAGGGGAACTTGGTGTTCCCATGCACCCACTGCCCTGTCCTTCTAGGTGGAAGAGGTCGCAGGTTTGGGAGGTGCTGTTGAATAAGCCTTGGTAAGTTGCTGCAGTGCAACTTGTAGATGGTACACACTGCGGCCACGGTGCACTAGTAGTGGAGGGAGTGAATATTTAAGGTGGTGGATGGGGTGCCAATCAAGCGGGCTGCTTTGTCCTGGATGGTGTCAAGCTTCTTGAGTGTTGTTGGAGCTGCACTCATCCAGGCAAGTGGAGAGTATTCCATCACACTCCTGACATACCTTGTAGATGGTGGAAAGGCTTTGGGGAGTCAGGAGGTGAGTCACTCGCCATAGAATACCTAGCCTCTGACCTGCTCTTGTAGCCACAGTATTTATGTGGCTGGTCCAGTTAAGTTTCTGGTCAATAGTGATCCCCAGGATGTTGATGGTGGGGGATTCGGCGATGGTAATGCCATTGAAAGTCAAGGGGAGGTGGTTAGACTCTCTCTTGTTGGAGATGGTAATTGCCTGGCACTTGTGTGGCATGAATGTAACTTGCCACTTATCAGCCCAAGCCTGACTGTTGTCCAGGTTTCCTGCATGCGTGCACAGATGACTTCATTATCTGAGGAGTTGTGAATGGAACTGAACACTGTGCAATCATCAGCGAACATCCCTCCCCACTTCAGACCTTATGATGGAGGGAAGGTCATTGATGAAGCAGCTGAAGATGGTTGGGCCTAGGACTCTGCCCTGAGGAACTCCTGCAGCGATGTCCTGGGGCTGAGATGATTGACCTTCAACCACCACAACCATCTTCCTTTGTGCAAGGTATGACTCCTGCCAGTGGAAATTTTTCCTCCTGATTCCCATTGACTTCAATTTTACTAGGGCTCCTTGATGCCACACTCGGTCAAATGCTGCCTTGATATCAAGGACAGTCACTCTCACCTCACCTCTGGAATTCAGCTCTTTTGTCCATATTTGGAGCAAGGCTGTAATGAGGTCTGGAGCTGAGTGGTCCCGGCGGAACTCAAACTGAGCATCGCTGAGCAGATTATTGGTAAGTAAGACCCACTTGATAGCACTTTCGACGACCCCTTCCATCACTTTGCTGATGATTGAGAGTAGGCTGATGAGGCAGTAATTGGCCGGATTGGTTTTGTTCTGCTTTTGGTGGAAAGGACATACCTGGACAATTTTCCAATTTGTCAAGTAGATGCCAGTGTTGTAGCTGTGGTGGAACAGCTTGTCTAGAGGCGCAGCTAGTTCTGGAGCACACGTCTTCAGCACAACAGCCAAGATGTTTTCGGGGCCCATAGCCTTTGCTGTATCCAGTGCGCTCAGCTGTTTCTTGATATCATGTAGAGTGAATCGGATTGGCTGAAGATTGGCTTCTGTGATGGTGGGGACCTCAGAGGGAGGAGATGGATCATCCACTTGGCACTTCTGGCTGAAGATGGTTGCAAACGCTTCAGCCTTGTCTTTTGCACTTACGTGCTGGGCTCCGACATCATTGAGAATGGGGATGTTCATGGAGCCTCCTCCCCCTGTTAGTTGTTTAATTGTCCACCACCATTCACGACTGGATGTGGCAGGACTGCAGAGCTTTGATCTGATCCGTTGGTGTGCGATCTCTAAGCTCTATCTATAGCATGCTGCTTCCACTGTTTAGCTCATTTTTAGGTACACCTGGTACTACTCCTGGCATGCTCTTCTACACTCCTCATTGAACCAGGGTTGGTCCCCGGCCTTGATGATAATGTTAGAGTGAGGGATACGCTGGGCCATGACATTACAGATTGTGGTGGAATACAATTCTGCTGCTGATGGCCCACAGCGCCTTATGGATGCTGAGTTTTGAGCTGCTAGATGTGTTCTGAATCTATCCCATTTAGCATGGTCTGTGCCACACAACACAATGGAGGCGTCTTCAGTGTGAAGACGGGGCTTCGTCTCCACAATGACTGTGCAGAGGTCACTCCTACCAATAATGTCATGCAGACAGATTGGTGAGGATGGGGTCAAGTATGTTTTTCCCTAGTGTTGGTTCTCTCACCACCTGCTGCAAACCCAGACTGGCACAGCAAGCTCCCACAAACGGCAATGTGATAATGACCAGATAATCTGTTTTTGTTATGTTGATTGAGGGATAAATATTGGCTAGGACACCGGGGGTAACTCCCCTGCTCTTCTTCAAAATAGTGCCATGGAATCTTTTGCGTCCACCTGAGAGAGCAGACGGGGCCTTGGCTTAACATCTCATCCAGCACCTCCAACAGCGCAGCACTCTCTCAGTACAGCAGCGGAGTTTCAGCCTAGACCTTGTACTTAAGTCTCTGGAGTAGGACTTAATAATGTAATTCTATTGCAAGTGCAGAAGATGCAACACGTGCCCTTTCACTTCCTCCATTCCCACCATCTAGGGTCCCAAACATTCCTTCCAGGTGAAACAGCAGGTGCTGGTAATGGTTCTCCTGTTGCCTCTATACCCATCTTCTGTTTCTTTACTTGTCCCATTACCACCCCCTTCGTCCTTGCACCATTATTCCTTTTGTCATTTAATCTCTCCTGCCTTCCACCCTAGCTCAGACCTTCCCTTCAGTGCTTTCCTCTCCTCCCCCCTTTCCCTGCCTCTGCACTTGCTTAAAATCTGCTACATCTCTAACTTTTTCCAGTTCTGACGAAAGATCATCGACCTGAAACATTAACTCTGTTTCTTGCTCCACAGATGCTGCCTGACCTGCTGAGTATTCCCAGCATTTTCTGCTTTTATTTCAGATTTCCATCATCTGCAGTGTTTTGCTTTAGTGCAAGCATCCCACTGTCTCTGAGTAAGAAGTGACAAAGAACTGGCAATGTAACTCAGCTCTGCCTGTCCTGTATCAGTCAAAACAGTAACCAATCCGAAAGCAGCAGCTGTTCTATGCCAGTGCCCTTATAATATTCAATATTAGAGATGTGTGCATGTGTTCTCTATATAGTATACCTTGAAAGCAACAAAGAACATTTGAAATAAAAACAGAAAATGCTGGAAATACTCAGCAGGTCAGGCAGCATCTGTGACGAGAGAAACAGAGTTAACGTTTCAGGTCGATGACCTTTCGTCAGAACTGGAAAAAAGCAGGAAATGTAACAGATTTTTAAGCAAGTGTAGCGGCTGGGAAATGGGGGAGGGGATGAAAGAACAAAAGGGAAGGCCTGTGATAGGATAGAAGGCAGGAGAGATCAAGAGACATTGAGAGACATTAAGAGATATTCAAGGCAAAAGGGGATGGTAATGGGACAGGTTAAGAGACAAAGGATGGCTCTAGATGAAGTGTAAATTGCGCTGGCAGAATGGAAGACAGCTGCCCTGTGGGAGAGAAGAACCGAACAAAAGTGTGGATAAAAAATATATATATATGTTATGATCTGAAATTGTTGAACTCTATGTTGAGTCCAGAAGGCTGTAAAGTGCCTAATCGAAAGATGAGGTGCTGTTCCTCGAGCTTACGCTGAGCTTCCATGGAACAATACACGAGGCAGAGGACGGTGAGGTCTGAGTGGGCGTGGAGCGGTGAATTAAAGTGACAGGCGACCGGAAGCTCAGGGCCACCCTTACGGACTGAACGGAGGTGTTCCGCAAAGCGGTCACCCAATCTGCGTTTGGTCTCCCCAATGTAGAGGAGACCACATCATGAGCAGCGAATACAGTATACTAGATTGCAAGAAGTACAAGTAAATCGCTGTTTCACCTGGAAGGGGTGTTTGGGGCCCTGGACGGTGGGAAGTGGGGCGGTATAAGGGCATGTGTTGCATCTCCTGCGCTTGCACGGGAAGGTGCCGGGCGAAGGGGAAGGGGTGTTTGGGGCGATAGAGGAGTGGACTAGGGTGTCGCGGAGGGAGCGGTCCCTACGGAATGCTGAAAGGGGAGGTGAGGGGAAGATGCGTTTGGTGATGGGATCGCGCTGGAGGTGGCGGAAATGGTGGAGGATGATCCGTTGAATGTGGAGGCTGGTGGGGTGAAAGGTGAGGACAAGGGGAACTCTATCGTGGTTCCGGGCGGGAGGGGCAGGAGTGAGAGCAGAAGTGCAGGAGATAGAACGGACATGGTTAAGGGCCGTGTCAACCACTGTAGAGGGGAATCCTCAGTTGAGGAAAAAGGAAGACATGTCGGAAGCACTGGTATGGAAGGTGGCATCGTCAGACCAGATGCAGCGGAGACGGAGAAACTGGGAGAATGGAATAGAGTCCTTACAGGAGGCGGGGTGGGAGGAAGTGTAGTCCAGGTAGCTGTGGGAGTCAGTGGGCTTGTAGTAATGTTGGTCAATAACCTATCCCTAGAGATGGAGACGGAGAAGTCGAGGAAGGGAAGGGAAGAGTCGGATATGGGCCATGTGAAGGTGAGGGAAGAGTGGAAATTGGAAGCAAAGTGAATGAAATTATCTAGTTCAGGGCGAGAGCAGGAAATGGCACCGAAACAGTCATCAATGTACCGGAAAAAGAGGTGAGGGAGGGGACCTGAGTAGGGCTGGAACAAAGAGTGTTCCACATATCCCACCAAAAGAACATTTGATACTGAAAGGTCCATACCTGTCTAGAGTGCATTGAAAGATAAACGATATACAATAACTACAATAAGTGGGATATCCAGCACAATGGCACCTGGTTCATTTGTGCATAATCTACTGTTCAGAAGCAGTTTACCTCACTTATGCCACATAATTTGTGATATTGAGATCACAGTGAAATAAATAGTTTAAATCAAGTGTGTTGTATTATTTTCTTATAGAAATGCCACTGCAGTCCCATAAAAGTTAATTGATGTGTGTAATATGTTTCTATCGGTCTATTCTTTCATCCATGTGAGAGTTAAATCGTACTTCTGTGTAGTATATTTCTTTATGTCTTTGTTTTCATTCAAATGATGATTGCTGTAATACTTTTCTAACTATCTATCGTTTTCTGTGCATTAGAGTGAATTCATTATTCTATGCAGTGTTTATATCTGTTTATCCTTCCAACTATTTATGTTCTAATTCCTCCCTATGTAATATTGCGTCCGTTTGTAATTATCATCTTTCTGAAGTTTAATTCAACGGCTGTGTCATGTTTGCAGTTTATAGCTTTCTGTTTAAGGATTAATTCACCCAGCTAGGTAATATATTTCCATTGGTCTATTCCACCTATCCAGCTTGCTGCGGGTTTAGGAGAAGTATTTTTATAACTTTTATGAAGATAAGCAAAATAAGTGACACGCCATCATTTGGTTTTATTTTGTGCAAGGGGAGAGAGAGTAATCGTTTACAAATCACTTTAGAGCTAAACTCGATCACATAGATCTACGCAAATAAATCAAATGTCTGATTCAAAACTCCTCACGGAGAAACTTACTTTCTCTTTCCCAGAGTTCAGTTGAACATATCCGAATTGTCAGTTTAAACTATCTTACGTTTTACGACCAAAATTTAAAAAAAGACAAAATACAGAAGTATCTGTCCACGTAGTTCCTCGGTACCGTGGGCTGCTTCCTTCCAATGATCAGCTTAACAGATAGTTTTAACTCTGATAAAAGTTGGCTTCCTTTTGTGATCAACTTTTCTTCAAATAAGATCGCATCCTATTAGGATTTGGTATTCCCTGTTAAACATGGTGCGTCCAGGACTATATCTAACACCGATTCCGAGGCATCATTCAGTTTAATGGAGCGCCTTACCTTAATCAGATTATGTGCCACTATGTATGGTACATTTGGGGCTCCGTGGATACCAGGAGCAAGCTTGCCCGTGCCGTAACCGTGCCAAGCCAGAGCGTAAGGGTTGTCTATGGTGATCCAGTACTTCACTCGGTCTCCTAAAGCCTTGAAACAGAACTCTGCATATTCACTAAAGCGATCCACCAAGGTTTCATTGATCCAACCTCCATACATGTCCTGGAGAGCCTGGGGCAGATCCCAATGATACAGAGTCACCATGGGCTCAACACCTACATCTCGGAGTCTTTGGATCAAGTGGATGTAGTGCCTCAGCCCAGCTTCATTGCGATTTGAGACCAGACCATCTGGAAAGATCCTGGACCAGGCGATGGAGAATCGATAGTGTGTGACACCCAAAGTTTGGATGGCAGAAATATCCCTCTCTACGTTGTGATAACTGTCACTGGCCACATCCCCGTTGGCACTGAGTTGCTTGTGGGTGAAGGTATCCCAGACCGACGGTCCTCTTTCATCCTGCTGCCAACCACCTTCTGTCTGGTAAGCTGATGTCCCCACAGACCACATGAAGCCCTCGGGGAAAGTGTCATGCAGAAACAGGTTGTCATCCGGGTAGGGCAGGCTGGCAAACCTGGCCCAGGTCCCCTCTCCTGCCCCAGGATCCCCATTCAGAGACACTAACCATGGGCAGAGGATGAGAAGTGAAAGCGCTGGTGGCTTCATGCTGTTGCCCGCTGCGTGGTAGACATGGCTGGGTTAGTGCTGTGGTCTATGTGCAGGGTGATCTGGCTGGGAAAGGGACGCGGTGTGCTCTTTGCTATGACACACGTAACATGCCCACATTACACTCGCACAGGTTTATCGTAAGGCTCATCAAAGTACGGGCACCTCCATCCAGGGACATCTATTAATAATTACCCACTGACTGCTCTGAACCAACAGCCTGGGGGCAGAGAGAAAGCGAGCGAGAGAGAGAGAGAGAGCAGCTAATAATACTCCCAAGTGATAACCGGTCACTAAATACCCCGAAGAGTTCTGCTAATTCAAGAGACACCTCAGCGTGCGAACATACAGGCTCCTGGTGTTTGTTCTGTCCTGTCCCTCTCAGGTACACATTCGGAAATGGTACAATCTACTGTTTCTTATTTTGTACGCATCGAAGGAAATATCACGGAGAGTCGTGTCATCTTCTCCCTGATGTGCCCGTGCGTCATTCGAACTTTCCCAAAAAAAATATCCCTTTTTAAAAAAAAAGAAAGTGACGGGAAATCATGAAAGTGTAAGTTTTTGGTGCAGATTTCAGTCAGGCTGCCTGCTGCCAGGCTGTTGAATCCGCGAGTTGCACAGGGGCTTTCAAACAACTCGGGGACAGACCCGAGGAATCAGCCGGAGGTTGGGGGAGATTTGTCTGCTGAATATTGGAGTTGTTCGTGCTGAACCAATGCACCTCCCGAGTGTCCGGGCACTCTCCCTTTAATCCGCAGCTCCCCGCTGCCCCGGGAAAGCGTGTTCAAGTTTCATGATTTGGCCACTTCTCTTACAGTTCTGCGATTTCCAGAAGTGACTGCGCGCTAACTGCACCGGACGTTGAATAGCAGTCGGAAAGTCTCCGTTACTTTAAGAGAGAGAAGTAAACAGTAATGACAGGGCGTGCTATCTGACCACGACTCAGTGCGGCTGCTTGTTAAAGATTATGATGTGGAGATGCCGGTGTTGGACTGGGGTGGACAAATGTGAGAAGTCGCATTTCAAATAAAACTGTTGGACTATAACCTGGTGTTGTGCGACTTCTCGCATTTGTTAAAGATTAGTTTGAGCCGAATCAATGCCTTGCTGTCAGTTAAACACCTCCTTTCATCACCACACTCCGGATTAAAATACCGCTTCCCCGAGTTTACCACCAGACGCAAAGCTGGATCATACATTCAAAAATACACAGGGAATTAAAGCATTCTAGGGAAATCAAACACTGTCTGCTACATCTGAGATGAAGAAACGTAACGAGAAAAGAAATGTCGCTACTATAAGATGCCCACTGAAGCGTGCAGCTGCTAATTGTAGATCCTCCTTAAAGGTGCACTGGGTCCAAGTCTTTCTATTTCATTGAAAGTCTTTTTATTTAAACTTATGGCTAACACGGTGGTACCAATGATGTGTGGTTCATTCACAACAGAAAGGGCTTCTTCGATTCTCTCGAAGATGCAGTTCGGATGACATCTTTAAAGTCTTGAGAACATCATAACTGTAGTGGACTGATTGGTCAAATGTTACAGAATGTTCCGCAGGCACAGTCTGTAAGGTATTTTCGACCTGTCCTTTCAGATATTTACCAGCTATCTCAATAACACGAAAGAAAAACCATCTCACATGTTGTTAAATATAGGATCAGATACTTTACAGAGTTGTAATGCCGCAGCGGATTTGGAGGACATCGTTAATCAGAAGTGAAGCTTGAGCAGTTTAGAAACGCATGTACATTCCAAAATTTGTTATAATTTTGAAACATATCCTGCTGTTTCTAAATTTGTTCATTTGGATGTTAATTATTTTTTGTGCTTCTTAAGAGCTTGAGAGCTGTTGGGCTGGGAAACCAAATTTGGTGTGGTGTTGGAATGTGTATCCCTGGGCACTGGGTCGACGCTGCTTGAACTTCTGTCAATTAAGACCTTAACCCTCAGAAGAGAAATGGAACTTGTATCCCCACCAATTGAGTTAAACTCAAACCCTGGTCCCAGAGGTGAAAGGACAATGTGCTAATGTCTCTTTAACCTCTCTTCTATTGTCAGTCTAAGTGACTGATTAACTGTCTTGGAAATATAAGGGCCGATTCTAACCCGCCGCACCCGGCCACCGCCATCAGAATGGTTCCGTGTCCTGAGTTGGCCGAGGCGCTCGCCAGAGGCAGGCACCTCATGAAGACGTGCGAGATCGAGGCACTATGAGGCAATTAAGACCCTGATGCCATTTTAACGTGGAAGTCCCGCCCAGTTCCCAACCCTGCATGAAACCTAGTAGGATTAGAAACATAGAAACATAGAAAATAGGTACAGGAGTAGACCATTCGGTCCTTCGAGCCTGCACCGCCATTCAATGCGTTCATGGCTGAACATGCTACCTCAGTACCCCATTCCTGCTTTCTCGCCATACCCCTTGATCCCCCTAGTTGTGAGTGTTATATCTAACTCCCTTTTGAATATATTTAGCGAACTGGCCTCAACAACCTTCTGTGGAAGAGAATTCCATAGATTCACCACTCTCTGGGTGAAGAAGTTCCTCCTCAGCTCAGTCTTAAATGGCTTCCCCTTAATCCTTAGACTGTGACCCCTGGTTCTAGTTTTCCCTAACATTGGGAACATTCTGCCCGCATCTAATTTGTCTAAACCAGTCAGGATTTTAAATGTCTCTATAAGATCCCCCCTCATTCTTCTGAACTCCAGAGGATACAAGTTCAGTTGACCCAATCTTTCTTGATATGTCAGACCGGCCATCCCAGGAATCAATCTAGTGAACCTTCGCTGCACTCCCTCAATAGCAAGAATGTCCTTCCTTAAGTTAGGAGACCAAAACTGCGCACAATACTCCAGGTGTGGCCTCACCAAGGCCCTGTACAACTGCAGCATCAACTCCCTACTCCTGTACTCAAATCCCCTTACTATGAAGGCCATCATTCCATTTGCTTTCTTGACTGCCTGCTGCACTTGCATTCCCACCTTCAGTGATTGATGTACCATGACGCCCAGGTCTCGTTGCACCTCCCCTTTCCCTAATCTGCCACCATTCAGGTAATAGTCCGCCTCTCTATTTTTACCACCAAAGTGGATAACCTCACATTTATCCACATTGTACTTCATCTGCCATACATTTGCCCATTCACCCAACCTGTCCAAGTCACTCTGTAGCCTCCTAGCATCGTCCTCATTGTTCACACTGCCTCCCAATTTAGTGTCATCCGCAAATTTGGAGATATTACATTTAATCCCTTCGTCCAAATCATTAATATATAATGTAAACAGCTGGGGTCCCAGCACCGAACCCTGCGGTACCCCGCTGGTCACTGCCTGCCATTCTGAAAAGTACCCATTTACTCCTACTCTTTGTTTCCTGTGTGCCAACCAGTTCTCAATCCACGTCAACACATTACCCCCAATCCCATGTGCTTTAACTTTGCTCACCAATCTCTTGTGTGGGACCTTGTCGAAGGCCTTCTGAAAGTCCAAATACACCACATCTACTGGTTCCCCCCTGTCCACCCTATTGGAAACATCCTCAAAAAATTCCAGAAGATTTGTCAAGCATGATTTCCCTTTCACAAATCCATGCTGACTTGGACCTATCATGTCGCCACTTTCCAAATGGTCTGTTATGACATCTTTAATAATTGCTTCCATCATTTTACCAACGACCGATGTCAGGCTGACCGGTCTATAATTCCCTGCTTTCTCCCTCCCTCCTTTTTTAAAAAGAGGGGTTACATTGGCCACCCTCCACTCCATCGGAACTGATCCAGAGTCTAAGGAATGTTGGAAAATGATCGTCAATGCATCCACTATTTCCAAGGCCACCTCCTTAAGTACTCTGGGATGCAGACCATCAGGCCCCGGGGATTTTTCAGCCTTCAGTCCCATCAATTTTCCCAATACCTTTTCCCGACTAATAAGGATTTCCCTCAGCTCCTCCCTCTTACCAGATCCTCAGACCCCTTTTATTTCCGGCAGGTTGTGTGTGTCCTCCACAGTAAACACCGAACCAAAGTACTTGTTCAATTGATCTGCCATTTCCTTGTTCCCCATTACGACTTCCCCTGTTTCCGACTGCAGGGGACCTACGTTTGTTTTTACTAACCTCTTTCTTTTTACATATTTATAGAAGCTTTTGCAGTCCATTTTAATGTTCTCTGAAAGCTTCCTTTCATATTTTATTTGTCAGAACTTCTGAAATAACATTTAAGGCAGCATTCGGTGCGCCATTGTGATGGTTGGATTGTGAGGAGAGTTTCTCACTTCTTTCTCATGATTTTTGCTTTACTTACCCTCAGTAAGCTTTATCTGCTTGCATGGGTACTATTATTGCTAGTTTCATTTGGATTGAGGAACAATTGGAGGAAGAGGAGCCTCAGCGACCAGTTGCGGCTGTGCCTATTAGACAGCAGGTGAGGTGGTTGGGGAGGGGTGCTCGTAAGAAACCATACCCAGCACACAGCGTGTACAGGTCAGGAGTGAGTTTGTCAGATCTCTCCAAACAGCGCTGCATCAGGAGGCTGCACTTCTCCAGGCAGGCTGTTGCAGACCTCTATAGCCTCCTGCAACAAGACCTGCTGGATCAGGGGGCCATACTTTGCAGTGGCTGTCAAAGTCACCATAGCCTTTCTTTGCCATTGGCTCAGTCTGTTACAGGGCACATCTCCTGTGTCTCCCAGTCTGCAGTGCATAGCTGCATTAAGCAGGTCATGGTTTCTTTTTCTTTTTTCACGTGGCGCCCTGTTCGCCAGGGCTAATCCGCACATTGTCTTCCCCATTGACCGCCACATTCAATATGAGAGAGTTTGCAATAGTGGCTGGCTTTCCTCACTTCTATGGTGTCATTGACTGCACACAGAGCACCAGAGCACGAGAATACAGGCCAGCAACATTTGTGAACAGGAAAGTCTACCACTTCATTAATGTCCCGGTAATCTATGATCACAGAAACAGGATCATGCAAGCTATCCAATGCATTTATCTTGTGACAGTCAACCACCCCTCTCTCTTTCTCTACCCAATATTCAACCCTTCCAGGAACGTGGCATGATGCCTGCTGGGTGACAAGGGATACCCCCTACAGACGTGGCTCATGAGACCACTCTGCGATCTGACCACGCCTGAGTAACACAATCAAAGTCAGGGCACCACCAATAACATACTTGAGCACATCAAATGGCTCCTCAGACAGAGGTGTCTGGTCAGGTCTGGGGGCTCCCTACAATATGCCCACATAGACTCTCCTGCATCATAGTGGTGTGCTGCCTCCTGTACAACCTTGTCACACTGAAAGGCTTACATTTTGAGGAAGCAAGGGAATTGTTGAGGGGTGGAGTGAAAGGAGTGTTGTCCGGTGTTGTTGAGAGAGATGAAACGCTGTACTCGCCGTCTTGTGAGATCTTCAAATCTCTTCCTACACTGAAGCCAGGTCTTGGGATGATGCTGTGCTAGCACTGACCCTGTCAGCCATCTCTCTCCAGACCTGCTGAATAGTGGTACTAGGGATGCTCCTGCAGATGCTGGGGAACAGTATCTTCCTTCTTGCCCTGACCTCCTCCATGAGGAGGCATTAGAAAACCTGGGGGAAGCCCTCTGACTCCTTAGTCCTACCAGAAATGTGTCCAGTGTCGGAACAAAATCTGAGAGCAGGGACTGCACCCTCACTTTAAGAGATGCATTCCTGCTTTAAATAGAAATTGCTGGCCTTACCAAAGCCGTGAACTACATCCTCTGTGACTGTTTGTTTGTTTTTGAAGTGCATTATCTCTCCTTTTCCTCCTTACCTTTCTGCATTATTCACCATGGTTGACTGCTCCATCCTCCATCCTGTTGTTCAGCAACATGGGACTGCCCTTGATTGGTTTCATTCCTAACTATTTGAACGTGCATCATCAGCAATGGCCTCACTTTCCTCCCCTGCAATGTTATCTTCAGAGTTCCCCAAGGATCTATCCTTGGCCATCTCCCCTTCCTCATCAATATGCCATCCCTCAACTGCAGGAACAGGATCAGCTGCCACATGTATGCATCGACCACCTTTTTTGACCCCTCGACTGCTTGCCTAGCATTCAGTCTTGGATGAGCCATCACTTCCTCCAGCTCAACATTAGAAAGACCGAGCCATCACCTTGCCTCACTTTCTCCACGCAATTTCCGGCAGTCCTTTTATTTACATAAGAACATAAGAAATAGGAGCAGGAGTAGGCCATTCGGCCCTTCAATGAGATCATGGCTGATCTTCTGCCTCAACTCCATTCACTGGCCCTATTGCCATATCCCTTGATGCCTTTACTGGTCAGAAATCTATCAACTTCTGTTTTGAATATGCCCAATGACTGAACCTCCACAGCCCTCTGGGGTAGAGAATTCCAAAGATTCACCACCCTCTGTGTGAAGAAATTTCTTCTCATCGCAGTCCTGAATGGCCTACCCTTTATCCTGAGGCTGTGGCCCCTGGTTCTAGACTCCCCAGCCAAGGGAAACATTCTCCCAGCATCCATCCTATCAAGCCCTGTAATAATTTTGTATGCTTCAATGAGATCCCCTCTCATTCTTCTGAATTCAAGAGAATACAGGCCTAGTTTACTCAATCTCTTCTCATATGACAGTGCCGCCATCCCAGGAATCAATCTCGTGAACCTTCGTTGCACTCCCTTTATGGCAAGTATATCCTTCCTTAGGTAAGGAGACCAAAATTGTACACAGTACTCCAGGTGTGGTCTCACCAAGGCCCTGTATAATTGGAGTAAGACTTCTTTACTCCTGTACTCAAATCCTCTTGTAATGAAGGCCAGCATACCATTTGCCTTCCTAATGGCTTGCTGCACCTGCACATTCACTTTCAGTGACTCATGTACAAGGACACCCAGGTCCCTTTGAGCATCTGCATTCCCCAATCTTCCACCATTTAGGAAATACTCTGCCTTTCTGTTTTTTCTACCAAAGTGGATAACTTCACATTTATCCACATTATATTCCATCTGCCATGTTCTCGCCCACTCACTGAGCCTGTCGAGATCCCCTTGAAGCCTCTTCACATCCTCTTCGCAACTGACACTGCCACCTAGCTTTGTATCATCAGCAAATTTGGAAATGTTACATTTAGTCCCCTCATCCAAATCATTGATATAGATTGTGAATAGCTGGGGCCCAAGCACCGATCCTTGTGGTACCCCACTAGTCACAGCCTGCCATCCTGAAAAAGACCCGTTTATCCCTACTCTTTGTTTTCTGTCTGTTAACCAATTCTCAATCCATGCTAGTATATTACCCCCAATTCCATGTGCCCTAATTTTGTTCACCAACCTCTTGTGTGGGACCTTATCGAAGGCCTTCTGAAAATCCAAATACACCACAGCTACCAGTTCCCCTTTGTCTACTCCACTAGTTACATCCTCAAAGAACTGCAATAGGTTTGTGAAACAGGATTTCCCTTTCATAAATCCATGTTGACTCTGCCCAATCTTACAATTAGTTTCTAAGAGCCCAGTTATTGCATCCTTTATAATAGATTCCAGCATTTTCCCAACTACTGATGTGAGGCTAACAGGTCTGTAGTTCCCCGTTTTCTCTCTCCCTCCTTTCTTAAATAGCGGGGTTACATTTGCTATCCTCCAATCTGCAGGAACCGTTCCAGAATCTCTAGAATTTTGGAAGATGACAACCAATGCGTCCACTATCCCAATGGCCACCTCTTTCAAAACCCTAGGATGTAGGTCATCTGGTCCTTGGGATTTATCGACTTTTAGTCCCATTAATTTTGCTAGTACTGGTTTTTTACTAATAATTTCTTTAAGTTCCTCATTTTCGCCACACCCTTGGTTTTCTTGTATTTCTGGGAGGTTTTTTGTGTCTTCCTCCATGAAGACAGAAACAAAGTATTTATTTAATTTCTCTGCTATTTCCTCATTCCCCATTATAAATTCCATTATAAAATATTTAAAGCAGGAATGCATCTCTTAAAGTGAGGTTGCAGTCCCTGCTTTCAGATTTTGTTCCAACACTGGATACATTTCTGGTAGGACTAAGGAGTCGGAGGGCTCCCCCCCAGGTTTTCTAATGCCGCCTCGTGGAGAAGGTCAGGGCAAGGAGGAAGGTCCTGTTCCCCAGCATCTGCAGGAGCATCCCTAGGACCACTATTCAACAGGCCTGGACAGATGGCTGACAGGGTCAGCCTGTCACAAACTCTGCTTTCTTACCACTTATTCCACCCCGCACCCCCCCCCCCCCCCTCCCCAGCCACTGTCTTAGTCTGAACCAGCCTGTTTACAGTCTTGGAATCCCATCGACCTGGAGCTGAGTTTCGTACCCCAGATCCTCGCCAGCACAAAAACAACTTACTTCCACCTTCACAGCATTGCCCACTTCTGCCCCTACCTAAGCTCCTACTGAAAACTTACACATGTTTTCATCACCCAAAGACTACTCCAATGCTCTCCTTGCTGGCCTCACAAGCTCTACTCTTCATAAACTCAAACTTGTCCAAAACTCTACGACAAATATCCTGTGCTGTACTGAGTCACACTCATTCATCTACTCTGTCCTCATTGATTTATAGTGGCCTCCCGTTGCCCGGAGCATTAAATTAAAAAAAACATGTGCTTATTTATAAACGCCTCTGTGGCCTCGCCCCACCCAATCTCTGCAATCTCCTCCAGCCTTACTGGGCCCCCCCAAATTCTCCGTTCCTCTGCCTCTAGGCTTTTTGGCATCCCCACCTCTTTTTGCCCATTATTGGTTGCAGAGCCTTGAGCTGTCTGGGTCCTAGAGGTGAGTTTTAGGTGGATGGAAGGGGGGTTGAAAGGAGTGTTGCCAGGTGTGGTTGAGAGAAATGGAGAAATGTAAAGCTGTTCTCGCTGTCTTGAGATCATCGAACCTCTTCCTACACTGTGTCAGCTTTAGTGTCAGCTGTGGCTCAGTGGGTAGCGCGCTTGCCTGTGAGTCAGAAGGTTGTGGGTTCAAGTCCCACTGCAGAGACTTGAGCACAAAAATGTAGGGTGACACTCCAGTGCAGTACTGAGAGAGTCCTGCACTGTCGGAGGTGCCGTCTTTCGGATGAGATGTTAGACCGAGGCCCCGTCTGCGCGCTCAGGTGGATGTAAAAGATCCCATGGCACTATTTCGAAGAAGAGTAGGGGAGTTATCCCTGGTGTCCTGGCCAATATTTATCCCTCAATCAACATAACAAAAACAGATTATCTGGTCATTATCACATTGCTGTTTTTGGGAGCTTTCTGTGCATAAATTGGCTGCTGCATTTCCTACATTACAACTGTGATTACACTTCAAAAAGTACTTCATTGGCTGTAAAGCGCTTTGGGACGTCGGCGAAAGACAATGTATAAATGCAACTCTTTCTTTTCCTCTTTTACTGAAGCCAGGTCTTGGGGCACTGTGCTAGCACTGACCCTGTCAGCCAGCTCTCTCCAGGCCTGCTGAATAGTGGCCCTAGGGATGCTCCTGCAGATATTGTGGAACAGGACCTTCCTCCTTGTCCTGACCTCTTCCACAAGAAGGCATTAGAAAACCTGGCGGAAACCCTCCGACTCCTTAGTCCTACCAGAAATGTGTCCACAATGTAAGAACAAAATCTGAAAGCAGGGACCGCAACCTCACTTTGAGAGAGGCATTCCTGCTTTAAACAGGAGGACTGTTGGAAATTGCGTGGAGAGAGTGGGTGCGTTTCTTGACATGATCGGCTGTCGATCATATTAAAATGAGGCCTGGGTGTTAAAATAACCCGGGCCTCATGCTAGCGACATTATGGAAGCTTTCTGCTCATCCTATCCACCCTATTTTCACCCGAGTTATAATCGGGGCTATATTTGCTGACCAACCACTACCAGAAATTTCAGGCCTGGGAGATTTTAACTCCCGGGCCTCATCTACACATCACCGGTCAGCTGCTTGCCCACGGCACTATAGGAAGACTTGCTGGCATGCAAGTAAATCACAGGGTAGGGGTGGGGGTGTTCAGCAGGGTCTTGTGGATGGGGAGAGGAGAGCCTGGGGCAGGGGAGGCCTAGACTTTCTCTGTGGGGCCCAGAAAAGCACTCCTACTCCTCCTGGCCTTACAAAGCAAAGTTATACACTTACCTTGAAGGGCCTCTTCTGTCGGCAGACCAGCTGGTGCCGAGCGGGAGAGCCACTATGGTTTATCTGCCATCGGGGGCCTATCGACATCATAGGACCTTGACTAGTATTTACACGTGAGGCTTCTGCCTGAGTCTGGCGGACACCTCATCCACCACCAAAACCAGTGGCATTAAAATAGGAAATCGGCAGAAATGGAGCCGTTCCATTTTAACTGCTCGTCCTTTCTGTTCCCGCCAAACGGGAAGAGTTACATTTCCCCTCACTTTAAAAATTCCTTCCCCAAACCTCATCACTTCTTGATTACTTTTCCCTTGGACTACTTTGACCAAGCTTGCAGTTGCTCCTTCTAATCTCTCAATTACTGGCTCAGCTCCGCTCCACTTCCCTTACACCTATCTGTGCTTGCCGTCCGGCGGAGGCGGGGGTCCCCAATGGAGGGCTCTCTACGCGGGAGTCCTCCCTTTATCTATTGGGGACTTGGCTTGGAGGGTGTTGCAAGGAGCAGTCCCGTGCAATAAAGTTTTAAGTAGGTTCACGGACTCCTAGGCTGCCTGCCTTTTCTGCGGCCTGGAGGAGTCCATGTTCCACGTATACATCGAATCTGAGAGGTTGCAGCCCCTCTTCCATTATTTGAAGGGGCTACTCCTCGATTTCTGGCTGCACTTCAGTCCCACGCTCCTGATCTTTGGTCACCCGGTGCGGAGGGGAGCGGGCAGGTCAGGGGACCTCCTCGTAGGACTGCTCCTGGGCCTGGCCAAAGTGGCCATCAACTGGTCCAGGCAGCGGGCAGTCGAGGGGGTCGTTCGGCCCGACTGCCTGCCTCTCTTCCACGGCCACGTTCGCGCCCGGGTGGCCCTGGAGATGGAGCACGTGGTGTCCGCCGGCACACTCGAGGCCTTCCGCGATCGGTGGGTACTGCAGGGACTGGAGTGCATCATCACCCCAGCCAACCAAATTTTAATTTAATTTATTAAGTTTCCTTTAATGTTTTAAGTTTAGTTACAGTTTATTTGGTTTAGTGTGCATCAAAAAGAGTACACCTATCTGTGAAGTCCCTTGGGACAATTTAAATGTTGAAGGGCTCTATAAAGTGTGTTATGGGAATATAATTAGTCACTGAATACATCTGATTCATGCAAGATTTTAATTGTGATAACAAACTGCAAGTGCATGAAAGTCCTATTGTATCTGTTGATGAGGTTGAACAGAGCAGAATAACAGGGTGAGTCACAAACTATTAATGAAACTATCTTCTGAAATTGTAATTCTAGGGTAAGGCCAACCTGTTGTGAAAGCCCCACAGAACTGTTTGTATTCTTCACTTGCAATGATAAAATGTATGGTGTAAAGCAGAATGAATTTATATACTAAAACATATTTAATGTATTATAACACTCCCTGTTTGATTACCTTTGGTCTGATTTCCATCCTGTCCCAACACAGACCACGCCAAACAAAGTCACCAACAATATTTTTTCATGTGCTCCTGTACCTCTTTGTGGCTTTCGACAAGTCAATGGCATCATTCCTCTCCACTGTCTCTCCTCTATAGTGCACCTTCGTGAAACTAAGGTTCTCGTTTAGTCTTTCCTACCCCAATATACAGAGCACATCTCATAGGGACATAGGAAAGAACAGGACCTGGAAAGACTATGTAGGACTATAGTCGGTCACAAAACTTAATATTTCCCAATTAGTGCAAGAACACTGGGATCAATAACCTGACAAGAGTAATCATCAATATTCACCAGATGAATCCTTAATCCCTTCACCATAACTGCTTATCAAGGAACCATCTAGCGTTTACCACCCAGTCTATGCCTAGGAGTTAACAATACCTAAACTTGACTTGCATCAAGTAGATTGGATTCTATTAGCATTAACACTAACAACCTCCCATTAGGATCCACACAAGCTACTGAGTGCATGAATTAATGCTTTCTTGTTAATTATCATAGAAGAAATCAGACAACAAACTCATGAGCTGACAATTGTTTATTAACCTTAGAATCATGGTTAGCAGCACTTAAACGTAAACATTGTGTCGACAAATAATTAGTAGATAGAGTTTAAATGACGAAATAAGTAGGAATGATTACAAAGGCAGTTCAGTTACATCACAGTAATTCAGCATTAAGAACATAAGAAATAGGAGCAGGAGTAGGCCTTTTGGCACTTCGAGCCTGCTCCGCCATTCAGTAAGATCATGGCTGATCTTCTACCTCATCTCCACTTTCCTGAACTATCCCATATCCCTTGATTCCCTTAATATTCAAAAATCTATCGATTTTTGTCTTGAATATACTCAACGACTGAGCCTCCACAGCCCTCTGGGGTAGAGAATTCCAAAGATTCACCACCCTCTGAGTGAAGATATTTCTCCTCATCTCAGTCCTAAATGACCGACCACTTATTCTGAGACTGTGACCCCTGGTTCTAGACACTCCAGCCAGGGGAAACATCTTTCCTTCATCTACCCTGTCAAGCCCTGTAAGAATTGTGTATGTTTCAATGAGATCACCTCTCATTCTTCTAAACTCTAGAGAATATAGGCCTAGTCTACTCAATCTCTCCTCATAGGACAATCCCCCCATCCCAGGAACCAGTCTGGTGAACCTTCGTTGCACTCCCTCTATGGTAAGTATATCCTTCCTAAGCTAAGGATACCAAACTGTACACAATACTGCAGATGTGGTCTCACCAGGGCCCTATATAATTGCAGTAAGATGTCTTTACTCTTGTACTCAAATCTTCTTGTAATAAAGGCCAACATACCATTTGCTTTCCCAACTGCTTGCTGTACCTGCATGTTAACTTTCAGTGATTCATGTACAAGGACACCCAGGTCCCTCTAAACACCAACATTTCCCAATCTCTCTCCATTTAAAAAATACTCTGCTTTTCTATTTTTCCTACCAAAGTGGATAACTTCACATTTCTCCTGCTTGCTGACTATAAATTAATTGAGACCAGAGCCTGTGATTGAAATAAATTAGTATGATTCATTTAGAATTAGACTCCTTAGATAGCTCACAAGTTAACAACATTAGATTGCCAGTCTATTAAATAGATTTAAGTTATATGCTCATAGTTAGCAATGTTTCCAGGACTTATAAGACCTTGTCCTTATGAGCTGCCGATGATGATCTTCAGGATGCCTCGCCTTTCTCCTGGGAAGTTATGTTAGCCTGCTGAGATGTCAGGGTGATAATCCTCTATTGATAGAGGTGCTATCCATTCCTCCTGGATCCTCTGTTCCTGGGGAAATTCACCTTCCACGCTGATGACTGTTATCTGGACTAGCTGGCTTAAATTTCACCACTTTTGCTCTCAGGAAAACTAGTACATCTAAGTGACAGACTTATCTCTGCTTGTATCTGGCAGTTATAGTCATACAATCTTAACTTCTGTAACCTTTCACTCTCTGTCAGAGAAGCAATTTCCAATTTTATAGAGACACCAATTTACATATACTAGGAAAAGAACTCTTACCATTCCACTGCAACGACTACGACAATAATTACTAAAAGGACTATAACTAAGCTAAGGACTGAGGACTAAATATTTCTGTGTCAAAAACACCATCTTGTATATCCTTAATTTCCAAATAAATCTCATTTCTATTGACCAATCTGAGTGACACGTTTTAGAAGAGTTCAGCCCTTCTGGTGTTAAATACCTCACACTGTTGGTACACTTGATGACCTCCAAATCAACAAAGCACCACCACTGGATCATGCATTCTGTCCTCAGCTTCTCAGGTCTTTGCTAACAGAGGGCATCACACAGGTCCACATAAGGGACCACATATTTATGTCTCCCACAAGCCACCTCCAGGCCTATGGTTTTAATTGCTTATTTTCTATCCCTGATGAGGAATGTTTTGTTTGTATACACCTTCAGTGTTTAATTAGCATTCACCCGTTTCTTCTTCTGACTACTGAATCCATTCTGAGGTCACATTTAATACAATTCATGGGGCATTTCTCCTACATCATCCTCTCCTTCAAAGGCCTATCCAACTCTCCTTTAGATTTTCTAAACTATGTGCTTCAACTGTCGCTCTGGGCAATTTGTTCCACACGGTCATCACCTACTGTGCATAGTAGTTCAATCTGACTGTCAGTGTACCTTTCCTCTTCTAAGCTTGAGTCACTATCCTCAGTTCCAGAGTTTTTGGTAATATTATCGGGGTTCAATTTATCTATTCCCATAAGGATCTCAAATAGTTGACTGATCTCTCCTCTCCAGAGGGAACAATCTCAGATTCTTGAACCTCTCCTCAAAGCCCAGATGCCTTGATAGACATTCTTTTGGCTACCCTATTCTGCTTTGCTTCCAATGCCCAGATATCCTTACTCTAGTAAAGCGTCCTGAATTATACATATTATTCCAGGTGTTGCTGTACCAGTGCCTTTTACAGACTCATTATAGCCTCCTGGATTTGTGCTCCATCTCTCTGGCTGTATGTCCCAAGATCTGGTTAGATTTCCTTACTGTTGCTGCACCCTGCGATGTAGTTTCAGTGAACTATCCAACAATACCCCTAGATCACTTTCTTGTGTTGTGCCCTGTAGCCTATAGCCATTTAATTTATATGCCCAGAGCTTTCTTTTCCCCAGTCTCATTACCTTACATCTGTCTTCATTAAATGCATTTGCAAGTCGTCAACCCACTTTCCCAACCTATCCAGATCTTTGCATTGCAATTGTCTGTTCCCTATTGGTTGAAGCACAGAGAGAGTGACTTCTTGAGCTTCACCCAACATAATCTCCAACTGATCCAGAACTCCACCAACTACATTCTATCAACTCGCCTATCTCCACAATCTTTGTAAACTTCCATTGGCACCCTGTTCCTTGACACATTGATTTAAAAATCTTATCCTCATCTTCTTCAAATCTTCCATGGTCTCACTCTTCTCTACTTCTGCAACCTTCTCCAGCCCATGTCGCTACCTATATCCTCCAGTGTTACAACTCTGGTCTGCTGTGTCTCCCTTCCTACTACTTTACCATCAATGAAACAGCTTTCAGAGATCTTTCTCCCACACTCTGGCATTCTTTCCCCAAATCCCTCTGCCTTGCTACAGCTCTCCTTCCCTTTAAAACCCTCCTTAAAACCTCCTTTTCAACAGCACTTTCAGTTTAGGATGGTTTGCTACATTAAAGTCACTATATAAATGCAAGTTGTAATTTTTCAAGTGGCAAAGAATCTTACTGAGGACTTGGCAACAGTAAGTAATATCCTGATTATGATTGTGTGGGAATGTTTAAGCATGGTATCGTGAATTAACTGATAAAATGGCATATGACTCATCTGAAGATATTATACTTCGCAATGCTTATTACTTAGCAATGTGATACTAATTTATTCAGACAATAGCTATATGATATTTAACAACAGTCTAACAAAAGTATTAATTAATAGTATTGGCTACTCTTGAGTCATATTGGAAACATTTTTACATTATGTTAATGCAGTAACATTAAATTGTATGTTCATAAATCCCTTAAAAGAGTGCTACACCAAGAGCCTTTGTATGATAGTCCACTTTTAAGTATGTAGTTTAAATAAGCATATAAACAGTTATAAATGGAAATTAGTTATTAATAGAAAAAAAAATCCTCATCCCCATTCTGCCAATGGAAGGGTAGCAAAGCAGGCGCTGGTGACCTCTGCACCTCATCCCACCAGAGTACCCAGAGTCAGGCATGGTGACCTAATTTAAATGCTAGCGGGAAGTGCCCGTGCTACTAAAGGCACTGGGGTGGTGTGGGGCAGGAAAGTAGTGCTTACTAGCTGCTCTCCTGGCAGCTGGCATCACCGGTACAAATTTTCAGGCCCTTTATATTACTGAGGGAGTCACTTTTTTTTTAATGGGGCCCAGTCCAGGTCCGAAGCCTGAACTCTCCCAACCTCCCAGTGTGCCCCACTTCAGCTGCTAAGTAGATCTGTATGCTGCGTTCATCCCAGCGTCTAGATCTCTTGGCGTTGAGAGGTCAAGGCTGAGGGCAAGGAAACTCCTCGTATGGGAATTCCCTCACTTCGACCCCACCTCTTCTGGCATCATGGGTCATGTTTGGAGTGATCACCCCATTGAAATAAATTGCATGTCATGAAATTGCTGTATTTACGCTGTTAATGCAAACTAATCTCGCTGCAGCCATTTAGGCCTGGTAATTCAGGTTGTAAGGACCCCGTTAATGACATGATTCATGATCCTGACTTGACACTCAACCGTGGAGGTCCAGAAAGCGAGCCATGAAGCTGTGGAGTCTCACTCCAGCAGGTAGTGAATTGTTCCTAGAGGCTTTTAAAAAAAAAACATTCTGCCTTGGTAGTTTCTTTGTGCCAGTCTTGCCCTCCACACTCCTGTTAGTGTCGGAAGGCAATAATTTTCAGGATGCAAAGCTGTTTCGGCACTTAGCAGATAGATTTCTTTCAAAACATAATTTGGGGAACGGTATATGAGTAATTTGCAACATGACGTGGTAAATGTAGCATTCTTGGGAGGAAAAAGGTGACTTTGGACCTATAGGCCTAGAAATTGGATATAGTCACAAAACGGACAGTGTTAAGGCCTAATGATGAGTTGCACCACTGCAAAATGTTCTAGTTAGCACGCAAAATTCATGCTTACTCCTCATATGATTATAGTCATGATTTCAGCGCTAAAAGCTGCTGCTCATTGTCTTAACGCGCAACAGGTGGACCAATATCAGGGCCAGTCTAATTCCCAGTCATGTGTGGCACAGGCTTTATTCAGTACTTAAAGGGGAGGTGCATTGATGCTACAGCACCTCATTGTCAAGGCAGTTCCAACTGCAGCTGGTTCAAGAAGAAGGAAGAGAGTAAGGAGCTCAAAAGCAATGGCAGCGTGTCCTCGTAGGGAGAGAGCCAGGAGATTTTCGGACACAGCTTTGGAGGCACTGGCTGTGGCCTTGGAGAGGAGGCGGGCTGTCCTCTTCCCCCAGACTGGCAGGAAGACCTCGCCATACACCTCCCGAACGATGTGGCAGGAGATAGCCGCACATGTGATGGCCAGCACTGTGGTGCCAAGGTCAGCCATCCAGTGCCGAACGAAGTTTAATGAACTCACATGGGTGGTCAAGGTGAGTGAAGGCTTCAGCAAATGCCATATCCCACCATCTGCACTACAAGCTTCGCACACTGCTCAATGCACCACACCCCCAGCACTCACCTCCCAACAATTTCTACCTATCACCACTCACACCTCACAATCATAGCTTCACTTCACCCTCACAACCTTACCACTGCTGCAGCACTCATACCCACATCCCACACTTCGCACACACTGACAGCTATTCAACTATGGCAGGGACATCACCCAAACATATTGCACCACACTCACACACACTACTTTGTCTTGCAGGCCAAGGTGGCTCACAACCGGAGGGAGCAGTAGCAGACAGGCGGGGGGCAAGTTGATATCCAGGACCTCAGCCCGCTGGAGAAGAGAATTCTGCAGATAATTGGGCGGCAGATCATAGAGGCCATGGCAACCGGCGAGGTTAAACCTCTTGGGGACAACAACGGTATGGTCATTCCTAATCCTTCTTCTCACATCCCACTTGGCCCTCCTCCCACAATCTCTTCTCAGTTTCAAGCTGCTGATGCTGTATACATGCATATCTTGCTTCGCCCTGCCCCGCCCACCATAACCCTGCCTTTCTGCTTTCAGATAATCACCAACAAGCAACAGAGCAGCCTGTCCCTGAGTTGATGCAAGAGAGTGAGGGGGGAGAAGAAGAGGAAGAAGAAGACAGTGCATCACGGCATCTGTCACTCGCAGACACCAGCTCAGAAACTGGCACTACGTGTACTTTAGAGGCTAGTGTAGTAGCGGGATCTGCACAGAGTGAGGCACCGGGCACGAGTGGGCTCGAAGAAAGGATAGCTCGGGGGCCAGCGCCCCGGAGGGCGAGTTCGCGTGTGAGTTCTGCTGCACAGGACTCAGATGAGGACCTCGATGGGATGGCCTTCAGATGATGAGTATGGGCATGCACACCAAATTGATAGGTGCAATGGCAAGCCTACCAGAGAGCCTCGTGGCAATGTCAAGGAGTGTGGAGGAGCTTGGAGCCCAGGATTTCCAGGCTGGAAATAATGGAAGACTCCCGAAGGGAACGTGTCGATGCAGACGTGATGGTGCGTGTGATGGGTGATGTCGTGGCTGCCATTGCAGCACAGGCGGAGCGACCCAACGTCTTAGTGCTGCAGTGGAAGCGCAGACCACTCTCATGCAGTCTCAGCTTGATGCCACCCAAGCTCTGACTGCTGCCATTATGGTTGGGTTTACCACTGTCGACTGGGGCTTGCAAGGTGTTGCTGTAGCCCAGCAATCTGTGCTGTAACAGATTGCTAGGAACGCTGAGGCACTGTCCTGGGGGAGTGGCAGTGGGTCAGTGGAGCAGGACCCTGCTGTCCTCTCTCAAGATGACAGCATTTCTGTTCCCACCACTACCACTACCACTCCGCCGTTGCCCTTGCCGCTGCCTCTCAACCAGCCAGCCCAGACTGCTGCTGCCTATGCCGAGGTGGTGCAGTCTGCAGCCAGGCCCCCTAGGGCCAGAGCTGCTCGAGGTCCTCCTGCAAGGTCATCTGAAGTCTCCCCCATTGAAACTCGGCTGCCTTCCACCAGCCATGCTGCAGCCACTGGGGGATACACTGCTCCTCGCTTAAATGGATATAAGAGAAGTGCTCTCGGAAGATCCCAGGTGGGTAAGGCCTACTGTTGAGAGTCCTCCTGGCCCTCCTCCTCCTCCCTCTGCATCTTCGTCTTTGCTGCCTCCGCTCCCTCTCCCGAAGATACTCAAACTTGATCCCAGTAGATCCCCCATGACTGTGAGCAAATGTTGTGAGCAGAAGCCTTGAAATAATAATGAAGGCATTCTCCACTTGCACAACTCTCCCTGTTACCTTAGAACCTTGAAAGAAGTTAATAAAGCTGGTGGAGTTGCAGAAAGTTGCACAGAGCCAGGCAAACTGCAGAAACATGTCAGGTGCAAGTGATTGCTGATGATTGCTTTAAATATTGCTGCTGGAGCCTCCTTCCTGCTTCTCAATGCTTGCTCAGCATGCTGGTAAGTGGAGCGGCGAAGTCCAAACTCGCAGATCGGGCGTCAAGTGAGCGTTGCACACTCACTGACATCACGATTCGCTTCATTACAATGATTTTCACGATCGCTGTTATTGACAGCAGGGCTGGCCACCCCAAAATGGTGGCCACCGCGGGACCCACCGCCAGCTGGCGGAAGGGCGGCTGCCTCCATTTTTCCGCCCGATTATGGCATTAACGGGTGGCGATAAACCACCCAATTTCTAGACCATGGTTCCTAAAGCTCTCCACCACTGAGGTTTTCCTCATGTCATATCTGGGTCTGTTGTAGACTAATTGATAGAGATTGATTGCTATGATTAGTCAAGAACTCCTTTATGATTGTATCAGGCAGTGGTGAGAGGATAAAGAACGGCCCGTGAGCGGACCTGAATTAAAGCAGCGGCAGCAGCGAGAGGATAAAGAGCGGCCCGTGAGCGGACCTGAATTAAAGCAGCGGCAGCGGCGAGAGGATAAAGAGCAGCCCGAGAGCGGACCTGAATTAAAGCAGCGGCAGCGGCGAGAGGATAAAGAGCAGCCCGTGAGCGGACCTGAATTAAAGCAGCGGCAGCGGCGAGAGGATAAAGAGCGGCCCGAGAGCGGACCTGAATTAAAGCAGCGGCGAGGCTCCGATTCAAAAACAACAAAAATCAAAGAGTGACGTCACAGGAGAGCAGATAGGTGATTGGTTGCTGAGTATTACAGCTTTTTTTTTCTCTCTGTTAGGGAAGGGGATTAAATTAAGAGCTGAGAAACTGTAACTTGCTAGCACTTATTAAATTAATAACTTAAACTAGATAAAATAATCAAACAATAAAACTAAAATATCGATTGAATAAAAGCTTTAACTAATTAATAAATAAAACAAGGTTAGAGATGGCAGTGCAGGTGGTGTGTCGTAACTGCAGCATATGGGAGTTTGTGGAGAGCATCGTGATCCAGAGCAACCACATCTGCAGTAAGTGTCTGCAACTCGAGGAACTTTGGCTCAGAGTTGTTGAGCTGGAGTACGAGCTGCAGACATTGCGATGCATCAGGGAAGGGGAGAGTTACCTGGACACTTTGTTCCAGGAGGCAGTCACACCCTTTAGGTTAAGTAGTACTTTAGAGTTCGTCAGTGGTCAGGGACAGGAGGGTGTGACTGCAAGTCAGGGAGGTATGGGGACCCAGGATGTAGTGATGGACGAGCCTCAGCCTTTGACCTTGTCCAACAGGTACAAGGTACTTGCTACCTGTATGGATGAGGAAAAGGACTGCAGGGAGGATGGGCAAACTGACCACGACACTGTGGTACAGGGGGCCATCCAAGTGGGGGGAGAAGGAAGGAATATGGTAGGGGACAGTATAGTCAGGTGGATAGATACTGTTCTCTGCAGCTGCAAAAGAGAGTCCCGAAGTCTGTGTTGTCTGCCCGGTGCCAGGGTTAAGGATGTCTCCTTGCAGCTGGAGAAGAACTTGGAGTGGGAGGAGGAGGATCCAGTTGTCGTGGTCCATGGAGGAACCAACAACATAGGTAGAACTAAGAATGACGTTCTGCTGAGGGAGTTTGAGGAGCTAGGGTCTTAATTAATAAGCAGAACCTCAAGGGTAATAATCTCTGGATTACTACTTGAGCCACACGCAAATTGGCATTGGGTCAAGCAGATCAGAGAGTTAAATGCGTGGCTCAGAGAGTGGTGTGGGAAGAAGGGGTTTCAATTCATGGGGCACTGACACCAGTACTGGGGAAAGAGAGAGCTGTTCCGTCGGGACGGGCTCCATTTAAACCGGGCTGGGACCAGCGTCCTGGCGAATCGAATAACTAGGGCTGTAGATAGGCAAAAAAAATGAAAAAGTGGGGAGGGGAGGGGTCAGGTGTGGGGAAATTTAGAAATCTAAAGAGAAAGGTCAAGGCATTAGGGCTGTGTAGCGATTTGGGTAAAAATAAGCAGAGTGTGATAGGAAGGGATAGAGAGTTTAACAGTAGCAGTGTAGCAGAGAATAAGGTCAAAGCAGGGAATAATGGTAAAACATTTAAATTAAAGGCAGTTTATCTGAATGCACAAAGCATTCATAACAAGATAAATGAACGAGTGGCACAAATAGAGATAAGTGGGTTTGATCTAATAGCCGTTACAGAGACGTGGTTGCAAGGTGACCAAGGTTGGGAACTAAATGTTCCAGGGTACTTGATGTTTTGAAAAGACAGGCAGAATGGAAAAGGTTGGGTTGGGGGGGGGCGGGGGGGGCGGCGGCGCGGGTAGCCCTGATAATAAAGGATGACATAAGGGCAGTAGAGAGAAAGGATCTCGGCTCAGAAGATCAGGAAGTAGAATCAGTATGGATGGAGATGAGGAATAACAAGGGGTAGAAAACACTGGTGGGAGTAGTATATAGGCCCCCTAACAGTAGCTATACCGTTGGGCAGAATATTAATCAAGAAATAGTAGGAGCTTGTAACAAAGATAATGCAATAATCGTGGGGGACATTAATCTTCATATAGACTGGACAAATCAAATTGGCAAAGGTAGTCTGGAGGACAAATTCATGGAATGCATTCGGGACAGTTTCCTAGAACAATATGTCATGGAATCAGCCAGGGAACAGGCTACTTTAGATCTTGTATTGTGTAATGAGACAGGGTTAATTAGCAATCTCATAGTAAAGGATACTGGCTGGCTGAGGTAGATTGGGAAAATAGATTAAAAGGTATGGTGGTAGATAAGTAGTGGCTAGCATTTAAAGAAATATTTCATAAATCTCAACAAAAATGCATTCTATTGAGAAACAAAAACTCCACGGGAAAAGTGATCCATCCATGGCTAACTAAAGAAGTTAAGGATAGCATTAGATTGAAAGAAGAAATTTATAATGTTGTGAAGATTAGTAGTAAGCCTGAGGATTGGGAGAGTTTCAGTAACCAGCAAAAGATGACTAAAAAATTGATAAAAAGGGGTAAAAATAGAATGTGAGCGAAAACGAGCAAGAAATATAAAAACAGATTGTAACAGCTTCTACAAGTATGTAAAAAGGAAGAAAGTAGCAAAAGTAAACATTGGTCCCTTAAAGGCTGAGACAGGAGAAATTATTATGGGGAATAAGGAAATGGCAGAAATGTTAAACAAATATTTTGTACCTGTCTTCACAGTAGAAGACACAAAAAGCATATCAAAAATGGTGGGGAACCAAGGGTCTAATGAGGGTGAGAAACTTAACATAATTAATATAAATAGAGGAAAAAGTACTAGAGAAAATATGGAACTAAAAGCCAACAAATCCCCTGGACCTGACGGCCTACATCCTCGGGTTCTAAAAGAGGTGGCTGCAGAGATAGTGGATGCATTGGCTTTGATCTTCGAAAATTCCCTAGATTCTAGAACGGTCCCAGCGGATTGGAAGTCAGCGAATGTAACACTGCTATTCAAGAAAGGAGGGAGAGAGGAAACCGGGAACTACAGGCCAGTAAGCCTGACATCAGTCATCGGGAAAATGCTGGAATCCATTGTTCAGGAAGTGGTATTAGAAAATCATATCATAATTAGGCAGAGTCAACATGCTTTTATGAAAAGGAAATCGTGTTTGACAAATTTATTAGAGCTTTTTGAGGATATAACTAGTAGGGTAGATAAAAGGGAACCAGTGCATGTAGTTTATTTGGATTTCCAAAAGGCATTCGATAAGGTGTCACATAAAAGGTTATTACACAAAGTAAGGGCTCATGGGGTTGGGGGTAATATAGTAGCATGGATAGAGGATTGGTTAACGGACAGAAAACAGAGTAGGGATAAACTGGTCTTTTTCAGGTTGGCAGGCTGTAACTACTGGGGTGCTGCAAGGATCAGTGCTGGGGCCTCAGCTATTTACAATCTATATTAATGACCTAGATGAAGGGGCTGAGTGTAATGTATGTTTGCTGACGATACAAAGCTAGGTGGGATAGTAAGCTGTGAGGAGAACACAAAGGGGGAAAAATTGGGTGGCACCCCTTTTGGGGCGCTAGTTTTAGCTCCCCGAAAAAGTTAATCCCCTCCGCCAGAAATTCATTAGAAGCGCCCCAAGCAGGAGGTGGGACGCTACTGGAAGCGCTCCAGCTCCTTCTTGGGGCGCTACAACTGAAGATCACGGCGCTACGTGCAACAGCGCCACGCGTGATGGCATGTAGCGCCGCATCATTGCAGGCCTCCTCCCCTGATTAAAGAGAAGGGGCCTAGTACTGCGCGCACTGGGGCCCTGCTAGACCACCGGGGAGCAGGGTGCCGTGAAAACAGCCCGATTGCGGCCGGCATCCTGAGGGAAAAAAGGGGAAGGGGGCAGGTGCTGGCAGTCGGGCCGAAAAAAAGGCTGCCCGACACCGGCCCCTTTTACTAGCGCCACTGCTGCAAAAACACCTCCTGACCCTGTCGGACATATCGTTCACCAATAGGTCAGGGGGCGCAAGGGAAGTTTGCGGCCGGGGCGCTGCACACGGCGATGATGTCATCGTCGGTGGCGCAGCACCACGGGGCACTACCGGCTACCGCTAACACCTCCCACTGAATTTAGCGGGAGGTGTTAGTGGCGCCGTGTCTGGGCGCTAGGAGATTTGTGCTCCGTTAGCGCCCTCCAGGGGCACTAACGAGGGGCAAATCAACCCAATTTTTCCCCCAAAGTGTCTGCAAAGGGACATAGATAGACGAATGAGTGGGCAGTAAAGTGGCAGGTGGAGTATAATGTAGGGTAATGTGAGGTTATTCACTTTGGCAGGAAGAATAGAAAACCAGAATATTTTTTAAATGGTGAGAAACTTTCAAATGTTGGTGTTCAGAGAGATTTGGGTGTCCTCGTGCAAGAAACACAGAAAGCTAGCATGCAGGTACAGCAAGCAGTAAGAAAGGAAAATGGCATGTTGGCCTTTATTGCAATGGGGTTGGAGTATAAAAGTAAGGAAGTTTTGCTACAATTGTACAGGGCCTCGGTGAGACCACACCTGGAGTACTGTGCACAGTTTTGGTCTCCTTATCTAAGGAAGGATATACTTGCCTTGGAGGCGGTGCAACGAATGTCTTTTTTAAAATTCATTTATGGGATGTGGGCGTCGCTGGCAAAGCCAGCATTTATTGCCCATCCCTCATTGCCCTTGAGAAGGTTGTGGTGAGACGCCGCCTTGAACCACTGCAGTCCGTGTGGTTTACTAGATTGATTTTTGGGATGAGATGGCTGTTCTATGATGAGATTGTGTACAATGGGGCTATACTCTCTGGAGTTTAGAAGAATGAGAGATGATCTCATTGAAACATATAAGATTCTGAATGGGATTGACAGGGTAGATGTGAGACGTTGTTTTCCCTGGCTGGAGTTTTTTTTATTCGTTTATGGGATGTGGACATCGCTGGCAAGGCCAGTATTTATTGCCCATCCCTAATTGCCCTTGAGAATGTGGTGGTGAGCTGCTTTCTTGAAGCCCTGCAGTCCGTGTGGTGAAGGTACTCCAACAGTGCTGTTGGGTAGGAAGTTCCAGGATTTTGACCCAGCGACGATGAAGGATCGGCGATATACTTCTAAGTCAGGGTGGTGTGTGACTTTGAGGGGAACTTGGAGGTGGTGGTGTTCCCATGCGTCTGCTGCCCTTGTCCTTCTAGGTGGAAGAGGTCGCGGGTTTGAGAGGTGCTGCCGAAGAAGCCTTGGTGAGTTGCTGCGGTGCATCTTGTAGATGGTACACACTGCAGCCACGGTACGCTGGTGGTGAATGGAGTGAATGTTTAAGGTGGTGGATGGGGTGCCAATCAAGCGGGCTGCTTTGTCCTGGATGGTGTCGAGCTTCTTGTGTTGTTGGAGCTGCACTCATCCAGGCATGGGGATGGGATACGGAGTGGAGCTATAGTAGGGGGTGATGCACAGCCAAATATAGAGGAAAAAACAAGTCAGCCTGGAAGGCAGAGCAAATATGTAACGGCACAAGGGAGTATGGCAAGGCTGGATGGCATTTATTTTAATGCAAGGAGTCTTGCGAGTAAGGCAGATGAATTGAAGGTGTTGATGAACACATGGGAGTATGATATTGTTGCTATCACAGAGACATGGTTGAGGGAGGGGCAGGACTGGCAGCTCAATATTCTGGGGTATAGAATCTTCAGGCGAGACAGAGGGGGGTGTAAAAGAGGGAGGGGGTGTCGCAATATTAATCAAGGAGTCAATTACTGCTGTAAGGAGGGATGATGTCTTAGCAGGTTCCTCCAATGAGGCCATATGGGTAGAACTTAAAAACAAAAAGGGGGCAAGCACTTTGCTGGGAGTGTACTATAGGCCCCCAAACAGTCGGGGGAGATAGAGGAACAGATATGTGGGCAAATCTCAGAGAAGTGTAGAAATAATAGGGTAATAATAGTAGGGGATTTCAACTTCCCCAATATTAACTGGGATAGTCAGAGTATGAAAGGCTTAGAGGGTGCAGAATTCTTAAAGTGCAACCAGGAGAGCTTTTTGAGCCAGCATGTAGAAAGTCCTACAAGAGAGGGGGTGGTACTGGACCTAATTCTAGGGAATGTAGCCGGGCAAGTGGTAGAAGTGTCAGTAGGAGAGCATTTTGGTGACAGTGACCATAATTCGGTGAGATTTAAGGTAGTCATGGAAAAGGACAAAGATGGTCCGGAAATAAAGGTTCTAAATTGGGGGAAGGCCGATTTTAATATGATACGGCAGGATCTGGCCAAAGTGAACTGGGATCAGCTACTTGTAGGAAAATCCACATCAGAGCAGTGGGAGTCTTTCAGAAAGGAAATAGAGAGAGTACAATGGCAACATGTTCCCGTAAAGGTCAAGGGTGGGACCAACAAGCCCAAGGAACCCGGGATGTCAAGGGATATACGAGAATGGATTAGGGAAAAAAAGGGAGGCTTTTGGCAGATACAAAGGACTAAAAACAGTGGAAGCCCTAGAGGAGTATAGAAAGTGCAGGGGGGTACTTAAAAAAGAAATTATGAGAGCGAAGAGGGGGCATGAAAAAACACTGGCGGGCAAAATAAAGGAAAATCCCAAGGTGTTTTATAAGTATATTAAGGGCAAGAGGATAACCAGGGAAAGAGTAGGGCCCATTAGGGACCAAAGTGGCAATCTGTGTGTAGAGCCAGAAGATGTAGGTGAGGTTTTAAATGAATATTTTGCATCTGTGTTCACTATGGAGAAGGACGATGTAGGCATAGAAATCAGGCAGGGGGATTGTGATATACTTGAAAAAATTAGTATTGAGAGGGAGGAGGTACTAGCGGTTTTAGTGGACTTAAAAGTGGATAAATCCCCAAGCCCAGATGAGATGTATCCCAGGCTGCTGTGTGAGGCAAGGGAGGAGATTGCAGGGGCTCTGACACAAATTTTCAGAACCTCTCTGGCCACAGGGGAGGTGCCAGAGGACTGGAGAACAGCTAACATAGTACCATTATTCAAGAAGGGTAGTAGGGATAAACCAGGGAATTACAGGCCAGTGAGCCTAACATCAGTGGTAGGGAAATTATTGGAAAAAATTCTGAGGGACAGAATTAGTCTCCACTTGGAGAGGCAAGGATTAATCAAGGATAGTCAGCATGGCTTTGTCAGGGGGAGATCACGTCTGACCAATTTGATTGAATTTTTCGAGGGGGTGACTAGGTGTGTGGATGAGGGTAGTGCAGTTGATGTGGTCTACATGGACTTCAGTAAGGCATTTGACAAAGTCCCACATGGGAGACTTGTCAAGAAGGTAAGAGCCCATGGGATCCAGGGAACTTGGCACATTGGATCCAAAATTGGCTTAGTGGCAGGAGGCAGAGGGTGATGGTCGAAGGTTGTTTTTGTGACTGGCAGCCTGTGTCCAGTGGTGTACCGCAGGGTCCTTTGCTGTTTGTAGTGTACATTAATGATTTAGATATGAATGTAGGAGGTATGATCATTAAGTTCGCAGATGACACGAAAATTGGTGGGGTGGTAAATAGTGAGGAGGGAAGCCTCAGGCTGCAGGACGATATAGACTGGTTGGTCAGATGGACAGAACAGTGGCAAATGGAATTTAACCCTGAAAAGTGTGAGGTGATGCATTTTGGGAGGACTAACAAGGCAAGGGAATACACAATGAATGGTAGGACCCTAGGAAGGACAGAGGATCAGAGGGACCTTGGTGTGCATGTACATAGATCTCTGCAGGCAGCAGGACAGGTAGATAAGGTGGTTAAAAAGGCATATGGGATACTTGCCTTCATTAGCCGAGGCATAGAATATAAGAGCAGGGAGGTTATGATGGAGCTGTACAAAACGCTAGTTAGGCCACAGCTGGAATACTGTGTGCAGTTCTGGTCGCCACACTATAGGAAGGATGTGATTGCATTGGAGAGGGTGTAGAGGAGATTCACTAGGATGTTACCTGGGCTGCAGCGCTTCAGCTATGAAGAGAGACTGGACAGGCTGGGGTTGTTTTCCTTAGAGCAGAGAAGGCTGAGGGGGGACCTGATTGAGGTTTACAAAATTATGAGGGGCATAGATAGGGTAGATAGAAAGGAACTTTTCCCCTTTGTAGAGGGGTCAATAACCAGGGGGCAAAGTTTCAAGGTAAGGGGCAGGAGGTTTAGAGGGGATTTGAGGAAAAACTTTTTCACCCAGAGGGTGGTTGGAATCTGGAACTCACTGCCTGAAAGGATGGTAGAGGCAGGAACCCTCAACATTCAAGAAGCATTTAGATGAGCACTTGAAACGCCATAGCATACGAGGCTACGGACCAAGTGCTGGAAAATGGGATTAGAATAGACAGGGCTTGATGGCTGGCGTGGACACGATGGGCCAAAGGGCCTCTTTCTGTGCTGTATAACTCTATGACAGGCAAGTGGAGAGTATTCATCACACTCCCTACTTGTGCCTTGTAGATGGTAGAAAGGCTTTGGGGATTCTGGAGGTGAGACACTCGCCGCAGAATACCCAGCCTCTGACCTGCTCTTGTTGCCACAGTATTTATGTGGCCGGTCCAGTTAAGTTTCTGGTCAGTGGTCACCTCCAGGATGTTGATGGTGGGGGATTCGGCGATGGTAATGCCATTGAATGTCAAGAGCCGGTGGTTAGACTCTCGCTTGTTGGAGATAGTCATTGCCTGGCACTTCTGTGAATCAGTACTCCTCCATGTTGAACACCACTTGGAAAAAGCACTGAGGGTAGCAAGGGCACCGAATGTACTCTGGGTGGGAGACTTCAATGTCCATCACCAAGATTGGCTCAGTAGCACCACTACTGGCCGAGTCCTGAAGGACATAACTGCCAGTCTGGGCCTGGTGAGAGAACCAACACAAGGGGAAAAACCTACTTGACCTTGTCCTCACCAATCTACCTGTCGCAGATGCATCTGTCCAGGACAGTATTGGTAGCAGTGACCACAGCACAGTCATTGTGGAGACGAAGGACTGTATTTTGCTGGCACTTAGAAAGCGGGTTTGGAGGTGGGTCAAAGGGTAAAATCGTTTTGATTGACGGCGGGTTGCCATTCCACCGTCAAACCGCCTCCAAACAATTTTCCCAAGTGTCGGATCCCTGATTTGCACATGGACCCGACACCGAGTGGCGGGAAGAGGATTAAAGCCAATTACTTGCCTATTACAGGAAACACTTTATTAACCGGCACCGACAGGACCGGCATGGTGCCGGTTAATCAAAAAGTCCGGATAATGGAGAGTTATATCTCCCAACGTACGAGAGCCCCGTACACACTGACATGCGCCTGCATTCGGAGCTCCGTCTCCCCGGGGACCGCCAGCTGACCATCTGTCGTGTCCGCTGCCTACCCGGGCTCCACATTCCCCTCCCAACCTACATGCTCCGATACAAGGCAAATGCCTCGGGGGTTTTTTTTAAAGTTATTTTTAGAGGAGAGATGAAGGAAAACCCCGGTTACCTACTCAAGAATTTTGCCGGTTAAGAGAGATTTCCGGTTATTTGGGTGCCGGTTAAAAGAGAGTTTCCTGTAACAGGTCGTTGACAGGCTCTTTTTTAAATTTTGCCGCTTCTGCCTCAGGTTTCCCAATGTCCGGACACCACACCAGGTAAGTGTGGCGTGTTTTGAGTTTGCTGTAATGTTTCTGGTTGATGACAGCTGCAGAAGTGGTGTGAAGGATCCAATGGTGCACTGGTGAGTCTGGGGTAAGAAAATGTTGGGAAATTCATTTTTAATACATTTATACATTTCTTTAGGTAACAAGTTTTGAAATCCATGTCCAGTGCCACCTCATTGGGAGAACCTCTCTCACCAGTGACAGATCGCTTCTGTCACCTCACCTGCTGCTGCCATCTATTCCAGCCTATGGAGGGAGTCATTGGAGAGCCTGGGTGCAAGAGCTCACCTTTGTACAGTGATTGTCAGTGTTTGCAGCACTGTAATGCTGTCAAACACTGAGAAATCAGCGATCAAAAAAAAATTGTGCGTGGTCCCTTTAAGAAAACTGGCAGATGATGCATCATCAAATGATGTCATCTGACCGGCTTCCTCTTAATTGGCCGGCAAGTCCACAGGGCGGGCTTAACAAGGTCAATCAACGTAAAATCACGTCTGTGGGCTGGATGCAGTTGGGGGCGGGACTGGAAGCCAGAAACCACCTGACCTGCACCCAACCCGCCTCCATTGAAAAAGTCGCAGCCGAAGTCCCGTCTTCACACTGAGGACACCATCCATCGTGTTGTGTGGCACTACCACCGTACTAAATGGGATAGATTCAGAACAGATCTAGCAGCTCAAAACTGGGCATCCATGAGGCACTGTGGGCCATCAGCAGCAGCAGAATTATATTCCACCACAATCTGTAACGTCATGGCCCAGCATATCCCTCACTCTACCGTTACCACCAAGCCAGGTGACCAACCCTGGTTCAATAAGGAGTGTAGAAGAGCATGGCAGGAGCAGCACCAGGCGTACTTAAAAATGAGGTGCCAACCTGGGGAAGCTGCAACACAGGACTACATACATGCTAAAAAGCAGAAGCAGCATGCTATAGACAGGGCTAAGCGATCCCACAATCAATGGATCAGATCAAAGCTCTATAGTCCTGCCACATCCATTTGTGAATGGTGGTGGACCATTTAACAACTAACGGGAGGAGGAGGCTCCATGAATATCCCCATCCTCAATGATGGTGGAGCCCAGCATGTGAGTGCAAAAGACAAGGCTGAAGCGTTTGCAACCATCTTCAGTCAGAAGTGCCGAGTGGATGATCCATATCGGCCTACCCCTGAGGTCCCCACCATCACAGACGCCAATCTTCAGCCAATTCGATTCACTCCACGTGATATCAAGAAACGGCTGAGCGCACTGGATACAGCAAAGGCTGTGGGCCCCGACAATATCCCAGCTATCGTGCTGAAGACTTGTGCTCTAGAACTTGCTGTGCCTCTAGCCAAACTGTTCTAGTACAGCTACAACACTGGCATCTATCCGACAATGTGGAAAACAGCCCAGGTATGTCCTGTCCACAAAAAGCAGGACAAAATCCAACCCGGCCAATTACCGCCCCATCAGTCTACTCAATCATCAGCAAAGCGATGGAAGGTGTCATCAACAGTGCTATCAAGTGGCACTTACTCACCAATAACCTGATCACTGATGCCCAGTTTGGGTTCCGCCAAGACCACTCAGCTCCCGACCTCATTACAGCCTTGGTCCAAACATGGACAAAGGAGCTGAATTCCAGAGGTGAGGCGAGAGTGACTGCCCTTGACATCAAGGCAGCATTTGACCGAGTGTGGCATCAAGGAGCCCTAGTAAAACTGAAGTCAATGGGAATCGGGGGGAAAATGCTCCACTGGCTGGAGTCATACCTAGCACAAAGGAAGATGACTGTGGTGGTTGAAGGTCAATCATCACAGCCCCAGGACATCGCTGCAGGAGTTCCTCAAGGCTGTGTCCTAGGCCCAACCATCTTCAGCTGCTTCATCAATGACCTTCCCCCGAAATATAAGGTCAGAAGTGGGGATGTTCGCTGATGACTGCACATTGTTCAGTGCCATTCACAACTCCTCAGATAATGAAGCAGTCCATGCCCGCATGCAGCAAGACCTGGACGACGTTCTGGCTTGGGCTGATAAGTGGTAGGTAACATTCGTGCCACAGAAGTGCCAGGCAATGACTATCTCCAACAAGCAAGAGTCTAACCACCTCCCTTTGACATTCAACGGTATTACCATCGCCAAATCCCCCACCATCAACTTCCTGGGGGGGTCACCATTGACCAGAAACATAACTGGACCAGCCACATAAATACTGTGGCTACAAGAGCAGGTCAGAGGCTAGGTATTCTGCGGCGAGTGTCTCACCTCCTGACTCCACGAAGCGTTTCCACCATCTACAAGGCACAAGTAAGGAGTGTGGTGGAATACTCTCCACTTGCCTGGATGAGTTGAGCTCCAACAACACTCAAAAAGCTCGACACCATCCAGGACAAAGCAGCCCGCTTGATTGGCACCCCATCTGCCACCTTAAACATTTACTCCCTCCACCACCGACGTACCGTGGCTGCAGTGTGTACCATCTACAAGATGCACTGCAGCAACTCGCCAAGGCTTCTTCGGCAGCACCTCCCAAACCCACGACCTCTTCCACCTCGAAGGACAAGGACAGCAGGCGCATGGGAACACCACCACCTCCAAGTTCCCCTCCAAGTCACACACCATCCTGACTTTGAAGTATATTGCCGATCCTTCATTGTCGCTGGGTCAAAATCCTGGAACTCCCTACCTTACAGCACTGTGGAGTACCTTCACCACACAGACTGCAGTGGTTGAAGAAGGCGGCTCACCACCACCTTCTCAAGGGTAATTAGGGATGGGCAATAAATGCTGGCCTTGCCAGCAACGCCCACATCCCACAAATGAATAAAAAAATAAATAAGGGGTAGGCCATTTAAGACCAAAATGAGGAGGAATTTCTTCACTCAGAAGGGTGGCTCCATCCAACATGATCAGGAACAGTGGAACTGCTTTGATAGGAACATAGGAATTGTTAGACGAAAAAAGACCAAGATCCATCAAGTTCTTACTAGAACTAGGGGGCATAGTCTTAGAATAAGGGGCTGCTCTTTCAAAACTGAGATGAGAAGGAACTACTTCACTCAGAGGGTGGTAGGTCCATGGAATATGCTGCCCCAAAAAGCTGTAGAAGCTACATCGTTACATAAATTTAAAACAGAAATAGACAGTTTCCTAGAAGTAAAGGGAATTAAGGGTTACGGGGAGCGGGCAGGAATTTGGACATGAGTCTAGGTTCGGATCGGTCATGGCCCTGTGGGTAGCGTAGTGGGCCCAGGGGCCGTGTAGCCTGATCCTGCTCCTATTTCGTGTGTCCAATTCTGTTAGGTTCAGGAGATGGTTCTGTGATAGTAGATTGGCGGTTAGGATCAGATCAGCCATGATCTTATTGAATGGCGGAGCAGGCTCGAGGGGCCAATTGGCCTACTCCTGCTCCTATTTCTTATGTTCTTATGTTCTTATACAAGTACTATGATAGTACAATGCGACGAGCTTCCGACCACATATCCGCGGCATCACCAATATGCATGAATCTGCCCCTGCCTCAGCTCATCTGTTGCTGAAACCCTCATCCATGCTTTTGTTACCTCTAGTGTTGACTATTCCAATGCACTCCTGGCCAGTCTCACATCTTCCACTCTTCGTAAACTTGAGGACATCCAAAACTCTGTTGCCCATGTCCTAACTCGCACCAAGACCCGTCACCCTTCTGCTCGCTGACCTACATTGACTCTCGGTTAAGCAATGCCTCGATTTTAAAATTCTCATCCTTGTTTTCAAATCCCTCAATGGCCTTGGCCCTCCCTATCTCTGTAACCTCTTTCAGCCCTACAACCCTCTGAGATATCTGCACTCCTCCAATTCTGGCCTCTTGAGCATCCCCGATTTTAATCGCTCCACCATTGGCGGCCATGCCTTCAGCTCTAAACTCTGGAATTCTGTCCCTAAACTTCTTTACCTTTCTTGCATCCTTTAAGATGCGACTTAAAACCTACCTCTTTGACCAAGCTTTTGGTCATCTGCCTTAATATCTCCTTATGTGGCTCGGTGTCCAATTTTGTTTGATAACGCTCCTGTGAAGCACCTTGGGACATTTTACTATGTTAAAGGTGCTATATAAATACAAGTTGTTGTAGAAGGCGAACTTGATGGATCTTGGTCTTTTTTTGTCTAGCAATTCCTATGTTCCTATCAAAGCAGTTCTACTGTTCCTGATCATGATGGATGGAGCCACTAGTTCTATACTTCATGGGTCAAGAATGTTTGTACATTTCACACACCTACCCTACCATTGACTCATTAACTTCTCAAGAACTAATACAACAATTCCCAAGCACAACTGGGTTACAAAGTCCCCTTTTTCTGCTTATTCTTTTTTAATTATTTTCTTGCTTTTCCTTTCTGTTTCTTTTCTCTCTCTCTCTTAATCCACTCTCTCTCTTTCTTTCCCTCACTTTATTTATCTTTCTGTATCTAATTTGACTCTAATTCACCCTATTTCCTTCTCCATTGTTTGCTCTATTTATTTCTCTATCATTGGTTAAGGAGATAGACCATTGGGCACGCCGTTCTGGAGGTCCCAGATGCAACGTTGACATCGCTGCACGATTATTAATTCGCATTTTCCAGCAATTTGCAGCACAAGTATAGAGCGATCTGAAGGCCATCATTGCTACACAAGGACATACCTCTTCGTAATAGTGGGCCCCACCCCCTACTCTAAGGGGCCAACTGCAGCGACTGTTGCCAGTCCAATATGGTTAACTATACACTCTTTTCAAGGGTTTCCACAAGGAATTAGCCACTGCCAGTTCTTGGCTGCAATCTTGCATTTTTGTATAACTTTGACCTGCAACAAGCTGAATGGCAGCAGGGTCACTATAATGTATATTATCATGCAGATTGTACTTTCAATATAATTAACCATGTGTGCTGCTTAGCCTTATTATCCTGCTCCTGCTCAATGCTTCCTTTTTGCCATTTACAATTGTGCACATGCTATATAGGAATTAACAGATTTGTAAGGGGTTACGGTTCGTAGGTGCTTGTGCGGGGTTAGGCCTTATTGCTTGCTCTGGTCTCCAGCCAGCCTTGTAGCACTAAACACCTGTGAGTGGTTCGACCCACTCGCCCTTACGGTTCTAACACTGGACTTAGGTGCGAGAGCAGTAATGCAGAGAAAAACTCAAATAGACCCGGTTGAATAGTACGAAATGGAAATCTTTATTGCATATTGTTCAGAATTACAAAATACATGTCATAAGCACAGATTAATGACAGTACAAGCTTACATACATTTATAAAACTAGGTTTAGGGAAACGAGGAACGCACGGCACATTGTAAAAAGGGGAACACATTATATTTATCCTTAATAAAACCACCCTCCCCTATTAATACCTACACTAATCTAGATTTGTAGGATCGAGGAAACATGCTCACCACTCGTGATACTTCGGAGAATTTTAAAGTAAGGCACTCGGCTCGTTTCGCTGCAGTTCTTTCTTGTATTTTCGGGCGCGGTCGGGGTTTACTGACCGTGGCGGTACGTGGATTCTTCTCCTCTTCTTCTCGTCTCGTCTCGTAGTCAACAGAGTCCAGAGAAAAACAGAAGGCTGCTCGTCCAGCAGAGCGATACCCGAGGATCAGAATAGGAGAATAAAAGTTCAGCAGTCATCAGCGAGATCAATCAGTCAAGAGTCCAGCCCGAGTCAAGAGTCAGCAGAGATATGAGTCGAATCCAGAGAATAAGCCCTTGATGGACATTTGTTCACTATAGTTATAGTGCTGTGTTCCCTTATCTCCCGCTCAAATCTTAATGTTTGTCCTTTGTGAAATGCTGGTGCACAAAACTCCCAGCATGGGGCGATTCTTTCCTTTAATGGGTTTCGGTAGCACCTTAAACTGGCCAACTATCCGTTAATGTTTTCCCCATTGTCGAACCGGCTAGGAGTCTCCCTGACTGGTTTTTGGGGCCTCCTCGAATACTGATATGTGTATTGCTGTCTGGATGGGCCTTCGATTGCCCAGTACAATGGTCCTTACTTGTGCATGGAAAACGATTCCAGCACTTATCTCTTGCTATTGTGTCGAATGCAGACAGGTTGCATCCTGTCTTTATCAGTGTTTGCTGCGTATTATCCAATCTTATACTGAAATGTTTATTCGAACGCCATCTTGTCTGCCCACTGTATTCTGGAAGCTTCTGCCACGATGCTCGGCGGCCATTTTACAGGCTTCTGTGTCCTGTTTAATCATGACAGCATTTTGTTTAAATAAAACTGATGAAACGAATCTGCTTTTATCTTGTTATTTCGAATCGCGATAATTGCAAATTTTACAGTCCCTCCTGTTGATGCGAATAACTCCGCTTATCGTATCAATTAAAAGTGGTGGTGAGCAAAATTATCCCGATTCTCCACATCCAAACACTCCCTTAACTTAAACTATCTAGGGTCTCCATGCCGTCCTCATTTCCCAGGGAAAATTACATTATCTAACTTGGACAAAACCGTAGGCAGTATTGCCTTTTAAACTTACATCGCGTATACGTCTTCCAGGTGCAACAGGCCGATGCCTCTCGCACCACCTGTATATGTATTTTATTATACAAGGAAAAAACTAATCAAACAACCATTTTAACAATACAAAAGTTAAAAATAATCAAACAACTCTTTTAAAATACAAAGTTCCAACTTGGTTACATATCTTCATAACTAACAATCAATTACAAGAACACACATGGTAAAATGGAGCGGCGTCATCCTGGCCGTTTACGCGGCGCTTTCCTCATGCACGCGCACGTAACGTTCTCTCCACTCTCCTGTGTTCTCCTGCTTTGTGAGGCGCTTGCCTCTCTTGCAGTGCACGACCAATAGGTACACTACAATTATTACTTGGCACACAACTAAAATGTGGGAGGCTATTCTGATCCATGAAGGCACTTCAATATTGGTGAACAGGTCCCACCACGGTGGGATTACTATGTCTAGAATTTCTGTCCCTATCTCGACAGTCTGTTGTTCTAGGGTGTAAAAATGTTTTTGCGATACCGCGACGGCTTTCAAAAGCTTGGTGAGGTGTTCAGGGAGAGGGGGAATGATGTATCCGAAATGCGCGACGAATCGCTGCAAGTCGGTGAAATTCTCTTTTACTGTTAGATGAACAGTGGATGGTTCAGGGATCGGGACAATTCGCTGCTGTGCCACTTGAACTTCAGCCCTGGGTTTAAAACAGAAACTGCTGTCACTCACCGGACACCGGCTGCGGTTTCCATGCTGGTAGTGTTGCGCTGCAGTGGTAACGCAATATGTTCCACCCCCTATGTATGCCACCTGCGGAGGCACATGATCTTGTGCCATTGCCTCCATGGTGCAATTCATGGGCTTGGCGCCAGCCGTTCTGAACCCGCATTGTGGTGATAAAAAGGCATTCAAGTGCTGGGGACACAGGATTATGTGTGCTCCCCGGCCACGACAACCAGAGAGATCGGTACCTGTCATCGTTTGCTCCCAGCGGATAACGTAAGGTGGGACCGCTGCATAGCGAATGTGGGCTCCCCCCTGAATGACACCAATGTTCTCTACCCGATACACCGGGGCGGGCTTTGCTGTGTCGCCCAAAACCGGCTTACGTAACACTATACCCATAATGGTATGATTTGACCGTCCGCAGTCCACGGGGACTGGGTATGCTTCTGAAGCTAGCCTGAGCTGGCACGGGCTTAATGCGTTCTGAAAAGGGTGGAGCGCCTGCAGGTGTTTGTTACTTATCCAGGACGGGACCAAACCTTGTTTTAAATCCTCCAAATTACTGCGGCCCTCGCCCAGTAACCACGCCCCGTAAAGCACGCACACCTCGTTCTGCGCAGCCTGATCGGACGCATTCCGATCTTCCCTGATCAGGGCATTTACCGTACGCGCATGTTTCTCCAGCTCTGCTATAATCTCTTTTAAGTGTAGTGTCATGGCCTGGTCCTCGTGTAATTCGGACCCCACTACCTTATTTTCGTCTGTAAGAATATTCTTTAATTGTGTTTTTAAACCATTAACCTGGGTCTGCAGCTCCACGTTGTCTAGAGCGTTGACCACAGATGTTCCTGTATTAAAAGCGGTGAACATGTCGTTCACAATACCCCTTCTTTGTCTCCCCACCTGACCCAAAACTTCGTGTGGTGTGGTGTACAAGCTTGTCTTGTCAATTTCTGCAAAATCAAACTCGTAGAACTGTCTAAACATATTTGTCAACAGGACCTGGTACAACTGTTCCGTCTCTTTGGGGCACCACTCTGGCAACCGCACCTCGGTGAGATTTAAAATCACCGAGGCCACCACGTAATGTACCCCCTGAAATAGTATCTGGTCTGTTGGGACCAGTACCAAACCATTCCCGGGTCCCTTACTGGTTTTAGGGCACCCGTCTTCCTGAGCCAGAACCACCGGAATTGTGGGCGGGGCCTTGCGTGGGCGCGTAATGAGTTCAGTGGCGTTTACCGGGATCGGAGAGTATGGGGCTCCGCACCCCCTGGTGCTTACATCCCACCTCATCCCCTGCCCGTTATCCTGCCACTGATTGATGAAAAATATGGAGATGCCTTTGGGGCAAACGTGCTTTGACCCCCACATACATACATAGATTCCCTCATCCGGTTCCCACCATTTGTCCCAACAGACTTTCAATTGTCCGTTAGTCCCCGTAATTGTCCGATGGGTATTCTTACCCAGTCGCTCCCACTCGACCGAAGAATTCCTCATATTCCTGCTCAGCTTTCATAGCCACCACCATCGGCTCAATGGGACATTCCCATTACAAGTCAAACAAATCCGTTTGCCGACGGTGACGCTGACTCTGGGTGCGATGATCCTCACTTTGGGGCACATCAAAGAAGTCTCTTTATAGGCAAATCCCGATGTACTGGAATATTCAGTTGAATTCATTCCCAGCCATCCTGGCCACCTTCCTTTGTGGAAATAAGTAGCGGTCTCCTCAGCCTCTCGCCTTCCGGTCCCATCCACCGCGATGGGGGCCGTGTCCCCGGAGCATCCAAACACCACGACATCCTTGGTGAGGCCCCGATAGGCCAATCCATATCCGATCGCTGCGAGCACTATCAGAATCCTTTCCATCTTTCCTGGTTCCTGTGATCAGATAAAATGCTGTAGCCAGCCTCCCAAGAGTCTCTGGCTTTTGTGAAGGGTGAGCGGGTCCCTTGACCTCGTCTCACGTAAAAAGACATGTATGCTGGATAGACTTTAACTATTCCTATCTCTAACTCCCATCATTTTACCATTTTCTGTTAAAAAAATTAAACTACAAACTTAACCTGATTTAAAACTATAAACTTAAACTTATAAACTTATCCTAAACTTATAAACTGTACAGCGCCGCCCGTTCCCAGGGTGGCCTACTCAAAGTCTGTGAAGGCTGCCACAAGCTTTTCCCAACGGTGGGAGGGCACTGACCCCTTCCTTTGATCTGCCGCAGCCTGTCGCTGCTGCGCTGGGACTGGGATCTCCCTGGGCTGCCTTGACCTTGAACTTACGCCTGGGGGCGCGCGGGGGACTTGACCACGCCTTCCTGGGCTGGGGTGTCCGACCTGACCTACGGAGGGCTACATTGGACAAGGTTTCCAGGGCCGACGGACCGGGTACCGAGACTTCCACCGTCACGACCTGTGGTCCTACCAGCCGCTGGCTCCGTCTCCCCTAGCTCCGCCCCCCTGGGCTCGGGACCTGCAGCTTCTGCCTCCACCCTGTGTGGATCTCCATCTGCAGCCCCTGTCTCCCCTATACCTGAATCGGGGGTGACCCTTTCGTCCTCCGATTCCAGCTCCTCTTCGCTTCTGTCACTATCTTGGTCGAGCTCCTCGAATTCTTCCCCATCTGACTCCCAACCCCAATAAAGGATCCTACATTTTGCTAGGATGTCCTCTCCCCTGATGCAAGCTGCTTTGCCTGCCTGTGTGCCCTGTGGCCCTACCCGGGGCTGCGAGTCCCCACTCGCAGGTTTGGCCCCTCCCCTAAGACAGGCCACCGCCCCTGCTTGTTTCTGTGCGATCTCACCTGCTGGAGGCTGCAGATTTCTATCCTGTTTTAAATCCTCATACTCCCTGCTCCTGGCTACCCTGTAGGCTGCCTTTATCTCTCTAAGCTGCCCTTCTAGCACGTCTATTTTTCCCATTAAACGGGCGTTCTCCTCCCGCAAGGCCTGCTCTCTAAGCTGCCCTTCTAGCCCATCTACTTTCCCCATTAAGCAGGCGTTCTCCTCCCGCAGGGCCTGCTCTTTTAACCTGGCCTCCTTACAGGAGACCCCCTCCTGTGCGTGTCTTTTAAAAGGACACAAGTAGGCGGGCTGCGCGGGCTCTAGTCATTGGGTACCGGCGGACGGGGCTGCGGCATCTGCGGGGCCGGTAGCGACTGCCACCTTTCTATGCGCACTCATGAGGGTGCGCATGGCTCCCAACACTGATTCGATCGCATCGGGATGGATGGGTGCACTAGCTCCCCTATCAGAGACAGGCACCTGGGCTCGGACCGCGGGATTTTTATCCCTGGACTTTTTCCAAGGGTTCCTGCAATTCTTGCGCCAGTGCCCTGTCTTTCCCACACCCGTAACAAGCATTACTGGCTTGTGGGACGCGATTTCCCTCCTGATGCCACTCCTTTTGAGCCGGGGCGGTGGGCCGCGCCTCATGCACCTTTCCCTTAAGGGGACGCGCTCCCGTACTCCTAGTATTACGGTACCCTACCGTGAGTCGATTTAGGACCGACTCCTCTGTAGTGGCGGGGTTAGTGGGATCAAACCACGCTTTTGCCTGCTCCCTGACGGCTGGCAAACTGTTGGCTACTAAACATCTGAGCCAATGAGTTAAACTGGCACCGTCTATGCGGTGACGCGCTGGCGCGCCTGGGCAGCTATGCTGATATACTGGCCACAGCCTGCCGGCGAAAACCTTCGGGGGTTCTCCCTCCATCTGCACTGTCTGTCCCACTCTAACGAACGGACCTTCATCGTCCGCTCCCAACACTTCCAGGACCTCGTCCCTCAATTCCCCATAGGTATGATTTCCCCTTTTGCTCGCGTCTGAGAGACACTGTAGGACCGAGCTGTCTAATGAGAACAGCAGCATTTTTGCCTTTTCCACATCATCGCAGCCGTTAATGGCCGCGGTCTGCTCTACCTCCGTGAAGTGTACGAAAGGGTCGTCTGACTCAGACAGCTTCCGTACGTGACTGATCATAGCCCTCAGCTGGTGTGAGCTGTGTGGCAACACAAGCTGTCTGAGGAGATCCCCCACTACCTCGGGGACCTCCCCTTTTATTTCCACCACTTCCTTCCTTACCCAGGTTGCCGAATAGCTGGGTGGCGCGGAGGGCGCAGTGGCAAATACCTCCACTGCTTTGTCTGGTAGGGATTTTGGGAATTCCCTACCCACCTGTGGCTGGTGTGCTGACGGGCTGATGAGGCACACCAAGCCGTTTGCCTTATTCAGGGCCTCTCTTAGGTTCCCTATCTCCTTCTGGCAAACACTGTGGTCGGCTCCCTCATGCCTATCCTCGAGGGCCATCTTATATGCCGCCCTAACTCCCAGCAAGCTTTCTTCTTGGGCTTTTATCTGGTTAGCTAGGCGGATACACTGTTCTCTAATCCTACCCTCGTTTAACTTTGATTCCGTGACCTGACACTCTAGGTAATCAATTTTAGCCTCATGGTGGTTGGCTGCTATCTGGCGTTCCTGATGTAACGCATTCAAGGATGCAATGAGTTTTTGTCCTCCCGCGACCTTTTCCTCCATCTCATCTTCCAATTTTCCTGATCTGAGCTGCCTGTGCCACAATGACCTGGTCCGAAAGTTGGACTTGTTTCTTGTAGCACATCAGCCAGACCGCTTTCTCTACCGACTTCTTATACTCTTTACTGTCTGTCCATTTGATGGCTGCGTCTAGCGGACGCTTATCCATCAGCAGGTCACTTATCCACCTTTTGGTTAAGTTAACCTTCCCAAACACATAGTCGGCTATCCTCTCATCCATCACATTTCGCCTATTCACACCAGGGTCTAAAACATTACTCTCTCGCTGCCAGCCTCGTGCCGCGGTCGCCATTTTCTGTAAGGGGTTACGGTTCGTAGGTGCTAGTGCGGGGTTAGGCCTTATTGCTTGCTCTGGTCTCCAGCCAGCCTTGTAGCACTAAACACCTGTGAGTGGTTCGACCCACTCGCCCTTACGGTTCTAACACTGGACTTAGGTGCGAGAGCAGTAATGCAGAGAAAAACTCAAATAGACCCGGTTGAATAGTACGAAATGGAAATCTTTATTGCATATTGTTCAGAATTACAAAATACATGTCATAAGCACAGATTAATGACAGTACAAGCTTACATACATTTATAAAACTAGGTTTAGGGAAACGAGGAATGCACGGCACATTGTAAAAAGGGGAACACATTTATTTATCCTTAATAAAACCACCCTCCCCTATTAATACCTACGCTAATCTAGAGTTGTAGGATCGAGGAAACATGCTCACCACTCGTGATACTTCGGAGAATTTTAAAGTAAGGCACTCGGCTCGTTTCGCTGCAGTTCTTTCTTGTATTTTCGGGCGCGGTCGGGGTTTACTGACCGTGGCGGTACGTGGATTCTTCTCCTCTTCTTCTCGTCTCGTCTCGTCTCGTAGTCAACAGAGTCCAGAGAAAAACAGAAGGCTGCTCGTCCAGCAGAGCGATACCCGAGGATCAGAATAGGAGAATAAAAGTTCAGCAGTCATCAGCGAGATCAATCAGTCAAGAGTCCAGCCCGAGTCAAGAGTCAGCAGAGATATGAGTCGAATCCAGAGAATAAGCCCTTGATGGACATTTGTTCACTATAGTTATAGTGCTGTGTTCCCTTATCTCCCGCTCAAATCTTAATGTTTGTCCTTTGTGAAATGCTGGTGCACAAAACTCCCAGCATGGGGCGATTCTTTCCTTTAATGGGTTTCGGTAGCACCTTAAACTGGCCAACTATCCGTTAATGTTTTCCCCATTGTCGAACCGGCTAGGAGTCTCCCTGACTGGTTTTTGGGGCCTCCTCGAATACTGATATGTGTATTGCTGTCTGGATGGGCCTTCGATTGCCCAGTACAATGGTCCTTACTTGTGCATGAAAACGATTCCAGCACTTATCTCTTGCTATTGTGTCGAATGCAGACAGGTTGCATCCTGTCTTTATCAGTGTTTGCTGCGTATTATCCAATCTTATACTGAAATGTTTATTCGAACGCCATCTTGTCTGCCCACTGTATTCTGGAAGCTTCTGCCACGATGCTCGGCGGCCATTTTACAGGCTTCTGTGTCCTGTTTAATCATGATGTGGAGATGCCGGTGTTGGACTGGGGTGGACAAAATTGAGAGGTCGCACAACACCAGGTTAACAGTTTTATTTGAAATCAGAAGCTTTCGGAGCTATCGATTGCTCCTTCCTCAGGTGAAGTAAATTAGATACAGAATCGCCACAGCATATATAGATAGAGAACAAAGCATGTGTACCTTACAATTGCAGACCACTAAATTAAATCATCCTGACTATCTGCCGAGGTGTGATAAAGTTAATTAAGTCAGCCAGGAAGGTACCACATCAAAGACATAGCAAGATACAACTGAGACAATGAGGTGTAGTCGCAGGGGTTCTAACGTGTCAAAAGCTGCCGTCTGTATGTAAAACGAAAAGCTTTAAAATTTTTACTTTTTTACTGGGAAAATTTTTACTTTTTTACTGGGAATCACATCTGTGAACAAGCTAACGACGACTCGAGTCCGGATCACGTCATGTATCGTGACATAAACCCAAGATCCCAATTGAGACCGTCTTCATGAGTGCGGAACTTGGCTATCAGTTTCTGCTCGATGATTTTGCGTTGTCGTGTGTTTCTAAGGTTGCCTTGGAGAACGCTTACCCGCAGATCCGAGGCTGAATGTCCTTGACTGCTGAAGTGTTCCCCGACTGGGAGGTAACAATCCTGCCTGGCGATTGTTGCGCGGTGCTCGTTCATACGTTGTCTCAGTGTCTGCATGGTCTCGCCGATGTACCATGCCGCGGTGCATTCTTTCCTGCAACGTATGAGGTAGACAACGTTGGCCGAGTCACATGAGTATGTACCATGTACCTGGTGGGTAGTGTCCTCACGTGTGATGGTGGTATCTGTGTTGATGATCTGGCATGTCTTGCAGAGTTTGCCATGGCAGGGTTGTGTGGTGTCGTGGTCGCTGTTATCCTGAAAGCTGGGTAATTTGCTGCGAACGATGGTACTTCTGAGGTTAGGCGGCTGTTTGAAGGCAAGTAGTGGAGGCGTGGGGATGGCCTTAGCGAGGTGTTTGTCGTCATCGATGACATGTTGAAGGCTGCGAAGAACATGGCGTAGTTTCTCCGCTCCGGGGAAGTACTGGACGACGTAGGGTACCCTGTTGGTTGTGTCCCGTGTTTGCCTTCTGGGGAGGTCTATGCGATTTTTCGCTGTGGCCCGTCGGAACTGTCGATCGATGAGTCGAGCGTCATATCCCGTTCTTACGAGGGCGTTTTTCAGCGCTGAAAAACGCCCTCGTAAGAACGGGATATGACGCTCGACTCATCGATCGACAGTTCCGACGGGCCACAGCGAAAAATCGCATAGACCTCCTCAGAAGGCAAACACGGGACACAACCAACAGGGTACCCTACGTCGTCCAGTACTTCCCCGGAGCGGAGAAACTACGCCATGTTCTTCGCAGCCTTCAACATGTCATCGATGACGACAAACACCTCGCTAAGGCCATCCCCACGCCTCCACTACTTGCCTTCAAACAGCCGCCTAACCTCAGAAGTACCATCGTTCGCAGCAAATTACCCAGCTTTCAGGATAACAGCGACCACGACACCACACAACCCTGCCATGGCAAACTCTGCAAGACATGCCAGATCATCAACACAGATACCACCATCACACGTGAGGACACTACCCACCAGGTACATGGTACATACTCATGTGACTCGGCCAACGTTGTCTACCTCATACGTTGCAGGAAAGAATGCACCGCGGCATGGTACATCGGCGAGACCATGCAGACACTGAGACAACGTATGAACGAGCACCGCGCAACAATCGCCAGGCAGGATTGTTACCTCCCAGTCGGGGAACACTTCAGCAGTCAAGGACATTCAGCCTCGGATCTGCGGGTAAGCGTTCTCCAAGGCAACCTTAGAAACACACGACAACGCAAAATCATCGAGCAGAAACTGATAGCCAAGTTCCGCACTCATGAAGACGGTCTCAATTGGGATCTTGGGTTTATGTCACGATACATGACGTGATCCGGACTCGAGTCGTCGTTAGCTTGTTCACAGATGTGATTCCCAGTAAAAAAGTAAAAATTTTCCCAGTAAAAAAGTAAAAATTTTAAAGCTTTTCGTTTTACATACAGACGGCAGCTTTTGACACGTTAGAACCCCTGCGACTACACCTCATTGTCTCAGTTGTATCTTGCTATGTCTTTGATGTGGTACCTTCCTGGCTGACTTAATTAACTTTATCACACCTCGGCAGATAGTCAGGATGATTTAATTTAGTGGTCTGCAATTGTAAGGTACACATGCTTTGTTCTCTATCTATATATGCTTTGGCGATTCTGTATCTAATTTACTTCACCTGAGGAAGGAGCAATCGATAGCTCCGAAAGCTTGTGATTTCAAATAAAACTGTTGGACTATAACCTGGTGTTGTGCGACCTGTTTAATCATGACAGAATTTTGTTTAAATAAAACTGATGAAACGAATCTGTTTTTATCTTGTTATTTCGAATCGCGATAATTGCGAATTTTACAGATTAGCTGGCCTTAACCAATTTTATCATTACATTGTCTTCGTATACACAAACCAAGTAGTCAGCTACTTCATGCTGCAGGTTGCCATAGCTTGAGTTCTGATGAAAGGTACACACCTACAATGTCATAACATCTTTTTTCTTTACAAATGCTGACTACCAGCTGTGTATTTCCAGAATTTTCTGTTTATATCTCCCATAGCTTATTCATTCATTAATGCTAAACCTGTTTCTTCAGATTGTGTATCTAAGATGACAGCATACCGTATTTGTCAGCTGTGGGTATGGCAACAGGACCGCTTTAACCCTATTGGCTGAACAAAATCTGGCACTGTATAGTGCAGAGTATCATCTCCATTGCAATCATTTACCTTGGTGCTTTTTTAATATATTTACATTTCTTCTGAACCTCCTTGATACTTCTCCTGGTTTCCAATACAACATCGACGTGCTGTGTCATCTTCTCCAGTGCACAAAGTCAGTGGTAGCGCAAAACGGGTGATAGCGAATTAGCAGCCCGTTGCGCTCCGTCCGATTTTTTTTTTCCCCAGTCAAAAGGAAAGGAAAATCGACAGGGTACAAAACAAGATGCTGATTCGCTATTGCCAATTTTGCTCTACCGACCAAGACCAATTTATACCTCAATGGGTCTAGGAGCGCGATCTTGCCAGCCCTGGGGAGGTGGGTATGGAGACGGGACTGCCGGGAAAATGGCAGAATTTGGGGGCAGGTGCCCAACCCACCTCCATGCCATCTTGCCAGGAGGCAGGTAGCTGTCCCGCACCGGGTCCCGTCTCCTTGGAGGCGGGAAGGGATTAACGTCAATTAACTGTCTGTTAACAGGTAGTTAACAGGCAGAAAATAGGCTTATCACCATTTTGCCCACAAGTGCGGGCTTCCCGAAGGCTCCGAACTACACCAGGGTCACCGAGGCGAGTAGTGGGTCTGCGGGGGTCTGCGGGGTCCAGAAGTGCGCTGTGGAGGTGAGTGATGGGTGCAAGTGTGGAGAGGTGAGTATCTGAGATAAGTGGAAAGTGTTAGAAAAAGTGTACTTACCTTTGTTTCTTCCTGCAGGCTTCAGTCGGTGTGTATGCGGAGAGTCTTGCACCTCCGCCGTAGAGATGACAGATGGCCGTTGCATTCTCCAATGCAACAACCATCTCATTTCTGCAAAAGAAAGAGGTTTGATGAGGTCTTGAATTCAAGAACTCATCAAACTACAGAGAATGTCAGTGTTTGACAGCTTCACAGAGCTGTCAAACGATGACAATTCATCTGTCAAATTTTTGACAGATGAAATGTCATACGTTGATGTTCTCTGCAACTGGCTTTCCCTTAATTGGCCTGCTAAGCCCGCTGGGCGGGCTTAACAAGGTCAATCAAGGGAAAATAGCGTGGGTTGGCCAGAAGTTGATGGAGGCGGGACTGAAACCCGACAAGTGGGAGTCCCGCCTCCAAAATCTCCCCATTGGCAAAATCACCCCCTTAGTTTCCCACTCACCGGTCCAAATATCTGCTGCTGGTGATTCAGCACTTCATCAGCAAGTACAGATATGGTAGAGTCAGTAAAATGCGATATCCTGGTATGGGTAGTAGCCATAATTGCACTTGTTCCTCCACTCTCCAGTGCTGTTACAGTGGCCTTGGCTGCATTTTATCCCAGTTTTTAATAGCTGCCTAATAGCCCTAGTGCTGAATTTCTTTGTCGCTAATCTGAGTGTTACATGGAGGTGAATTAATGCCCAGCAGAAAACTCTGTCCACATCTGGATTGTGCTGGCAGCCATTAATTAATTGCCTTATAAGTGACTTTATTGGGAACAACTTGAGAAGTAGAGGAATTAGCCCAAGATCGGAAACTCACACTTACGATGCACCTAACTGTTGCATCATTATAAAATAATTACTGAATGACTGTAGTACACAGAGCTAGTTTAGCTACTAGGGAAGTTAAACAAAAGAAATACCTTTGGAAAAACCTTTTCTGAAGTGTTTTATAAATACACTATTGACCAAAAGAATATAAGGAGTAGGAGCAAGAGTAGGCCATTTGGCTCTTTGAGCCTGCTCCGGCATTCAATAAGATCAAGGCTGATCTTCGACCTCAACTACACTTTCCTGCACTATTCCCATATCCCTCGATTCCCTTAATATTCAAAAATCTATCGATCTCTGTCTTGAATATACTCAATGCCTGAGCCTCCACAGCCCTCTGGGGTAAAGAATTCCAAAGATTCACCACCCTCTGAGTGAAGCAATTTCTCCTCATCTCAGTCCTAAATGGCCGACCCCTTATTCTGAGACTGTGACCCCTGGTTCTAGACTCCCCAGCCAGGGGAAACATCCTCCCTGCATCTACCATGTCAAGCCCTGTAAGAATTTTGTATGTTTCAATGAGATCACCTCTCATTCATCTAAACTCTAGAGAATATAGACCTAGTCTACTCAATGTCTCCTCATAGGACAATCCCCCCATCCCAGGAACCAGTCTGGTGAACCTTTGTTGCACTCCCTCTATGGTAAGTATATCCTTCCTTAGCTAAGGATACCAAAACTGTACACAATACTGCAGATGTGGTCTCACCAGGGCCCTATATAATTGCAGTAAGATGTCTTTACTCTTCTACTCAAATCTTCTTGTAATAAAGGCCACATACCATTTGCTTTCCTAATTGCTTGCTGTACCTGCATGTTAACTTTCAGTGATTCATGTACAAGGACACCCAGGTCCCTCTGAACACCAACATTTCCCAATCTCTCTCCATTTAAAAAATACTCTGCCTTTCTATTTTTCCTACCAAAGTGGATAATTTCACATTTCTCCACATTATATTCCATTTGCCATGTTCTTGCCCATTCACTTAGCCTGTCTATATCCCCTTGAAGCCTCCTTGCATCCTCCTCACAACTTAAATTCCCACCTAGCTTTGTATCATCAGCAAGCTTGAATATATTACATTTGGTCCCCTCATCCAAATCATTGATGCAGATTGTGAATAGCTGAGGCCCAAACACTGATCCTTGCGGTACGCCACTAGTTACAGCCTGCCAACCCGAAAATGACCCGTTTATTCCTACTCTCTGTTTTCTGTCCGTTAACCAATCCTCAATCCACGCTAGTATATTACCCCTAACCCATGAGGCCTAATTTTGTTTAATAACCTCTTGTGTGGCACCTTATCAAATGCCTTCTGAAAATCCAAATACACCACATCCACTGGTTCCCCCTTATCTATTCTGCTAGTTACAACCTCAAAAAACTCTAACAGATTTGTCAAACTCAATTTCCCTTTCATAAATCCGTGTTGACTCAGCCCAATCCTATTATTATTTTCTAAGTGCCCTGTTACCACATCCTTAATAATAGATTCTAGCATTTTCCCTACTACTGATGTCAGGCTAACTGGTCTGTCGCTCCCCATTTTCTCTCTCCCTCCTTTCTTAAACAGTGGGGTTACATTTGCCAGTACAAGAAGTGCTGACCTCAGTGATACCTTACAGCCTCAGCCATGAACTCAAGTATAGTCCAGTTGTGATACTTGTGTGCTGTTCACATGATTTCTAACTCACGTGTATCTGTCAAAATAACCTCTGTGTTCAACAGATCAGGTGTTTCTACTTACAGACTCTACTACAGAACAGCTTAGTGCAATTGGCAGTCATTCAAAAAAATATCTAATAATACATCAGTCCTACTATATATAGTACCTGGATTTTGACTGTGCAATAGATGCTCAGCTTTTCAGATCCCCTAAATATCCATGTTGATCTATATTACTTTTTTCTCAATCAACACGTCCAAATATATTGCACTATATCATTTCAAAAGAAGACAAAATGTAATTTAGATTTCTCAACCATTACCTGCAGCGGACATGTTTTGTACTGATTTGTGTTGTGCTGCTTGCACCACAACCATATGTTTTCCATCATCTGCACTCAAGTTGGCATTCAAGAAATAAAACTGATCGATACTACAGACAGCTGTAAAGACAGGATATCAAACCTTTCATGGGGTAGTAGTGTCTTTATTTCATGTGCGGACGCCCATTTTTTCCTGGGCATAAGTGAATTTATAAGTTCTTTCTGCGCAGTGAAACCCATTAATACATTACATCTGGTGGAACATTGTATTCTGGACAATAGTGCTAAACAGATAGACAAAATGAAGATGTTGTTTGCTGACGAGGATAATCAGCGCCTATGGCTCCTACAGATGGTGATGACCTGACACGCCTCACGGCCATTGATTAATAATTATTGCTGTGTCATCACCAAAGCATACGCTGGTTAATGCGGGTAATTGCATGAGTCTGGAAAATCATGGGCAGTGTGTACCTGAATATCTCATTTGCACTGCGAGTGGACAAGAATCCCCACTGACTTTTAAAATTATCCTCAATATTTTCATACATGTCTGATAACAGATTTTTTCCCCCACTGGTCTGAATTATCAATCATCAGTGTTAATGCCCTTACAATACAGTGAAGATCAAGCCATGCATTGACCAACGGACAGACCACAGGGCTAGATATATTCAGGTACCATTACGGTTACTGAAGAAATATTGTGAAAGCGTTACAACTTTTACAGAAACGATGTTCTATTTAAAGATAAAATACGTTTTAATTTCCCTAGCAAAATGTGTTGGGAAAAGCAAAGTTCCTTTTTTACAGAACAATGAGCTGAAACCAGTAACTAGAAAGAAGTACTTTCACAGCCACTGAGTGCCATATTAAAAAGGATATCATCCATATCTGTTTCTGTGTTTCTGGTAATTAATGGCACTGGAACTGCCAAATTTGTAGCACTTTATGGCCCATAACAGTCTAGAAATAGAGATTTTTGTTCCACGTGACTGAGTGAGTGGTTTTGAATCAATTCTACTCTCGCCGCTTCTTCCTCATGACCTTCAAACTCCGGAATTATATATTTTGCTCAATCCTCTTTTCCATCTACAATCTATAGGCTTTTAAAACGTTAGTTTGGTGTCATCTAACCACTACTTTTGATATACTGCAACTTTTCTGGTATCTATCGACTATAGCCCTTGCCCTAAGTTTCCCAATTTAAGAAAAAACCCAGAGGTGAAGGACAATGAGCTAAATTTTTCACTTTATAAACTGCACAGAATTAAAATCAGGGAGGAATGAGGAGTGAGGGGTGGGGGGTGGAATTCATATTCAACGCTGCAAACGCAGATCAACAACAACTTGCATTTATATAGCACCTCCTAATGTAGACAAACATCCCAAGGTGCTTCACAGAGGCATAAGCAAAAACAGATGCAAAGAAGGAAATATTAGGAAGGGCGATCAATAGCTTGGTCAAAGAGGTGGATTTTAAGGAGACTTTTAAAGGAGGAGAGACAGGTGGAGGGGTTATAAGGGAGGGAATTCCAGAGAATGGGGCCTAAGTTGCTGAAAACATGGCCACCAATGGTGGGGCAGGAAGAGGGTCGATGCACCAGGTTAGAGTCAGAAGAATGGAGAGTTGAGGGGTTGTAGGGCCTGAGAATATTACAGAGATAGGGGGAGGGGGCCTGTGAAGAAATGGAGGAACTTGTATACAAGGGTAAGAATTTAAAATTTGAGGTGTTAGAGCACCGGGAGCCTGATGCAGGTCACCAAGGATAAAAATGATGGACAAACAGGAGAGTTTTGGATGAGCTGAAGTTTCTAGGGGGTGGAGGACGGAGGTCCGCCAGCAGAGCATTGCAGTAATCCAGTCCGGAAGGCTTCAACGGCAGATGGGCTGAGGTAGAGGCAAAGATAGATGATTTTACAGAGTGAAAGGAGGCAGTCTTGGTGATGGAAAGCATAGGAAGTCAGAAAGTCAACTTAAAATAAAGCAGAACATCGAGGTTTCGAACAAAAGCAAAATACTACGGATGCTGAAAATCTGAAATAAAAACAGAAAATGCTGGAAATAACTCAGCAGGTCAGGCAGCATCGCTGATTACGAGCAGTCTGGTTCAGCCTGAGGTAGTGACCGGGGCGAGTGATGGAGTTCATGGCGAGGGGACGGAGTTCGTGCTGGGAGCAAAAAATGATGCCTTTGGCGTTTCCATACTCTAGCTGGAGAAAATTATAGCTCATCCAAGACCGAGGGACTAATTTTCACCTTCACAGCTTGGGCAGTAATCTAGCGGAGTGGATCGCCCGCCCAGTGCGGAATCCGACTGATTTTTTTATCCAATTGAAACCTGCTCTTCCAGATTACTGCCCAGGTGTTGAAGGTGAAAATTAACCTCGGATATCGAACAAGCATTCTGTTAGCATTGACCATTATGGAACAGAATCTAATACCAGTTCTGCTCTAGGTTTTTTTGTTTGTTGTATAATTCTCCATATTTTTTTAAATCATTCAGTTGTTTCTGACAATCCTGTTTCTTTGTATTTTTTTAATTCGTTTATGGGATGTGGGCATCGCTGGCAAGGCCAGCATTTATTGTCCATCCCTAATTGCCCTTGAGAAGGTTGTGGTGAGACACTGCCTTGAACCGCTGCAGTCCGTGTGGTTTACTAGATTGATTTTTGGGATGAGATGACTGTTCTATGATGAGAGATTGTGTACAATGGGGCTATACTCTCTGGAGTTTAGAAGAATGAGAGATGATCTCATTGAAACATATAAGCCGCCTTCTTGAACTGTTGCAGTCCGTATGGTGAAGATACTCCCACAGTACTGTTAGGTAGGGATTTCCAGGATTTTGACCCAGCGACGATGAAGGATCGGCGATATACTTCTAAGTCAGGATGGTGTGTGACTTGGAGGGGAACTTGGAGGTGGTGGTGTTCCCATGCACCTGCTGTCCTTGTCCTTCTAGGTGGAAGAGGTCGCGGGTTTGGGAGGTACTGCCGAAGAAGCCTTGGCAAGTTGCTGCAGTGCATCTTGTAGATGGTACACACTGCAACCAACATCCCCATTTCTGACCATATGTTGGAGGGAAGGTTATTGATGAAGCAGCTGAAGATGGTTGGGCCTAGGACACTGCCCTGAGGAACTCCTGCAGCGATGTCCTGGGGCTGTGATGATTGACCTTCAACCACCACAACCATCTTCCTTCGTGCTAGGTATGACTCCAGCCAGTGGAGCGTTTCCCCCCCCGATTCCCATTGACTTCAGTTTTACTAGGGCTCCTTGATGCCACACTTGGTGAAATGCTGCCTTGATGTCAAGGGCAGTCACTCTCACCTCACCTCACTGGAATTCAGCTTCTTTGTCCATGTTTGGATCAAGGCTGTAATGAGGTCGGGAGCTGACTGGTCTTGGCGGAACCCAAACTGGGCATCAGTGAGCAAGTTATTGGTGAGTAAGTGCTGCTTGATAGCACTGTCGATCACACCTTCCATCATTTTGCTGACGATTGAGAGTAGACTGATGGGGCGGTAATTGGCCGGATTGGATTTGTCCTGTTTTTTATGGACAGGACATACCTGGGCAGTTTTCCACATTGTCGGATAGATGCCACTGCTGTAGCTGTACTGGAACAGCTTGGCTAGAGACGTGGCTAGTTCTGGAGCAGAAGTCTTCAGCACGACAGCCGGGATGTTGTCAGGGCCCATAGCCTTTGCTGCATCCAGTGTGCTCACCCGTTTCTTGATATCACGTGGAGTGAATTGAATTGGCTGAAAACTGGCTTCTGTGATGGTGGGGACCTCAGGAAGAGGCCGATATGGATCATCCACTCGGCACTTCTGGCTGAAGATGGTTGCAAATGCTTCAGCCTAGTCCTTTGCACTCACGTGCTGGGCTCCACCATCATTGACGATGGGGATATTCATGGAGCCTCCTCCTCCCGTTAGTTGTTTAATGGTCCACCACCATTCACGACTGGACGTGTCAGAACTGCAGAGCTTTGATCTGATCCGTTGATTGTGGGATCGCTTAACCCTGTCTATAGCATGCTGCTTCCGCTTTTTAGCATGCATGTAGTCCTGTGTTGCAGCTTCCCCAGGTGGGCACCTCCTGGCATGCTCTCTACACTCCTTATTGAACCAGGGTTGGTCCCCTGGCTTGATGGTAATGGTAGAGTGAGGGATATGCCGGGCCATGAGGTTACACATTGTGGTGGAATACAATTCTGCTGCTGCTGATGGCCCACAGCGCCTCATGGATGCCCAGTTTTGAGCTGCTAGATCTGTTCTGAATCTCCCATTTAGCACGGTGGTAGGCGCCCTCAGTGTGAAGACGTGATTTTGTCTCCACAATGACTGTGCAGTGGTCACTACTACCAATACTGGCATTGACAGATGCTTCTGCGACAAGTAGATTGGTGAGGATGAGGTCAAGTAGGTTTTTCCCTCGTGTTGGTTCTCTCACCACCTGTCGCAGGCCCAGACTGGCAGCTATATCCTTCAGGACTTGGCCAGCTCGGTCAGTAGTGGTGCTACCGAGCCACTCTTGGTGATGGACATTGAAGTCCCCCACCCAGAGTACATTCTGTGCCCTTGCTACTCTCAGTGCTTCTTCCAAGTGATGTTCAAAATAGAGGAGTACTGAGGGAGGGCGGTAGGTAGGTGGTAATCAGCAGGAGATTTCCTTGCCCATGCTTGACCTGAGGCCATGAGACTTCATGGTGTCAGGAGTCAATGTTGAGGACTCCCGGGGCCACTCCTTCCCGACTGTATACTATTGTGCCACCACCCCGGTGAGTCTGTCCTGCCAGTGGGATAGGCCATACCCAGGGATGGTGATGGAGGCGTTTGGGACATTGGCTATGACTATGTCAGGCTGTTGCTTGACTAGTCTGTGGGACAGCTCACCCAACTTTGGTACAAATCCCCAGATGTTGGTGAGGAGGAATGGGCTGGGTGTGCCGTTGCCGTGTCCGTCGCCAGTGCCAAAGGTCGATGCCGGGTGGTCCCTCCGGTTTTATTCTTATTATTGTGTTTCGTAGCGGTTTGTTACAACTGAGTGGCCATTTTAGAGGGCAGGTCAGAGTCAACCACATTGCTGTGGGTCTGGAGTCACATATAGGCCAGACCAGGTAAGGACGGCAGATTTTCTTCCCTGCAGGACATTAGTGAACCACATGGGTTTTTACGACAATCCGATAGTTTCATAGTTACCATTACTGATGCTAGCTTTTTATTCCAGATTTATTTAATTAACTGAACTTAAAATTCCCCAGCTGCCGTGGTGGGATTTGAACTCACGTCCTTGGCTCAGTAGTCTAGGCCTCTGGATTATTAGCCCAGTAACGTTACCACTATGCTACCGTTCCCGTATTTTAGTAGTACTGTCTTCCCAGTATTCTTGTGCTCTACAGGGATTGGTTCCAAAAAGACTCATATTTAAGCATTCCTTCAAACAGAAAGATCTCCATCAAGTTCATACACTGACCTCTTTTGCCGTAGCTATCACCTGCTTCTCCCAGTAGTAACAGTACGATCTCTAATTAAATCCTCAGTTAGGTCATTAAATTATAGAATAATATGCAATTGCTCCATTTAAGATTAGTTACAATTGGATGGTATTAACTGCTGATGATATTATTGGCATCACCAGCGAAGGGAAATGCTCCCCTGTGTTTAATGTACTATATCACTATACCCATCAGAAGGAAAGAGACTTTCATCCTATCTCTTTGAGCCAGTATTTGGACTCGGGTCATAGGGTAGATTCTTTGAATTACCATTCAAATTTCAGAGCTTTGTGTGACAGGAGTGAATATTGGGAATTTGCATGTGGAGGTCAATGCACTCTATTATGGGCAGAAGATTGTGCACTGACCTCCTATGTGTTCCTGCCATGCAACACTCTGCATTCGAAGTGCTGATTTGTAAAATATACCCCAGAGTTGAAAGGAAGGTTAAATTTTACAAATTACAATGCTGCTATTGTGCAAAGCACTGTGGCAGGAGCACAACTCTTAAAATCTACCTCAAATTGTTCCAACCCACTGCTTCACCCATTGCCAGAAACAGCTTTTTCTTTATTTAATTATCATAACATTTTTGGGCAGCGTTTTAAATTACTAATTTCTACCTCGTATGTTGTACTGCTACTCAGTTCTCCGAGCTGGTCTCGGATGTGTCACTGAGGACGAGACTCGAGTAAATTAAAACTTATAGGTGGATATTGTTATCTGTAAAAAACGGTGTTGCCTTCAGGACGTTTTGACTAATATAGTGACGATTTCAACTTCTTTTTGTTTTCCAAGTTTATTACTGGTGGGTCCACGACTGCTCTCCGGACAGAACTGTTGAAGTTTATGGCTAGAATGAATCTAGTTGGGGGTGAAATTGAACTTCGGCGGAAGCACAAAATGGGCGATATTGGCCCTGAAATTCGCCTCTCCGGCTTGCTGCGGGGGTAAGGATCGCGCGCGCACTTACTTACTGCGCCTGCTGTTGAACTCTGGGCCCACGGGAACTTCAGCTCCTGGGCCTGCTCCAAGTGCCGGCGCGCAGTGCTTGCGTGTCCCAGGGGCGCAGTTAGTGCGATGCGTCCCCTGGGATCACGTGGGCCATGGAGAGCCAATGGCAGCAGACCATCTTTCATTCATAGATTTGACAGGAAGACCTGTCAAATCTATGAATTGAAATCAGCCCCAAAAGAACAGTTAAACTTAAAATAAATTTTTAAAAAACCATCACATTTATAAAATAACTATAATTAAATAAATTAACTACTTTAAACAAAAATTTTAATTTTTGAAAAAATTAAAAAGCTTTTTAACAGTGCTAAAAATAAACTTACCTTTCTTTAAAGTATCTAAAAAAGATAAACCCGTTGAAAAAATTTTAAAATTATAATTAATTAACCACTTACCTTGTTGAAAATGGGTCCTGCGCCTCCTTTTTAAAAGCGCAGCTTCTTCAATACTTACCCTCCCGGAGAAACCTGAAAAAAAAACCTACGTTTGCTGTGTGCGCGCAGCCTCTACCGCGTACACGGTTCACCTATGAACCGCCCCCTTCACCAAACCGGAAGTTCCGGTTTCCCGCGCATGCGCAGTGCATGCAGGAAACCGGCACTTCAGGACGCCTTATTTTTGGCCCACTCGGTATTACACGGCGCCCGATTTGCTTTCCCATTGATATTTTGCGCTACCTCCCAAACCATTTTCAATAGATTTTCCCTCTAATTATCATGACTACAAGTTTGGCTAGGCAGTCAATACTCACGATATGTTTACTGTTAATGTTTGCACTGAAATTTTTTTTTACTCTCCAATGTTACTAAAATTAACATTTTGAATTTTATTCTAAGAAATAGCATTTTGAGACGGTGCGATGTAGGATATAGGTTCACGCCGCCAGTTCCCCACATGCTGAGTTTACAGGTCTTGGCTTTGCCATTAAGGAAATGGGCCAAGCAGGTGTCAGGCTCTTCCACACAGGTCAGGCTGAGAAATTCACCGTAAGCTGCCTTCAAATCACCGCCTAGCAGCCAGATGAGGAGCAGCATTGGGACGCTGTCTGCCTGCCCCCTCAACTAGAGGGTAATGTGGAGCACAGGGAGGCCTAGAGAAAGGGAGAATTAATTGGAAAAATACAGCCAAATAAGGAAGGGTCGAAATATAATTTAGGATCAGGCGCCTCTTGTGTGTAAATGTCCATGGATAGAGATGGGACTGGTGGAATGACATCATTCACTGGGAATCCCTCCAGTTCCACCCCTGTTGCCTCGGTGCTATTTAAAGCTACAGTGTGCCAGGATCTGATCCTAGTAGAAGTGAGATCTATTATTATTTCAAAGGCCATCTTCTCTATGGCAATTAATCACAGAGCAATTGATTACTGTTGTGAAATCAGCACATTTGAAGTTAGAGTTTGGAGATTTTGGGCTAAAAATTCAGTTGGTTGCGCCTCCCGTTAGCGCCTTAAGAGGGCGCTAATGGGGCGCAAAGCAGCTAGCGCCCGGGCGCAGCGATGTTTGCACCGCTCGCGAACTTCACTAGACATTTTGCGGCGGCGCTAAACTTTATCGCCGCGGTCCCCTGCGCCCGCGGATTGTGACGTCATACGAGAGTGCAACACCCTTGTGGCGCCCCGGAGCAGAAATTCAGTGGCGCCCCTATCCTTACCGCCTGGCGCATCCAACGACCGGTAGAGTGGAACGCTAACAATCGCTGTGGGGCTTGGGGGGGTGCTATTTAAAGGGGGCCTCTTCCTGTCTTTCTCTGTGGTTGACATTTTTGCACCACTCGTTCTGAGAGAGAGAGAGAGATTCGGAGAGAGAGAGAGAGAGAGACTTGTGCATTGAGTCAACGCTGTGTGAGGTAGTTTTGGCTACTGATCCTAACTTCGCTGGTACTTTGGTTTCTGGCCTTCATAACTTTGCTTGCTAAGAGACTATGGGGGCTGCACTGATGGGGGGCGTCGTCCTGCGCAGCTGAATCGGAGGAGACGGAGACACAGAGAGAGAGTGGCAATGATGGCCAGACGGAGGAGGGCCAACAGGCGTCTGTACAGGAGAGCTTACCCTCCCAGGGTATATCGTGAACAGCTCTCCGACATTCATATGTCTGATGAGCAGTGTCTGCGAAGGCTACGCTTCAGCAAGGAGGTGGTCACTGAGCTCTGCCACCTGCTGCAGCCAGATCTGCAGCCTCAACTGAGGTCCAGGACGTCTCTGTCGGTGGCAGTGAAGGTCACAGTGGCTCTGAACTTTTATGCTACTGGCTCATTTCAATCTGCTGCTGGAGACATCGCCAATCTCTCCCAGTTGGCGGTGCATTGCTGCATCCGGCAGGTCACAAATGCCCTCTTTAAAAGGAGACGAGAGTTCATCTCTTTCCCCATGACCCCAGACAAGCAGCAAGAACGCGCTCTGGGCTTTGCGAGGATAGCGGGCTTCCCCATGGTGCAGGGCGCCATTGACTGCACGCATGTGGCTTTGCGTGCTCCGCATGAGAATGCCGAGGATTTCTGGAACAGAAAGGGGTTCCATTCCTTGAATGTTCAGTTGGTCTGTGACCACAGACAGCTGATACTCGCTGTCAATGCCCACTATCCTGGCAGCTGCCACGATGCTTTCATCCTGCGCCAGACTACTGTGGCAGAACTTTTCGAGGCACCGCATCAGCCAGTTGGTTGGCTTCTCGGGGACAAGAGGTATCCACTGAGCACCTGGCTGATGACACCGCTCCGTACGCCCAACACCCCTGCTGAGCTGCGGTACAACGAGAGCCATCAAGCTACCAGGAACATCGTGGAGCACACAATCGGCGTGCTCAAGCAACGGTTCCGCTGTCTCGAACATTCTGGAGGAGCCCTGCAGTACTCGCCTGAGCGAGTTTCCAACCTCGTAGTTGTGTGCTGCATGCTGCATAACATGGCAATCCTCAGGACCCAGCCAATGCCACCAGGCCTTGGAGCACCACCAGAGGAGGAGGAGGAAGAGGAGGAAGAGGAGGAGGAGGATGATCAGCAGCAGCACCAAGGCGTGAGGGCGGCCCACAATGGTGAAACTGCAAGGGCCGTCCGTCAGCGGCTGATAGCAAGCCGCTTCTAGGCCCCTGCTGTGGAAATGGCTTCTGCCATTGAGAACAGCATGAATGAACCCAACACGCAACCCCTAAGCCGACCAAGGCACCAATGATTCCAAACACCAAACATGTATATTTTGAGTACCAAAACTTATTTATTTTACAAACTCTGTGTGTGTCATTTCTTCATGACAAACTCATACAAATAAACACAAAAAAACAGTCATTACCATAACTGGTTCTCACAACCTGGAGATCATGTGCAAAACACTCAACAAAAGTTTGACCACGAACCTCGGCCTTTAATAAAAAAATGACCAGCATTTTGTCACACCTCCTACATCGAGGGTGAACTCCTTCCCGTGCGCCCTTCCCCCCTTCTTACCCTACTGCTCCTCCGCAATGGGACCTCAGTGGCTGCAGCAAGGCTGGTGGAAGGCTGCTGACTGTCAGGCCCTGAAAATGCAGATGCCCTTGAGGGACGGCCTCGACCAGTTCTGAGCCTGGAGGGCCCGGCTGCAGACTGCACCAACTCTGCATGGGCGGCAGCAGTCTGTCCTACAGGCGGTGGCAACTGCAGTGGAGAAGTGACAGTGGTGGCAGCAGGAATGCTGTCATCTTGAGCGAGGACAGCAACTCCCTGCTCGACCGGCACACTGGCACTCCCACGGGGCAGCACCTCAGCATCCGGAGTAATCTGCTGGAGCACAGATTGCTGGCCTGCTGCGGCGCGGTGAGAGCCCCGGGGAAATGTGTCCGAACCAGCGAGGATGGCAGCAGACAGTGCTCGCGTGGCCTCAATCTGAGTCTGCATGAGAGCAGTCTGAGATTGAATTGCAGCACTGAGCTTCAGTGTCGCATCCGCCTGCGTTGCAGCGAAGTGCTCCACACTCCTTGCCAGTGCTTCAATGCATTCAGGCACCCTACCCACTGCAGCCATGAGCTCAGTGTGCATGGCCACCGCCTGGGTGTTCATTTCCGCGATCAGCCGCTCCTCCTCTGCGTCCAGTGCAGCAGGACTCGCTGGCGTACTCTCCCTCCGGGGAGAAGGCCCCCGTGCTTCCCTACCCCCATGGCGTTGCTGCAGCCCGCTGGGTCCTGGAGCTTCACCCTCATCAGACCCTTCCCCCCTGCTCCCCTCCAGGGAAGGCGTGTCCTCAGTGTCGGCATGGGCTTCCTCGGGAGAGGGTGGCTCTGATGCTCTGGCTTCCTCTTCCTCCTCGGCTGCAGCCTCACTCCCACTGGCAGCTTCAGGGCCCGTCTCCTCAGCTGGTGAATCACCATCTGAAAGCAGGGAGGTACAAGAGTGGCTTTAGCGTGAGGACAGGGTGGCAGTAAGGGAGGAATAAGTGCAGCGAGTTAGTAAGTTGGATTGAAAGTGTCAAAGGCTGGTGTTGTGAGGGACAAGTGGAAGGACAGAGGACAAAAAGGTGATGACCTTACCATTGCTGTCCAGAACGGGGTCGGCGTCTCCAGTGGCGACGGGACCGATCACCCGGCTTGCCACAATCCTGTGGACGCACTCCTCAAGATCGCTGAGGGGTTGCAGCTGAGGCCGCCCTCCACCTGTCCGTTGCTGCTGTCTCCGATTATGCGCCAGCTTGGCCTGCAAGAAAAAGGATGGCGTCTGAGTAAATATACAGCCATGGTCTTGCCTGATGTGCCTCCCATAGGTGAATAGCCCTTACTGTATGCAAAGTGTGGAATGTGTGTGTGTGCTTCATGAAAGGGCCATAGGTGTTGGATGAGTGCTGTTAATTGCGGTTTTAAGACCCTCTGGCCATAGAGTGAGGCTGAGATGGAGGGATGGAGAGGTATTGCAAAAAAGCCACTCACCCTGACGACCTGAGTGAGGTCGTTTAACTTTTTCCGGCATTGGACATGGGTCCTGGGCACCATGCTCCTGGAGGAGACGTGCTGAGCCACCTCCCTCCACACCCTTCTGTAGTCGCGCGGCAAAGGCCTCCTGCCACTCTCTGGGTACAGTGTTGATCCTCGGCGCTCCACCGCACCAACCAGAGCATCCAAGGCCCGCCCGCTGAAGCGCTGAGCTCGTTCTCTCGCCCTCTCCATCCTTGGCTGGAAAATGGAAGCTCAGGTCTCTCCAGGTCGAGATTCAAGGCTGCAATGAGCAGGGTGTGGCTGGGGAGCAAGATCGCCCCCCCCCCTTTAAGAACTGGCCGGCGCCAGTGTGTCTGTGTTCCCTCGCTAACTGGCAGCACCTGCGCTGTGCTCGCGCTCTGAGTTAGCGCCTCACTCCTCGGCCTTTGCGCCTTAAGACAGGTGTGCAGCGCCTGATTTAGCGCTCCAATCACCTCCCGGGGCGTTAAAAGTGAAGTTTCCAGTCAGTGGCGATAATTAGCGCCAGGCGCTAATCTTTGCGCCCGGCCGATAATTGCGCCCCAAATGGGGAGATACTGAATTTTTCCCCCTTTGTCTTAAAGATATTCCACTGGCACGGCCAGCCCTCTTGCAATGTGGCAAGGTGCCACAAAATGGGTGTCCATCCAAACTATGCTAATGCTCTGACCCTCGGATTTGGCACAGGATCAGTGGCATTTCCATGGGGTAGATGCAAGTTCGGTCCTGCCTAAGATCTGCCCTCTAGAGGAATTTCAGGGCTAACATACCTAACTTATAATAGTTAGCACAATCATAATTATTCTTATTAGTGCATTGATGTGTAATCGCTATAGATCCACATTGCTCAGACTCAGGATTATCATTGGAAAAATGAAGGGAGGAGTTAGAATAAATATTTTCACGCAGTTATTAGAACATGGAATGCTTTATAGTAAGTGGCTTTTGAGGCAGAGGCCACCGGGGTAATTCTGACTTTGGGCAATAGTGCAAAACAGGCAATAGCAAACCGGCAGCTCTTTTCCCTTCATGGCTCTCTTATAAAATGCAAAAAATAATGTTCTTTTTATGCAGAAGATTGAAAGATATAAAAATCTCTTTCTTCTATTTATGTTGATCTTTTTTTATTGAGAATCCTAGCAGACAGGCCAAGGCCAATAGCACACCACCAAGAAACAGAAATCTAGCCGTTGACACAGTTCCAATGGAAACCCTCCACAAATGTAGTTATTACGGTAAGGTGTCAAAGTCAATCTGTAATTTTAATGGTCATGTCCAAAAAAATATATTAATATAGATGGCCCGGTTTTTCCTACGCAAATATCTAAACTGGAATCACCTAAAGTTCTTGGCAATGAAGTCATTTTGTTGTCAAGGATTCTGTTACAAATGTACTTGATAAGAATCTTGGCAACAGACAGAGCTCCATTCCTCGGACATCATTCATTTCATAAACGATAACAAACAGCAGCTGGAAACCTTGGGAAAACAGGCATCATCCTTGGACTGAACTGTATGCACCAAGCCTTATTTCACAAGAAAGCAAACATAACCTTTAAAGTTTAAATTGCTGAGTCTTTTGTATGTAACTAAGGTGCAGCCAGTCAGTGATATCTAACACATCTTTGTTAAAAGCTAAGATAATAAATGACTTCTTATTTTGAACTTCAATGTGCCTTCATTTCCTGAGCTGCTGTTGCTTCATCTCTTATGGACGCACTATTAAATTTCCAAATGAATTAGCCTATGAAGACTTTGACACCTGACACCCACGTACAGTAAAGCTCCAGTTTAATAAGACTGAGTAACAAGTGATCCTGCTCTCGGCTTAGTACCATCATCTCCTATTTGTATATAAGAGGACATCTGAGGAATTATAAGACCTTCATGTCTGTGCAGCCTTAATTAACAAGGGATGACAATATTTTCATAGTAATAAATTCAGAGTTTAATGGCAAAATCTATTCACAAAGTCACAATTCTCCACAATATTCTGTTCTTAGTGGTAGCTCAGAGAAAATTAAGGCTATTGCAGTAGAAAGAAATAACTTACGTTTATACAGCTCTAACACATCCTTAAGGACGTCTCACAGCATTTTACAACCAATGGATTACTTATGAAATGCAGTCCCTTTTATGATGTAGGCAAATGGTGCAGCCAATTTGTGCAGAGCAAGGTTGCACAAACAGCAAATAAATGAATGGCGAGATCATGGGAGTTAAATTGGATAACCCCCGAAACAGGCGCAGGGATCTCGATGCACGATTAACCCGTGCCTGTTGATTGAAATGCAGGCAGGAAGCCAACTTCGTGCTGCCTGCACATTACCTTGATTTCTGCATGCAGTCAGTGCTCCCCGCACTGTTCATTGGCTGCACACATCAGCAGAGGATCCAATATTATAAGTGCCTAGCACTGCTTAAAGCTAGCCTGCACCTCTTAAAGAAGGGGTGGGTGCATTATGGCTGCTGGAGGTGCTGAGATCATTGGGAATAGTGTGCTGTGCAACAATCAACAATGGCTGACCACGGGAGAGCAGGCACCAAGGTTTTCCGGCGCTGCACTGGAGGTCTTGGAGGAGAGCTGTCTTGTAACCTCAGGAGGCCCTCCAGGCACTTGCTCAGAAGGCAGTGGCAGTGGCAAGAGATAGCCGCAGAGGTCAATGCCAGGAGTATAACTCCAAGAACATGGATACAGTTTAATGATTTCACACAAGTGGTCAATGTCAGTGAATGCCATTTCAAATGTCATATCCTACCAAATGCACCACTAGCCTCAGCCACACCCCATCACTCACCTACCAAAAATCTCTATCTATCAGGACTCATATCTAACATTCATATGCTTCAACTCATCCTCACACACTTAGCATTGTTGCAAGCCTCAAACCTACATCTCACAGCTTGCATACACTAGCAGCTATTCAACCATGATAGCCACAGCACCCAAACAGATTGCACGACACTCACTGACACACTTCCCTCTCTCTTGCAGGAGAAGGTGGCGCACAACCAGAGGCAGCATGAACTAACCGGAGAGAGAGAGAGGCGTGCCTGCATGTTCTAACCCCCATGGAGGAGATGGTGCTGGCCATTATGGGAAGGGCCATTGCTGAAGCTGTGGCCACCGCCGGGGCTGAAACCATTGAAGATGAGAGTATCTGCACCTAATCCTCCTCCTTTCATCCTACTTCTCCCTCATCCCTCAATCTCTTCTGATTTACAAGCTGTAGATGGTGTAAGTTCATACTTTCTCCTCTCCCCTCACCACAACCCAACCCTTGTCCCTTTTTCATTTCAGATATTCAAGAACTGGAACCTGCCCAGGCAATGAAGGAGGAGCCATAAGGAAGTGAAGATGAAGGGACACCGTCACTCGATTTCACAGTCGCAGCTACCAGCTCAGATACTGACACTGCGCGTAATTTATAGACTAGGATAGAGGTGGGATCTGCACATGGTGAGACACCGGGCACAAGTGCACTGGAGCCAGGGAGAAAGGATAGCACAGGGGCCATCTTGCCGGAGGGCGGGGTCGAACAAAAGTTTTGCTGCAGAGGACTCAGATGAGGACTTCGATGGGCTAGGCTACAGGAGAAGGCTGGTAGGTGTGCACACCCAATAGTTTGGTACACTGGGAAGCCTGCTGGAAAGCCTGCGTTCAATGCCAAGGACTAAATATGGCATGCATACACCTAACGGCTAAGCGCTGCAGTGCAAGCTCAGCTGCTGCCATGGAAATTCAGACTACTGCCATCATGGCTCTGGATACCAGTGTGCAAAGGGGCTTCCAGAGTGTTACAGCACTCCAGCAATCTGTCCTCCAAGAGATCTGCTTCCTAAAGACCCTCTGCCTCCTGCTGAAAGCTCTTCTCCCCGCCTCCTCCTCCCTCTTCTAGCAGCTTGTCCTGCTCTCCGTGGCCTCTGCTCATTCTTCCAGTCATGCTCAATGCCAAGAGGTAGCCCTACTAGGCCACCCATGTCTGGAAGCAGCTGATTGACATCATGATCTTCCTGCTCTGCATGCTGCTGGTGGTCGTTAGGTGCGCGTACGCTAACCCCTTTACAAATATGGTATCTGGCGCACTTCGCGTCGGAAGTGCGCGCACGCGCATCGTGGAAGCCATTTTGGTAGTTTAAGAGGCTTCGCTATAGAGCCCAATTTCGCCTCCCCCCACCCCACCTGTTTCTGGTGCTGTTGTTTGATGAAGGAATTTTGGCCAGGAAACGAGGAGAACTCACTGCTCTCCTGACAGACGTCTTTAAAATTATGAAGTGGTTCAACAGGGCAGATGTAGAGAAGATGTTTCCACTTGTGAGGAGTCCAAAACTAGGGGCCAACTATAGCATCTCTGCCTCCACCATAATTGACATCAGTTAACGGTTCAAATTATGATGGAGCCTGGATCTTCCATGTGTGCATGGCCAAATACTGACTGGATAAACTCACGAAGCCATCAGGGATCCTTTCTCATTTTGGTTTATTACCAGGGCCCATGTTTGAATTCTTTGCTATCAAAAATACACCAGAGGAAAGAGAGAGGATGCTTTTAAAAATGACAATTCTTATTATGACGTGGTGCTGTGTCATTTTCTACCCATGCATCACAACAGTGTAATGCTCAACGGGAAAATAATGCCATAGCACAGCAAGCTTCTCACCTGAAAAACAAGTTAAATTATGAGCCGTGCTGTGCACCATTGAAAACATAATGTACGAGGTCACAGAAAGTACATTATGTGCTGATTGGTTTGTGATAAGTAGTGTCAGTGTTCTGTGGATAAGGGTATTTATGTGTTGAGTGAGATATTTCGCTTCTGTGTTTGTTACCATCAAATAGGATTCCACTAACCCTATGCGTACTGAATGTTCTTTTTTGCTTTCCAAATAATCCTATGTTGATATTTAACACATTCACCAACAAAAATCTATATTTACCTTTGCACATCGTGCCTTCCAAATGCCATTAACCTTGGTTTATGTTTGCACAGTTGTCTTGTTTTATCTGTTTAAATACTAGCATTTTGCAATGAGGAGCATTTTATGAATGGAATGAATGCAACTATGTTAGTCAAATGAAAAAATACAGGTTTCTCATTTGAATCCCATTGGATATGATATTTATCCAATGGCTGAGCCACACCAACTAACAAAGATGTTTATTTGGCATGATATCAGGTGCAAACATTGGATCTCACAGGAATCGAAGGTATTTCATGTTAATGATAGACTCTCAATAAAAAAAAATGTATTTGTAATTTTAAAAAGTAGTCTGCGTGGGTTTCCTCCGGGTGCTCCGGTTTCCTCCCACAGTCCAAAAATGTGCGGGTTAGGTTGATTTGGCTATGATAAATTGACCCTTAGTGTTAGGGGGGGATTAAATATGTGGGGTTACGGGGATAGGAAGGGATATGTTCGGGGGAATTAAATACGTGGGGTTACGGGGATAGGGTGGTATAAGTGTTGGTGCAGGCTTCATGGGGATTCTGTGTGAGAAAGCAGGGACAGGGTACTGGATTTGGATGATCAGCCATGATCGTATTGAATGGTGGAGCAGGCTCAACGGGCCGAATGGCCTACTCCTGCTCCTAGTTTCTATGTTTCTATGTTTCTATATTACAGGGCACAATCAGATTCAAGTTCCAGTGATTAGATTGTTCCGCAGTCTGATTTTCTTGAGATCTATGTATTCTATTCATGGAAGCATTAGCATAAAGTGTTGTGACTGGGAAGGTGCGCTGGTTATTGGTTGCTTAGTTATTGGATGATTCTTTATTGCTGTAGAAGCAATTGTTCTGGAGGATAGACAGCACTTTTGTTGCTCAGGAGAACCATTAAGAATGCCGTATACCTTTCGCAGATTGTCCGGCGGTTATATAGAAGTAAAATAAGGGCAATAAAATGATTGCAAAAAAACTTTATCTAGTATATGTAATCTAACATATTACTCAAAGGGTACCATACAATGCACTTCTATATATATATAATGTTACAATGTGACTTTAGGGGCATGTCTGAGGACATTTCTGGACAATTCCAGCAATTCCACCCAGTTCATCCCGATAGGCCCACTAGGCCAACAACAGGACCTACACCTCTGAGTTGGTGTAGGTTGCGTTGTGGGGCTACTGAAGGCCCCATTTAAGAAGAAAACTGTAATTGATTGCAGAGAGAACAATTACCATTGAAGAGTTGCCCTGCAGGTTGAGGGAAAAGTTTTGGTAATTTTCTTATTTGCTTCCAAGCAGCAGGGCGTTACTCCATTTTCTTCCTCCTCAGTGACGCAGGCACCTCCGTTGTGCCACTAGTCACAGGTGCCCACCCTGAATATTCCAACGACCCCATCCCCGGGATTTAGGGTGAGGTCAATGACAGGACAAAATGATGGGTAGAAGTCCCATTCTGCCACGCTTTGCCCCCTCACTTTTTTCTGCAGAATTTCTACCCTCTAACGTTTACTGCTATAGAGTATAGTCATAGAAATGCATGTGTTACTAAAATAAATGGCAAATAAAAATTCTAGAGGAAGATTTCCTCTGTATGATATATGAACAAAGTCATCTTTTGTTATATACAGTTTTACAATTTCATAACACACTGTGCACAAAGGTACATATAGAGAAAGAGAAAACCACAAACCCACAAACAAACAGATCAGAGGCACTACAGCGCCACCACTAGTGAGAAGATGTAGTTACAGCATGACAAGTTTACATAGGCAATTTCCATTATAAATGTGGACATAGGATTGGGAGTAAGTTGACACAAAAATGTGACAGAAATGTGACAACAGGAAGTCATGTTTCATAGACTGGAAGTGCATAATCCTTATTCAAAACAGAAAATAGGGAATATTAATTATTGTATTAATGTTTAATCAGAATTTTATCTCTACATAATTCTTATTGTTTTAATTTTAACTATGCTGGGATTACATTTTACCAATTTCTATTTCTCTAATTTGCAGATGGTTCAAAGCCAATCAAGCTAATGGGTTAAACATTTCCGCTTTACTGATTCTAAAGGTGCTATGTGAAATGAGTTTTGGGCAATCTTAATCCAGTAAGACTAAATTAATAGTCTTACTAGAAGAGGAAAAAATGGGGAAAAAATCATATTGGTGTATGGAAGAAGAAGTGGGATTTCAGAAGCAAGCAAAAGAGGAGGAGGGATCTAAAAACCATTGGGAGGATAAAAGAGATTTCAGAATCATGGAGGAATGGATGAGCATGGAGAAGGAGGAGGACAGGGATCAGAATCATTAGAGGAAGAAAAGGACTATCAGGGCCATGGACCGAGGAAAAAAGGGAGCATTCAGAACCATGAAGGGAGATCTCAGGGAGGCTGGAAAGCTTAATGAGTGACACTTGATAGGTTTAGTTGGGAAGAGAGAGGAACTTATTGCTTGGAAATGAGAAGGGTGATAATACAATAGGGAATGATTAGGGTTAGCCGTTCTTTCCTCTCCCTGCCCACCCCCCTGAATTTCTACCCCATTTCCCTCATTTCCTGCAGAAACTGACTTATACTGAAGTACGGTTCCACTGGAACAGCATCCCAAGTGTATTGCTTAAGTGGCCATCTTCTTGTGTGAACCTATTGGCAGGCTATTTGTCCACACGCCTGATCCTGTTCTCACATGATGTTCATACACATGCTCGTTCCAGTAAGGATTACTGGATCACGATATAGTGCGGGAACCCTGGCTGATTTTTTTTCCAATCCCAGGGACATTCAGGCTAATTGCAGCACCCCTGCTTCCATCCTAACTGCGATGGGGATCAGATCTACGACTGGTGGTGTCTTTAGCCATTTTGCTCATGGGGAGCTCATTCTTTTATAGTGAAATTGAAATCTTGCAGGGACTAAGAAGACAGTCTGCTCTTATTTGGTGAGATACAGCAAAGAGGAAGCAAGGGACAGATTCAGCCTTTTTAAAGAAATGATGCTGAAAAATGTCTTGAAATTGTAATTGAAGGATGTTAGATTGTTTTGCCACCACCATACACACTATAGAGATCCTTACTGCACCTTTGTAATCCTTTCACATCTGCAATATGAACCAAGGAAAGATTTGTTATGGCGGATGAGGGAAGGTAAAATATATTTCCAGGAAAAGCAAGATGAATGATATAAAGAAAAAAGCAGAGAATAGAAAAATCATACAAAATTAAATAGAAATACAAAAATAAATAAGGAAAATATAAGAGAATGAGGAAAATCAGTGCTGAAGACTAAAGCAGTGCTGTACTATAACTTTTAAATTATGCATTTCTGCTGTAAGTAATGTAAATAATATAAGAACATGGTGGTTCCCTAGATACATTGCAGAATGTTGGTAAGGATACAAACTATTTATGAGCTCCAGAATAGCATAGCCATCTGAGTATGAATTTGATTGACATCAAACTGGATTAGCGCCTGTCCTAAGTGAGGCTTGTCCCTGCTGCCTCTTTTCTGTGTGTGTTTCTCCCTGTAACTTCACAATACAGCATTTTCCTACTCTCCCTTCCCTGAACACAGGCCTGCAATCTCATCTGTTCTCTACTGTCCTGTTAGTGTTAGAAACACAGGAAGAGATAGCAGAGGCACTATTACATATATATAAAACCTCATTGGAAAAAGGAATACTGTCAGAGGACTGGTGGACAGATAATGTGATTCCTATATATAAAAAGAGAGATAGAACAAATCCAGGGAACTATAGACCAATTAGCTTAACGTCAGTGGTAGGAAAGATAATGGAATCCTTAATCAACGATGTAATAGAAAAACATCTAGAAACTGAAAATGTAATAAAGAGTAGTCAGCACGGATTCCAAAAGAGGTCATGCTTGGCCAATCTTATTGAATTATACGAAGAAGTAACAGAAAGACTAGATAAGGGTAATGTAGTAGACATAATATATTTGGATTTCCAAAAAGCCTTTGATACTGCACCGCATAGTAGATCCATGATTATGGTCAGAACATGTAGAGTCAGGGGACAAGTAGCAGAATGGATAGCAAGCTGGCTACAAAACAGAAATCAGAGAGTAGGGGTTAAAGGTTGCCAAACTCATTGCCAAAAGGTGGGAAGTGGTGTTCCACAAGGATTGGCGCTGGGACCACTGTTGTTTACCATTTATATAAACAATTTGGACACGGGAATCGGAAGTACAATTTCAAAATTTGCGGATGACACCAAATTGGGTGGTGTAGTTAACAAAGAGGAGGACTGCAACAATATACAGGAAGAAATTAATAAACTTGCAGAATGGGCGTGTAATTGGCAAATTAACTTCAATATAGATAAGCGTGAGGTACAATGTTCCCATTAATTTTTTTGGGGGTGCATTCAAAATACCGCGCATGCGCTGCTTTTTGCATTGAAAAGCCAGCGAGCCAGCGAGCCAGCTGCACGGAAGGTCCAGAGAGCTGCACAGCCACGCAGCTTAAAGGGAACATTGGTGAGGTAGCACATTTTGTTAGTAAGAATAAGGAGGCCACATACTCCTTAGAAAAATAAGTGTCTAAATGGGGTAGAGGAACAGAGGGATCTGGGGGTACAGATACACAAATCATTAAAAGTAGTGATACAGGTTAATAAGGCCATAAAAAAGCAAACAAAGCACTGGGGTTCATTTTTAGAGGGATAGAATTGAAAAGCAGAGAATTTATGTTAAACTTGTATAGAGCCTTGGTTAGACCACACTTGGAGTACTGTGAACAGTCTGGTCTCTATATTATAAAAAGGATACCGTGGCACTAGAGAAGGTACAATAAAGATTTACTAGAATGATACCAGAATTGAGAGATTATACCTATCAGGAAAGATTGAACAGGCTGGGGCTCTTTTCTCTAGAAAAGAGAAGACTGAGGGGTGACCTGATAGAGGTATTTAAGATTATGAAACGGTTTCATAGGGTAGACGTGGAGAAGATGTTTCCACCTGCGGGCAAGACTAGAACTAGGGGCCATAAATATAAGATAGTCACTAATAAATCCAATAGGGAATTCAGGAGAAACTTCTCTACCCAAAGAGTGGTTAGAATGTGGAAGTCGCTACCACAGGGAGTAGTTGAGGCAAATAGCATAGATGCAGTTAAGGTGAAGTTAGATAAGCACATGAGGGAGAAAGAATAGAAGGATATGCTGATAGGGTTGGATGAAGAAGGAAGAAAGGAGGCTCGTGCAGAGCATAAACACCGGCAAGGACCCATTCTGCCGAATGGCCTGTTTTTGTGCTGTAAATACTTTGTAATACTTTGTAAAACAGGGTCGCTCTCATACAATTGAATCAATGGCCCAGATTTTCCTGTCAAAATAACAGTGAGGCAAATGGTGCTCACCGTTTTTTAGCGTAAATGATACGGTAACTTCAGGTGAGGGGCAACGCGAACAGTTAAACGCGAATATCCAAAAGTTGCTGTCCGAGTTGTGCCGCTCCACAGTTAGCTTCACGAAAATGGCATCTCGCAACTGCCTCACCATTGACATGAATGGCGGGACTTTGCTGTATTTGTGCAGTAAATACGAACTAAACTCACCACAGAAAGTTTTGTCTTGTCCATTCCAGTCTAAGTACCCTTTTACTGACGTGATAAGTGTTAATTACTGCCAATCAACCTCTCTGGCACAGAAAATTAACTATAACTAGTGTGGCGCCTCATTCCCTCTGGTTTAATTGTTGGAAAATTTTTAAATGGCAACTAAAACTAAAAAACTTTTTAGGTCTGAGCTGAAGAGAAATTTCTTCACTCAGAGGGTGGTGAATCTTTGGAATTCTCTACCCAGAGGGCTGTGGGGGTTCAGTCGTTGAGTATATTCAAGACAGAGATCGATAGATTTTTGAATATTAAGGGAATCAAGGGATATGGGGATAGTGCAGGAAAGTGGAGATGAGGTAGAAGATCAGCCATGATCTTATTGAATGGTGGAGCAGGCTCGAAGGGCCAAATGGCCTACTCCTGCTCCTATTTCTTATTTTCTTATGTTTACTCAGTTCCCAGATGCCCAGGTTCCTTGCTGCGCGTTAGCAGCTTGCACTTTCAGCAAAAAAATTAAAAACCTAAACGTGCAGACACCATTAGATGCCCTGCAACAACAAAATCTGGCCCAGTAACATGGTCATTAGTCAGCATTGCTGTTCTGATGTCACAGCAACAGCTGCTGCTGCTCCCCCTGCTACTATAGAACTGATTTACACACAAACAAGACCTTAATCTTCATTTTAAGTAGGTTACAAATCATTGAGAGGCACCAAATTAAATACCAGAGTTTTGTTTTTGATTACCTGGTACCTACACCGTGGGGCATTTTCTTAATGCAATACATAAGATATTAAGCAATACTGCAGTGTGGTATTCAGATGGACATCTGAGCAGTACTAATAATAACATTGTAGCTGAGAATTTATGTTATCTGCTCCTATCAGCAGTGTTGTACTGTGACAGAAAGAAGTCTGTCCTGTTTCAAATTGCAAGATTGTGGTACTATATGTTTCGTGCTTTATTCTTTAATTTTACGGAGAATTGGCAAATGATTTTTCTGAAGTAAACAGTATTAAAATGCTAAAAAAAATGGAAAATATAAGAGAATGCATAATTAATTGTTGACCAAGACTCCGTCCAGATAGAGAGACAAATTGAGAAAAAATTAAAGCCATGAAAGAAAAGGTAAAACAAAGTTAATATGTGTGGATGGAAAATGGTGACAGTGTGCCTGTATTTTCCCAATATGTGGCACCTGGCAGTTAAGGCTCTGCACCAGGGACATGTATTTAAGGTCAGTAACTGAAAACAGGGTCAAGTTGTCAGGAAGAAAGCAAGATTGTTTGACCTGGTAATGGTAATGATTAGATAAAGAGAATACTGCATAAACATGCCAATGATTTATACCACCAGCAGTGACGTGCACTTGGTGGGATTTAAAAAAAAAATTTTTCATAGAAACTAGGAGCAGGAGTAGGCCATTCGGCCCGTCGAGCCTGCTCCACCATTCAATACGATCATGGCTGATCATCCAAATCCAGTACCCTGTCCCTGCTTTCTCACACAGAATCCCCATCGAGCCTGCACCGACACATATCCCACCCTATCCCCATAACCCCATGTATTTAATTCCCCCTAACATATCCCATCCTATCCCTGTAACCCCACATATTTAATCCCCCCCTAACACTAAGGGTCAATTTATCATAGCCAAATCAACCTAACCCGCACATTTTTGGACTGTGGGAGGAAACCGGAGCACCCGGAGGAAACCCACGCAGACACGGGGAGAATGTGCAAACTCCACACAGACAGTCACCCGAGGCCAGATTCGAACCCGGGTCCCTGGCGCTGTGAGGCACCAGTGCTAACCACTATGCCACCGTGTTGCCACGATGATGTCAGAATTCTGGGCAGAGGTCGTGTTCTATCCATGGATAGCTTTTTCAGAGCAATGGGCTAAATGGTCTCTTTCTGTTCTGTAAAATTCTATGATTCTATGGATATTCCTATGGGAATAGCTTTACGGTTACTTTAATTAAAGGAAGAGAAGGAGGAGGAAAAAAAGATGGCAAACATGTGAGGTTGTACCAGAGGCTGACAGCCTGCACCTGCTATTAACCTGGAACCTGAATCTACAGGCTGAGATACGCTTACTGAGATTTGTTCAAATAATTCTCTCTTCCTAGACTGCGATTATTGCGAGAGACTGTGATAGAATTGTTCTGCATCCTGCAACCTGACCTCCTGACAAACTCTGCCACAGGTACACCACTCCCTGCTGCAGTCAAAGTCACTTAACGCACAGATTCATTCCCAAGGGACATCAACAATATCAGTCAATGTGCAATGTGCAGATGTAACAAGCAGATGATTGCTATTTTGTTTGCCAGAGCAATCAATTAAATCAATTAGCCCACAAACAACTGGCAACAGCGTGAGAGAGCACTGCACTTTTTCCAAATGGCTGGATTCCCCCAAGTGCAAGTTATCTTTAACAGCACCCATGTGGCCTTAAGGCTCCTGAATTCAGTAGATATGTAGTCGTGAATTGCAAGGATATCCACGCCATCAATATTCAGTTTGTCTATGACCATCAGCACAGAATCATTCAGGTCAGTGTCCACTTTCCAAGCAGCAGTCATTATATGCCTTTATATTAAAGCAATGCACCATTACTCTCCTCATTATTTGATGCATAAAGAAGAGTGCAAGGTTGGCACCTTGGAGATTCAGGATACCTTTTGACCCATGGCTTTTAACATATCCAAGACAACCATAAACAGCTGCTGAACACAGGTACAATGAGATGCATTCAGCGACCAGAATTATTATCAAACACATTACAGGCATCTTGAAGCAGTATTTCTGATGCCTTGACAAAACAGAGGCATTCTGAAATATATCCCAGTCAAAATCTCCAGGATCATTCCGGTTTGCTGCATGATACACAACTTTGTAATCTAAATAAGTATTGGATGAGCAGAAATTTCCTCCCACTAAGTATTGGGAAGACCGAAGCCATTGTCTTGGGCCCCCGCCATAAACTCCGTTCCCTAGCTATCAACTCCATCCCTCTCCCTGGCAACTGTCTGAGGCTGAACCAAACCATTTGCAACCTTGGTGTCATATTTGACCCCAAAATGAGCTTCTGACCACACATCCACTCCATCACCAAGACCACTTAATTTCACCTCCATAACATTGCCCGACTCCGCCCCTGCCTCAGCTCATCTGTTGCTGAAACCTTCATCCATGCCCTTGATACCTCTTGACTCGACTATTGCAATGCAATCCTGGCCGGCCTCCCATCTTCCACCATATATAAACATGAGCTCATCCAAAACTCTGCTACCCGTTTCCAAACTCGCACCAAGTCCCATTCACCCATCACCCCTGTGCTCACTGACCTACATTGCCTCCTGGTCCAGCAACGCCTCGATTTTAAAATTCTCATCCCTGTTTTCAAATCCCTCCATGGCTTCACCCCTCCCTATCTCTGTAACGTCCTCCAACCCTACAACCCTCCGAGATAGCTGCGCTCCTCTAATTCTAGCCTCTTGCACATCCCCAATTTTAATCACTCCACCATTGGTGGACGTGCTTTCAGCTGCCAAGGACCTAAGCTCTGGAATTCTCTCCCTAACCCTCTCCATCTCTCTACATCTCTCTCTTCTTTTAAGACGCTCCTTGGGACGTTTTACTACATTGAAGGCACTATATAAATGCAAGTTGTTGTTGTTGTAATGAGGCATAGCTACAGAACTCCAGAGGAAGAGGAAAATTGATCACAGCAAGGAGACTACACAAACAGAAGGAACCAGAAGCTCTTGCTGCACTCATTGATGAGACCTTCGCCTAAGTCCTCCAGCCACCCATTGTATCAACAAATACAATAGGTCCATGTTCATTCACTATGCCATCACCAAAAACAGGTAAGCCATACTAGATTTGGTAATGAGTAATGAGCTAGACGTGGTTAATAATCTAACAGTAAGGGAACATTTATCTAACAATGATCATAATATGTTCAAATTCAATATTAGGTTTGAAAAGGAGAAATTTAACACAGTTACTAAGATTCTAGATTTTGGTACGGCTAACTTTAACAGGATGACTGAAGACAGCAAACTGATCAAAACTGTTATCGGGTAAAACTACAGATGAACAGTGGGAGGTGTTCAAAAAGAATTTAGCTCAGTACAGGACCAGTATACACCCCTCAGGAGCAAGGGCTCTACTTACCAAAAAAAACAGCCATGGTTGACAAAAGAGGTGAGAGATAACATAAAACTAAAGAAAGAGCATACAAAAGTGCAAAGAATATTGTAGATCCAGGGGACTGGGAGAGATATAAAGAACAGAAAAGGAAGACGAAAAAGATAGTAAGAGCTGCAAAAAGGGAATACGAAAAGAAACTTGCGAGGATATCAAGATTTACACTAAAGGTTTTTACAATTGTATTAGAAGAAAAAGGGTAGTCAATGTTAATGTGGGCCCTTTAAAAGCAGATGCGGGTAATATTGCAAATGAAAATAAGGAAATTGGCAGACTAATTGTTGAATAATTACCTTGTGTCGGACTTCACAGTAGAGGAAGAGGATAATATACCTGACATTCCAGGGAAACTAATAATGAATCAAGGACTGGAACTCACTAAACTTAACGTAAGCAAGAAAACGGTATTAGAAAAAATAATGGCACTAAAGACCGACAAATCCTCAGGACCTGATGGTTTCCACCTCAGGGTTTTAAAGTAAGTAGGTGAGGAAATTGCAGCTGCTTTAACCATAATCTTCCAAAGCTCTCTCGATTCAGCTATTGTTCCTTTAGATTGGAAAATCGCAAATGTAACTCCATTATTTAAGAAAGGTGAGAGAGAGAAACCAGGAAATTATAGACCTGTTAGTCTAACATCTGAGGGGAAGTTATTGGAATATATAATTAAGGACAATGACTGAGCACTGAGAGTTATTTGAGCTGATTAGAGACAGCCAACATGGATTTGTAAAGGGTAGGTCATGTCTAACAAACCTAATTCAATTTTTTGTGGAAGTAACTAAAGTAGTAGACAAGGGAATGTCTGTGGATCTAGGTTATATGGACTTCCAGAATGCATTCAGTAAGGTTCCACATAAGAGACTGTTAGCTAAAATTAAAGCTCATGGAATTGAAAGCAAATTATTGACTTGGTAGGAGATTGGCTAGGCGGCGGGAGAAGACAGAGCATAAGGATAATGGGTATGTACTCGAATTGGAAGGAAGTGACTAATGGTGTCCCACAAGGATCTATGAAAGAAAGAAAAAGAAAGACTTTTATTTATATAGCGCCTTTCACGACCAAAGGACGTCCCAAAGCGCTTTACAGCCATTGAAGTACTTTTTGAAGTGTAGTCACTGTTGTAATGTAGAAAACGCAGCAGTCAATTGCGCACAGCAAGCTCCCACAAACAGCAATGTGATAATGACAAGACAATCTGCTTTTGTTATTTTGATTGAGGGATAAATATTGGCCAGGACACCGGGGAGAACTCCCCTGCTCTTCTTCAAAATAGTGCCATGGGATCTTTTACGTTCACCTGAAAGAGCAGACAGAGCCTTGGTTTAACGTCTCATCCGAAAGACGGCACCTCTGACAGTGCAGCACTCCCTCAGCACTGCACTGCACTGGAGTCTGGAGTTTCAGCCTAGATTTTTGTGCTCAAGTACCCGGAGTGGGACTTCAACCCACAACCTTCTAACTCAGAGGCAAGAGTGCTCCCCACTGAGCCACGGCTATACTGGGGCCGCAACTATTCACTATATTTATTAATAACTTAGATAACCCAATAGAGAACCATATATCCAAGTTTGCCGATGACACAAAGATCGGTGGTATAGTAAGTAGTTTAGACAACAGCATAAAATTACAAAGAGGCATTGATAGATTAAGTGATTGGGCAAAACTGTGGAAGATGGATTTCAACGCAGGTCAGTGTGAGGTCATCCATTTTGGACCAAAAAAGGATAGATCCGAGTATTTTTTAAATGGTGAAAAGCTAGGAACAGTGGAGGTCCAAAGAGATTTAGGGGTCTATGTACACAGATCACTAAAATGTAGTAGACAGGTACAAAAATAATCAAAAAGGCTAATGGAATGTTAACCTTTATATCTAAATGGTTAGAATATAAAGGGGAGGAAGTTTTGCTACAATGTACAAAGCCCTGGTTAGACCACATCTGGAGTACTGTGTACAGTTCTGGGCACCGCACCTTAGAAAGGATATATTGGCCTTGGAAGGAACGCAGTGCAGATTCACCAGAATTTTACCCAGGTTCCAAGAGTTAGATTATGAAGAGAGATTACATAAACTAGGCTTGTAATCCCTGGAAAATAGAAGATTAAGGGGTGAGTTGATTGAGGTTTTTAGGATTTTGAAAGGAATTGATAGGGTAAAGAGAGAGAAATTTGTTCTGCTGGTGAGAGAATCCAGGGACATAACCTTAAAGTCAGAGCCAGACCATTCAGGAGAGAAGTTAGGAAACATTTCTTCACGCAGAGTGTGGTAGAAGTGTGGAACTCTCTCCCACAAAAAGCAGCAGATGCTAGCTCAATTAATAATTTTAAATTTTAAATTGATAGACTTTTGCTAGCCAAGTATATTAAAGGATATGGAGGCAAGGCGGGTGGATGGAGTTAGGATACAGATCAGTCATGATCTCATTGAACGGCAGAACAGGCTCGAAGGGCTGAATGGCCTACTCCTGTTCCTATGATTACCCTTACTTGCTTTTTTTCATTGTTCGTCCTGTGGCCCTTATTCTATATATTTTGAATATAAATTCAAGTTTCAGCTCATTGAAAATGTGGGCGTTCCTGTGGAAGCTGACTTTTCCAAACAGCATGAAGTGTATCAGCAAATAACCCAAATCGTAATACATCCCACTTCAACAGTAATTTTGTTATTTTACAGGACATTCAGTACTGTGCTGCCAATTCTGTGGGTTTAGTGTGGGACTTCTGCGGGTTTAGTGTGGCCAGGCTCTGAAACTATGAGGAAAAAGCTGAGAGAATGTTTTTTCTCTTTTGTTGATTCAAGTCGTTTTCTATTTCTCAGTGACTTTCTGCTATCTCATGCTTCAACGCTAGAGATGGCTTTTTGATCATTTATATGGGCTCTCTGACCCTAGTTAGCGTTGCCACCTTTTGTCAAGCCCTAAACCAGAAACAAAAGCAGTTCAGTCTGCATCTGTGGAGAGAACAGATGGACTAAAAGTTTCAAGTGTAAAACCTTCGTCCAAACCAGAATCATGGCTGCAGCTTCTCATTTAATGAAATACTTCAAAGTGGCCACTGGGAATGATGTAACGATAGCAAAATACTGCGGATGCTGGAAATCCGAAATAACAACAGAAAACGCTGGAAAAACCAAACGCAGATTGGGTGACCGCTTTGCGGAACACCTCCGTTCAGTCCGGAAGGGTGACCCCGAGCTTCCGGTCGCTTGTCATTTTAATTCACCCCTCCACGCTCACTCAGACCTCACCGTCCTCGGCCTCTTGCATTGTTCCACGGAAGCGCAGCGTAAGCTCCAGGAACAGCACCTCATCTTCCGTTTAGGCACTTTACAGCCTTCCGGACTCAATATCGAGTTCAACAATTTCAGATCATAACCCCAGCCCCTACCACATATGTATACATTTTATCCACTCTTTTGATCCGTGCCTTTTTCCTTTTTTTCTCTCTCTCCCCCCACGGCAGCTGTCTCTGATTCTGCTAGCATTTCACACCTTACCTTTTGTTTCTCAACCTGTCCCATTACCATCTCGTCTTGCCTTGAGCATCTCTCAATGTCTCTACTCACTAAAGACCATCCCTTTTGTTCTTTTATTCCTCCCCCCAGCCTCCCCCTTGCATTTTTATCTGTTTATTTCTTGCTCTTTCAGTTCCGACGAAGGGTTTCGACCTGAAACGTTAACTCTCTTTCTCTCTCCCGGGAATGATGTAACGTGTGGCACAGCCCATAATCTGCAAATCTGTTGGAGTTAATCACAGACTGTACCATTGTAAAACATCAGTAAATTGTGAGGAGCATCATGATCTCTCAGACGATAACATGATGCCAAGGTGTGCTGGGATCGTCAACATCATAATTCCACACAAGTCAATTAGAAAAAAAAACATATATTTAAAAAAAAACCAGACTTCCTGGTTTTTTTCTGAAACTTTTCCAGACAGTTCAATCCAAACCAGCACATCTCTGAGGTAGGGCTGCCAACTCTGGTTGGATACATTCCAGGAGATTTCATCACATGACCACATGAAATGGCCTAGCAAGCCACTCGAGGGCAATTAAGGATGGGCAATAAATGCTGGCCTTGCCAGTGATGCCCACATCCCGTGGATGAACACAAAAAAAACCTCCCTCTAACCACCCCACCCCCACACTTTCGCCATTGGTAACCCAACATGTCCATCCTCATGGTGCACTGCTTCCCTTCGTCAATCGGACAGTGAATAGAGCCTTCATCACGCGATTGGATGATTCTTGACGGTCAATCAAACAGCCTTTTTCTCCCCATGTTCAACATTTGTATAACTAGTCAACAAAAGTGTTCAAAGAAATTTTGTTTCAAAAACAGAATTTTTTATTGCCCCTATGATTTTTCTCCTGGGTTTGTTTTTTATTCGTTCATGGGATGTGGGCGTCGCTGGCAAGGCCAGCATTTATTGCCCATCCCTAATTGCCCTTGAGAAGGTGGTGGTGAGCTGCCTTCTTGAACCACTGCAGTCTTTCAGCCAATATCCCAAACACCTCCATCACCAGCCCTGGGTATGTCCTGTCCCACCGGCAGGACAGACCCACCAGGGGTTGTGGCACAGTGGTACACAGTTGGGAAGGAGTGGCCCTGTGAGTCCTCAACATTGACTCCGGACCCCATGATGTCTCATGGCTTCAGGTCAAGCATGGACAAGGAAACCTCCTGCTGATTACCACCTACCGCACGCCCTCAGCTGATGAATCAGTACTCCTCCATGTTGAACACCACTTGGAAGAAGCACTGAGGGTAGCAAGGGCACAGAATGTACTCTGGGTGGGGGACTTCAATGTCAATCACCAAAAGTGGCTTGGTAGCACCACTACTGACCGAGCTGGCCGAGTCCTGAAGGACATAATTGCCAATCTGGGCCTGCGACAGGTGGCGAGAGAAACAACACGAGGGAAAAACCTACTTGACCTCGTCCTCACCAATCTACCTGTCTCAGATGCATCTGTCCATGACAGTATTGGTAGCAGTGACCACCGCACAGTCATTGTGGAGACGAAGGACTGGATTTTGCTGGCACTCAGAGGGGGGGTTTGGAGGCTGGTCAAAGGATAAAATCATTTTGATTGATGGCGGGTTGCTATCCCACCGTCAACCAGCCTCCAAACAATTTTCCCAAGTGTCGGGTCCCCGATTTGCGCATGGACCCGACACCTAGCGGCGGGAAGAGGACGAAGTCCCGTCTTCACACTGAGGACACCCTCCATTGTGTTGTGTGGCACTACCACTGTGCTAAATGAGATAGATTCAGAACAGATCTAGCAGCTCAAAACTGGGCATCCATGAGGCGCTGTGGGCCATCAGCAGCAGCAGAATTGTATTCCACCACAATCTGTAACCTCATGGCCCGACATATCCCTCACTCTACCATTACCATCAAGCCAGGGGACCAACCCTGGTTCAATAAAGAATGTAGAAGAGCATACAAGGAGCAGCACCAGGCGTACCTAAAAATGAGGTGCCAACCTGGGGAAGCTGCAACACAGGACTACATGCATGCTAAGAAGTGGAAGCAACATGCTATAGACAGGGCTAAGCGATCCCACAATCAACAGATCAGATCAAAGCTCTGCAGTGCTGCCACATCCAGTCGTGAATGGTGGTGGACCATTAAACAACTAACGGGAGGAGGAGGCTCCATGAATATCCCCATCCTCAATGATGGTGCAGCCCAGCACGTAAGTGCAAAAGACAAGGCTGAAGCGTTTGCAACCATCTTCAGCCAGAAGTGCCGAGTGGATGATCCATATCGGCCTACTCCTGAGGTCCCCACCATCACAGAAGCCAGTCTTCAGCCAATTCGATTCACTCCACGTGATATCAAGAAACGGCTGAGCGCACTGGATACAGCAAAGGCTATGAGCCCCGACAACATCCCAGCTATCGTGCTGAAGACTTGTGCTCCAGAACTAGCCGTACCTCTAGCCAAGCTGTTCCAGTACAGCTACAACACTGGCATCTATCCGACAATGTAGAAAACTGCCCAGATATGTCCTGTCCACAAAAAGCAGGACAAATCCAATCCGGCCAATTACCGCCCCATCAGTCTACTCTCAATCATCAGCAAAGTGATGGAAGGTGTCATCGACAGTGCTTTCAAGCGGCACTTACTCACCAATAACCTGATCACTGATGCCCAGTTTGGGTTACGCCAAGACCACTCAGCTCCCAACCTCATTACAGCCTTGGTCCAAACATGGACAAAGGAGCTGAATTCCAGAGGTGAGGTGAGAGTGACTGCCCTTGACATCAAGGCAGCATTTGACCTTGTGTGGCATCAAGGAGCCCTAGTAAAACTGAAGTTAATGGGAATCGGGGGGGGAAACGCTCTACTGGCTGGAGTCATACCTAGCACAAAGGAAGATGGTTGTGGTGGTTGAAGGTCAATCATCACAGCCCCAGGACATCGCTGCAGCAGTTCCTCAGGGCAGTGTCCTAGGCCTAACCATTTTCAGCTGCTTCATCAATGACCTTCCCTCCAACATAAGGTCAGAAATGGGGATGTTCACTGATGACTGCACAGTGTTCAGTGCCATTCACAACTCCTCAGATAATGAAGCAGTCCATGCCTGCATGCAACAAGACCTGGATGACGTTCAGGCTTGGGCTGATAAGTGGCAGGTAACATTCGCACCACAGAAGTGCCAGGCAATGACTATCTCCGACAAGCGAGAGTCTAACCACCTCTGCTTTTTCGGCAGCACACAGACTGCAGCGGTTCAATAAGGTGGCTCCCAACCACCTTCTCAAGGGCAATTAGGGATGGGCAATAAATACTGGCCCTGTCAGCGATGCCCACATCCCATAAACGAATAATAAAAAGTCTGTTTGGTGAAGGTACTCCCACAGTGCTGTTAGGGAGGGACTTCCAGGATTTTGGCCCAGCGACGATGAAGGATCGGCAAAATACTTCTAAGTCAGGATGGTGTGACTTGGAGAGGAAGTTGGAGGCGGTGGTGTTCCCATGCGCCTGCTGCCCTTGTCCTTCTAGGTAGAAGAGGTTGCGAGTTTGGAGGTGCTGCTGAAGAAGCCTTGGCGAGTTGCTGCAGTGCATCTTGTAGATGGTATACACTGCAGCCACGGTACGCCGGTGGTGCAGAGAGTGAATGTTTAAGGTGGTGGATGGGGTGCCAAACAAGCGGGCTGCTTTGTCCTGGATGGTGTTGAGCTTCTTGAGTGTTGTTGGAGCTGCACTCATCCAGGCAAGTGGAGAGTATTCCATCACACTCCTTACTTGTGCCTTGTAGATGGTGGAAAGGTTGCTCGTAGCAGTGTCCTGGAGATTAGTCTTTAATTCCTGGAGACTCCAGGGCAATCCTGGAGGGTTGGCAAGACCCTGAGCGCCACCCCATCCATTTTGTGTTGTGGTTGAATGGAGCGCAAGATGTAGTTGGGTAAATGGATTTTAAAAACAAATCAATTTATTGAGGCACAAGAAAAGGTTTCTTCTATGCAACAAAATCATGTGCAACAAAATCATATATCCATTTATAAAGAATGAAATTATGATTCACTACCCAGAACTCTTCTTCCCAGGTAATCACTCAGGGCTGGATTTTCAATGACCCGTGGAGTCGGGTTTGGAGGCGTGTGGGGGGTTAAAGTTGCAGATTCGGAGGTCCCGACCCCATCCCGCCTCCAACCCGCCTCCACGCAATTTTGATAAAATCGTGTGTGGTGTTCCCGACTCTGTCCCGCCTCCAAGAGGCGGGAGAGGCCATTAAAGCCCTTAACAAGCCCTAAATTGGCTCTGTAATGCCATTTTGAAACGTTTTAGCTAGTTTAACCCTTTTCCGACGTGAAGCACGCCTGATGTGAAACACGCCAGTGAAACCTGACGGGAGCACAAGTGGATAGCTGACTATCAGCTGCAGGTCCACTATTACAACGGAGATGTGATGAAGGTAGTAGTAGTATTAGATCTGAAAGTCGCCTCTGATGCTGCTGCATTGAATATCTTCAGAAACTGCCTGGCCTTTGCTGTGAGAGGACCTGGATGCAAAAAAAATTCTCTCTTTTTCTTTTTCTCTCTCTCTCTCTCTGAGATGCTGCTCATTGTGTATCCAGGTCCTCTCACAGCAAAGGCCAGGCAATCTCTGAGACCAGGCAGTCTCTGACCTGCAATGATGACATCATCAGAGGCGATTTTCAGACTGAAACCACTAATTGGTTCATGGGTTCCCACATGCTGGACTCAATTACCCAATTAAGTGAAAATTGTATCAATCTCCCACAGCCAATTGCAGGCGGGTGGATAACATGAAATGCAGATGACACGACCCCAACCCGCCCCAGTATCAAAATCCAGCCCTTAGTATCTGCCAACTACATGCTGCAGATCAGTGTCATACACTCTACTAATAAAGCAGAAAATGTGCGTGAATGCTCTGCTCAGTTGTTTTAGAAGAAACGGTAAGTTTTGCTTTTTCTACTTTCCTTAGTTTTGAGTCAGGAGCTGCAGGAGTGCTCCTCCTGGCTCCACCGCAATATGTGGGCCGCTGATGGCCCGCACTCACCCCATCCAGTTCATTTCACCACCACCCCGCCCCCCCTGCCCCCAGACTTACCTGCAGGCCAGCTCGGCGTCCCAGCCAGACGATTTTGAGAAGGCCCCAACTGGCGAGCTGCATCGAGATGTCCGATTGGTGACTGCAGCTCACCAGTATTATGTAGGTGAGATCCGAGGCCCAATTTCAAGTGGGCCTCAAGCCTCCCACATCGGGTGCACGTCCTTGACGCGTCACTCACTTCATGCCAATTTTCAGCTTGAGAACAATTTCCTGGCCCTTACAATTGACCTTTCTTCTAAGATCTGTTCCACAAGTGAATTGGCACCTACCCCACTCATGGGACTGAATTTTGCCGGCGCTCAGAGGGCGGGTTTGGAGACGGGTCCGCTGTCAAAATCAAAATGATTGACAGCAGGTTGGGAACCCGCTGCGAACCCGCCTCCATGTAAGTTTCCAAAGTGTCGGGTCTGTGATTTCAGAACAGACCCGACCCCAAGCAGCGGGGGAGGCATTTAAGATACTTAACTGCTTGTTAAGTACTTGTTTACTACTATTTTGCCAGCCTTTTTCTATTTTACCACATTTTTAACGGGGTTCACGTCGTTTGGAGATCACGTCAGGTAAGTATGTCGGGTTCTCTATGTCTCTCCATTGCTGTGATTAGGTGACAGCTGCAAAAGTGGTATGAAAGCTACCATTTCACACCTGGTCACTTTCCAATATCAGCAGCTTGAGCCTTCAGGACTTGGAAGACACTTTTTGAGCTTTATGCAGTTTGGAAGTGTTTGGAGTAAACTCTCTATCCACTGTCACCTCCTTGGAGCAAGCTCTCTCACCATTGACAAATCGCTTCTGTCATCTCAACTTCAGTTGCCATCCAATCCAGCAACATCGGTGCCCTTGGAAAAATCTCACCTTGGTCCTCTGAATCCCTCCACAATCAACCCCAACACCAACATCACCAGGCACACCAACACGGTGGCATAGTGGTTAGCACTGGTGCCTCACAGCGCCAGGGACCCGGGTTCGAATCTGATCTCGGGTGACTGTCTGTGTGGAGTTTGCACATTCTCCCCGTGTCTGCGTGGGTTTCCTCCGGGTGCTCCGGTTTCCTCCCACAGTCCAAAAATGTGCGGGTTAGGTTGATTTGGCTATGATAAATTGACCCTTAGTGTTAGGGGGGGATTAAATATGTGGGGTTATGGGGATAGGATGGGATATGTTAGGGGGAATTAAATACGTGGGGTTACGGGGGTAGGGTGGGATATGTGTACTGTGGGGATTAAAGCAGGGACAGGGTACTGGATTTGGATGATCAGCCATGATCGTATTGAATGGTGGAGCAGGCTCGACGGGCCAAATGGCCTACTCCTGCTCCTAGATTCTATGTTAATACCAACCTTCTCCGCAATCACCTGATGCTGCACAGGACACAGGGCATCAGCACCCGACAACATTGCTGCCCGGGAGGCCAGCGATGGCATCACCATGGCCAGATTTACTTCACTTGATGCTGTACATCCTGGCTGCCACATGATGCGCCAGGTTAACACCATCACAACACCACCCCACACCATCACAACACCACCCCACACCATTACCATAAAGCATTCCTACAATGACCAAGCCATTCCTTTCACACTCATCACCATTGCGGGGGATACCGTTATGTCTCACCATTCACTGCAACTCACTAAGACACTTCCAAAGGTGAGCACAGATCTGTACAATAAGGCAAAGTGTTGAAAATAAAGATTTCAATGTTTGACAACACATTTACATTTACATTTGACAACACATTTACATTTACATAAACAGAAACTTTACATCAACATTGCATAAGACACCCAAGTGCCTACCCTTGTGTGTTGTTCGTTGGTATGATTGGACTAGGATGAGGGTGAGTGTGAGGGGTGGCTCATGAGATGGGAAAGTGATAATGTAGATAGAGAGGGATGGGTGGAGGTGCAAGGTATGTTGGTGTGAGTAAGGATGTGCAGGAGTAGGGTAGGGAAGGCAGAGTTATGGGGGTGTGATGAGTGGCACAGCAGGATGAGGTTGAGTGTGGCTTTGCAGTAACGTTTCATGATCTACTGAGATCATTGAAAAGATTGCGCCACTGCAGCCAGGGACTCCTGATAACATCCCTGCTTGTGCAATGTGCAACCAGGCTGCATTGGTGTCCTGGGGAGGTCTCTTCTGCCCTTGGAAGGGAAGAGAACCTCCCTGCGTGCTGTGACTCCCTCCATAAGCATATGGAGGGAGTCATGCGAAAGCCTGGGTGCAGCCGTGCACCTCTGTGCAGTGATTGTCAGTGTTTGCAGCACCTCAATGCTGTAGAACACTGACAGCACAACTGTCAAAATGAATGCGGCCATGGTCCCTTTAAGGAAACCGGCTGATGATGCGTCATTAAATGATGTCATCAGTCCTGCTTCCTTTTAGTTGGCTGAGAACCCTGCAGGGCGGGTTTAACAAGCCCTATTAATGGAAAATTCTTTTTACAGAGCGGCTGCAGCCAGGAGCGGGACCGGGACCGGAACCCGCCAACCACCTCTCCCGCCGCAATCCCGCCTCTGCTGGCGAAATCGCAGCCATTAAGTTTAATGTGTTGTTTTGTATCCATACAGGCATTTCAAGTAGAGATGTTACAGTCCTGGAGGGTAAAATTGAAGTCAATGGATAGGAACATCTGGACGGCCGATCTGCTAACGCCCGTTTTCTGCCCCTGCCGAAGTTGAATTTTACCCCCGGTATGTTTACCTTTAATCGGTAACTCAATGGCAGAATCAGTTTAAAAATACATTTTTGCATGTGTGACCAGACACAGTTCTGACAGAGAGCTATACTCAAAATGTTAACCTATTTTCCCTCATTATAAATGTTGACTTACCAACTATATTTTTCCATCATTTTCTATTTTTGTTCTGCTATTTATCTTTGTTTTAGAAGAAAAGTCAAATAGTCAGACATGGCACACAGCCCATAGTATCAATGGTTGTAATGTGGGAGGGGAGAGAGGATTCATTCAGGAATCTGCTGCCAATTTTTACTGATGTGTATTAAACTGGCACGAAACCAAATGTTACGAACATGCAAACATACGAAAATGACGGGCATAGATCACGTCACATAGACCAGCTGGTCCATCAAGCCTGCCCCAGTCTCATGATGGCTGGAGCAATATAACTAGACACTTCCTACCCCCACCCCCCTGCAGCCATGTGAGGCAAAAAAAAGAGAAAACCCAGGGCCAATAAGGGAAAAGAGTCTCTGGAAAATTCCTCTCTGACCCCCCTCAGGAAACCGAAACTAGTCCAGGAGTTCACGTGGACCACGTGTTATCTGCAAAGCCACTTATCCTCTATATGATGTGATCTATGCCCCAGTCAAGAACTGGTCCAGCTGCCTCTTAAAGGCATTGGAGAGACAGCACCCACCACACCAGCTGGCAGTGTATTCCAGAGGCTCACTATCCTCTGGGAAAAGAAGAACTGCCTAACATCCAGTCTATTCCTACTCTTGCGTAGTTTAAACTCATGTCCCCTGGTCCTCCCCAATCTGTCAAACTGGAATAATCTATCAACAGGCAGGCTATCCAGCCCTTTCATTATTTTATAGACCTCTATCAGTTCGCCTCCAGGTCTAAAGTAAATAGACCAGCTCTTTAAGCCTATCTGAGTAGTTACGGTTCTTTAAGCTTAAAATCATCCTTATAGCGCTCCTCTGAACCTTTTCCAAGGCCACTATATCACCCACCATGTGAGGGGACCAAAACTAGACACAGTACTCCAGATGCGTTCTAGCCAGTGAGCTGTATAATGACAGAATGGTGACCTTTGATTTGTAGTGAATGGTTCTATCAGTACACCCCAATACCCTGTTAGCTTTAGCTGCGTTGTATTTACACCAGCATTAATTTAGAGCACATCAATTATTTCACATGCTCTGTGTTTTGGAGCAAACCTCCAAAAGGCAGATAACCACGGGATTAAGTCCACAATTGCTGTCAAATATATTGCTATATCACTATAGCACATACATGCAAAGAGCGTGATGGTGTTATAAGGATGGAGTGCATTTTCCAAAGTGATGACTTCTCTGGGATAATATAGATTCTTCCTATGCCATAAAAAGATAACTATTGCTGCAAATTATTCTGATCAATTTTGTTTTATTTAGCCAATGGCTAGAGAATTAATTCTAAACCAAGGATAAAAAAAATGAAACCACTTATTTCTCAAGAAGTCTCTCTCTTGCTATCAGCAACAATTTATTTTTTCATTTTCTTCCTTCAAAGAATTGTCTGTTCTAAACATTCAATTGAAGTATTTTTCTCAGTTAAATTCTGGCAGTACATATAACAGAGGTGGATGCTTTACCATTTCTGATCAGATGTAATTCAGACAAAACATTTCCAACTCAATTGAAATGTAAAATTTAGTTCAGACCTTTATGATACAGACCAAAGGGGAGGAATTTGCATGAGAAATCTGTATCTGATTTAACAAACCACACAAGATGAAATTGATGCTTGAGTGCAGTCATGCTTTATTCAGTGACTGAGAAGCTATTGTAATTGGAAATAAAACACTTACCAAATCACGACTGCTGAAATAATGACGTGCATCAGTTTTGTGGGTGTTGTGCTAACTCCAGGTAATATACTGGAGTTGACTCCATGTGAATCCAGTGTCAGACCACCCCTTTGTGTGCATCTGGTCAGCAAGACTTGAGTACATAATCTTAAGTGCAGTATTGAGGGAGTGCTGCGATGTTGGAGATGGACGTCTTTTCAATGAGACGTTAAACTGAAACTCTGTCTGCCCTCTCACATGGATGTAAAAAATTCCATGGCACTTTCAAAGAGGAGCAGGGCAGTTCTACCAGTGCCCTTCAGCCAACACCAGAAAAAATTGATTATTTGGTCATTCATCTTGTTGTTTGTGGAACCTTGCTGTGTGCATAACATTACAAAAATGAGTACACTTCAAAAAATGTACTTCATTGGCTGTGAAGCACTTTGGGACGGCCAGAAGTTGTGAACGGCACTATATAAACTGAACTTCTTTCTTTCTATCTTTGCTTGGTGTTGTTATGCTCCAAATTTTGGACTGGTTTATACAACCTTGACATACATTCACAGGGTAATGAGAGCATTAGTCTCTACTATTGATGTTCTCTCTTTGCTTTTTTCATGCAATAAAATCCCCCCCCCCCCAAAAAAAACTGCGTTAAAATGCCAATGAAATGAAAATTAGTTGGGTGTTGAGCTGCTCCACCAATTGAAGATTAAGGCATGTTTGAATGCGTCCATCTCAGTCATGGGGAACAGCAATTCAGTCGCATTCAAGCGAGAGAAGAATATGTCAAAGATTAGGGGGAGCAGAAAGAAATTAACCTGAGATAATAAGGGAGAGAGAGAGGTAGAGAAAGATTAACGTGAGGGATCAGTCACAGATTCCCTACATTCAGGAAAGGTTCCAGCGGATTGGAAGGTAGCAAATGTAACACCGCTTTTCAAGAAAGGAGGGAGAGAGAAAACCGGGAACTACAGGCCAGTTAGCCTGACATCAGTCGTCGGGAAAATGCTGGAATCCATTAGTATTATTAGGAAGTGGTAACAGGGCACTTAGAAAATCATAATATGATTAGGCAGAGTCAACATGGTTTTATGAAAGGCAAATCGTGTTTGACAAATGTATTAGAGTTTTTTGAGGATGTAACTAGCAGGGTAGATAAAGGGGAACTAGTGGATGTAGTATATTTGGATTTCCAAAAGGCATTCGATAAGGTGCCACATAAAAGGTTGTTAAGCAAGATAAGGGCACATGGGGTTAGGGGTACGGTATTAGCATGGATAAAGGATTGGTTAACGGACAGAAAACAGAGTGTAGGGATAAACGGGTCATTTTCAGATTGGCAGGCTGTAACTAATGGGGTGCCGCAAAGATCAGTGCTTGGGCCTCAGCTATTTACAATCTATATTAATGACTTAGATGAAGGGACTGGGTGCAATATATCCAAGTTTGCTGACGATACAAATCTAGGTGGAAAAGTAAGATGTGAGGAGGACACAAAGAGCCTGCAAAGGGATATAGACAGATTAAGTGAGTGGGCAATAAGATGGCAGATAGAGTATAATGTGGGGAAATGTGAGGTTATTCATTTTGGTAGGAAGAATAGATAAACAGAATATTTTTTAAATGGTGAGAAACTATTAAATGTTGGCATTCAGAGAGATTTGGGTGTCCTAGTACAAGAAACACAGAAAGTTAGCATGCAGGTACAGCAAGCAATTAGGAAGGCAAATGGCATGTTGGCCTTTATTGTTAGAGGGTTGGAGTACAAGAGTAAGGAAGTCTTGCTACATTTGTACAGGGCTTTGGTGAGACCACACCAGGAGTACTGTGCACAGTTTTGGTCTCCTTATCTAAGGAAGGATATACTTGCCTTAGAGGCAGTACAACGAAGGTTCACTAGATTGATTACTGGGATGAGAGGGCTGTCCTATGATGAGAGATTGTGTAGAATGGGCCTATACTCTCTGGAGTTTAGAAGAATGAAAGGTGATCTCATAGAAACATATAGGTTTCTGAGGGGCATTGACAGGATAGATGCTGAGAGATTATTTCCCCTGGCTGGAGAGTCTAGAACTAGGGGGCAGAGTCTCAGGATAAGGGGCTGCCCATTTTAAAACTGAGATGAGGAGGAATTTCTTCACTCAGAGGGTTGTGAATCTTTGGAACTCTCTGCCATCTTAGACTGGGTATTATGTAATGAGAAAGGATTAATTAGCAATCTTGTTGTGTGAGGCCCCTTGGGGAGGAGCAATCATAATATGATAGAATTCTTCATTAAGATGGAGAGTGAAGTAGTTGACTCAGAGACTAGGGTCCTGAATTTAAATAAAGGAAACTACGAAGGTATGAAGCATGAGTTGGCTAGGATGGATTGGGGAATGTTACTTAAAGGGTTGACGGTGGATAGGCAATGGCAAACATTTAAAGATCGCATGGATGAACTACAGAATTTGTTCATCCCTGTTTGGCATAAAAATAAAACAAAAAAGGTGACTCAACCGTGGCTAACAAGGGAAATTAGGGATAGCATAAGATTCAAGGAGAGGACATATAAATTGACCAGAAAAAGCAGCAAACCTGAGGATTGGGAGCAGTTTAGGATTCAGCAAAGGAGGACAAAGGGATTAATTAAGAAGGGGAAAATAGAGTATGCGAGTAAGCTTGCAGGGAACATAAAAACTGACTGTAACAGCTTCTATAGATATGTGAAGAGAAAAAAGATTGGTGAAGTCAAGCGTAGGTCCCTTGCAGTCAGAATCAGGGGAATTTATAATGGGGAACAAAGAAATGACAGACCAATTAAATACAAACTTTGGTTCTGTCTTCACAAAGGAGGACACAAATAATCTCCCAGAGATGTTGGGGAACATAGGGTCTAATGAGAGTGAGGAACTGAATGAAATCAGTATTTACAGGGAAATGGTGTCAGGGAAACTGACGGGATTGAAGGCCGATAAATCCCCAGGGCCTGATAATCTACATCCTAGGGTACTTAAGGAAGTGGCCCTAGAAATAGTAGATGCATTGCTGGTCATCTTCCAAAATTCTATAGATTCTGGAACAGTTCCCATGGATTGGAGGGTAGCTAATGTAACCCCACTATTTAAAAAAGGTGGTAGAGATAAAACGGGGAATTATAGATCGGTAAGCCTGACATCGGTAGTGGGGAAAATGCTAGAGTCCATTATAAAAGATGTAATAGCAGAGCACTTGGAAAACAGTGACAGGATCGGACAAAGTCAACATGGATTTACAAAAGGTAAATCATGCTTGACTAATCTACTGGAATTTTTTGAGGATGTAACTGGTAGAATAGATAAGGGAGAACCAGTGGATGTGGTGTATTTGGACTTTCAGAAGGCTTTCGATAAGGTCCTGCATAAGAGATTAGCGTGCAAAGTTAAAGCACATGGGATTGGGGGTAAGGTACTGACTTGGATAGAGAACTGGTTGGCAGACAGGAAGCAAAGAGTTGGAATAAATGGGTCTTTTTCCGAGTGGCAGGCAGAGACTAGTGGGGTACCGCAGGGATCGGTGCTAGGACCCCAGTTATTCACAATATATATTAATGATCTAGACGAGGGAACGAGATGTAATATCTCCAAGTTTGCAGATGACACAAAGCTGGGTGGGCGTGTGTGCTGTGAGGAGGATGCAGAGAAACTCCAGTATAATTTGGACAGGTTGGGTGATTGGGCAGATGCATGGCAGATGCGGTATAATGTGGATAAATGCGAGGTTATCCACTTTGGTGGCAAAAACAGGAAGACAGATTATTATCTGAACGGCAATAGATTGGGAAAAGGAGAAGTGCAATGAGACCTGGGAGTCCTTGTGCACCAGTCGCTGAAGGTAAGCATGCAGGTGCAGCAGACGGTTAAGAAGACAAATGGTATGTTGGCCTTCATAGCGAGAGGATTCGAGTACAGGAGCAAGGATGCCTTGCTGCAGCTGTACAGGGCCTTGGTGAGACCACACCTTGAGTATTGTGTGCAGTTTTGGTCGCCTTATCTGAGGAAGGATGTTCTGGTCTTGGAGGGAGTGCAGCGAAGATTCACCAGGCTGATACCTGGGATGGCAGGAATGATGCATGAAGAGAGATTGGGTTGATTAGGCTTATATTCGCTAGAGTTTAGAAGAATGAGAGGGGATCTCATTGAAACTTATCAAATTCTAACAGGACTAGACAGACTAGATGCAGGAAGGATGTTCCCGATGGCGGGGGAGTCCAGAACCAGGGGTCACAGTCTAAGGATAAGGGGTAAGCCATTTAGGACTGAGATGAGGAGGAATTTCTTCACCCAGAGAGTGGTGAACCTGTGGAATTCTCTACCACAGAAGGCAGTTGAGGCCAATTCATTAAATATATTCAAGAAGGAGTTAGATATATTTCTTAAGGCTAAAGGGATCAAGGTATATGGGGAGAAAGCAGGGACAGGGTACTGAATTTGGATGATCAGCTATGATCTCATTAAATGGCGGAACAGGCTCGAGGGGCCGAATGGCCTACTCCTGCGCCTATCTTCTATGTTTCTATGTAAGTGCTGTGGATGTTCAGTCATTGAATATATTCAAGGCTGAGATAGATAGATTTTTGGAATCTAGGGGAATCAAGGGATATGGGGATCGGGCAGGAAAGTGGAGTTGAGGTCGAAGATCAGCCATGATCTTATTCAATGGCGGAGCAGGTTAGAGGGGTTGTATGGCCTACTCCTGCACCTAATTCTTATGTTTTTATATTCTTAGAATAGTATAGACCAATAAACGGCTTCTGAAGCATAATGCCTGTTTATCAAGGGGATTGGGTGTAGGACCACGAAGGGGGACAGCAACTTCATTGGCTGTGAAGCACTTTGGGAGTGACTCACCTCCTGACTCCCCAAAGCCTTTTCACCATCTACAAGGCACAAGTCAGGAGTGTGATGGAACACTCTCCACTTGCCTGGATGAGTGCAGCTCCATCAACACTGAAGAAACTCGACATCATCCAGGACAAAGCAGCCCGCTTGATTGGTACCCCATCCTCCACCTTAAACATTTACTCCCTCCACCACCGGCGTACCGTGGCTGCAGTGTGGACCATCTACAAGATGCACTGCAGCAACTCGCCAAGGCTTCTTCGACAGCACCTCCCAACCCCACGACCTCTTCCACCTAGAAGGACAAGGGCAGCAGGCACATGGGAACACCACCACCGCCAAGTTCCCCTCCAAGTCACACACCATCCTGACTTGGAAATACATCACCGTTCCTTCATCATTGCTGGGTCAAAATCCTGGAACTCCCTACCTAACAGCACTGTGGGCGTACCTTTACCACACGGATTGCAGCGGTTCAAGAAGGCGGCTCACCATCACCTTCTCGAGGGCAATTAGGGATGGGCAATAAATGCTGACTTTGCCAGCGACGCACACATCCCATGAACAAATAAAAAACAAATCGGCTGGTGTGTGTGCAAACTTCAAATTGCCAGCCACATCCCTGTTTATATAGGATGACTCAGACTAGACTAGGCTTCACAGTGAAGTCTAAGAATGAATGCAAATCTTAATATATTTTTCCTACCATGGATTGAGACCATTAAAGGAAGTTGATCAATGCTTGTGGCGAAAGAGAATTGAAGGTTATGGAGATATTAATGGATCTGTTTGATTCACATGGGGCTTAGGAAGAGAGTATAGAGACCTTAAGGGAAGAAGATGTCCATGGTTGAGGTAGTTATCCATGGACGATGGATGGAGCAAGCTTTGTTGCCTGAATGGCCTTTTCTGATTCCAAGCTACTTTATGTTCTTATGTGAGAATGGACAATTAATTTCATTTAGGAATCTTACAACCAGCAGAGATAGAATAGTTTTGTACCAGCTGCTTGTTCTAGATTAGATGTGAGTCTGTGGCATGTTAGTGATTGAAGTAGAGACCATGTCAACGTGTAAGAATTGGTTAGATAGATGGTTGAAGTCAAAATAGAGTATGGGAACAGGAAGGGTACAAGATTAGGACTACTGCTCATGTGGACGATAAACACCTAACAGGCTGAATGGCCTGTTGTGGTGTTGTAATTTCTATGTAATTGTATGAACCCAATTACCGCAAAGTGAAATACCAATATTATAACCTCGTGATAGTACATTTTTAATCTGCTGAAACAAGTGTTATGCATGTGAAAAATTATCTAACGTATTACTGCTCAAAAAAGTCTATGGGCAGGGGTACATCCTGGCCGTCCAGGACCTCCACCACTCATCCCACCAAAGTTCGCGGGGTCATGGGAAGATCCCTTGTTTAGCATGCCAATGGCGGCCGGCCATGCCGCAAGAGGTGCATCTAGGGTGCCCACTATGGAAAACAGGCTGTAAAGTCTGGTGGAAGTTGCAAGGCCAATGGCCCAGACGAATTTCCACCCCTGTCACTGCTTGCAAAATGTAGAAACAGCTGCAATTTCTTGCTCAAGTGAAATAAGCATTGTGTGTAGCTCACTTTATGGCAGAATTAGCACATTCAGCAGGTGCTACCATTTCAATCCGAGGAAATTCAAAGCTGTTAAAAATCAATTTTTCCATGGCTCATTAAGCCAGGAGAAAGCAGGGTAGGAAAATAAAATACGTAGTTTCTTTCACATCCTGTGAGCACAATACAAGATATGACGAAAATATACTCATGAGTCAAGGACTGCATGAAGCAGCAGGATTAGATAACTTCCTTTGCAGCATCCATTTTATTCCTTTCTCAAAGAAGTAATTCATCCCACTACAACGTCCAGCTTGAATTTTTACTTTCCCCTCACAGTAACTGCTCCAGCTCTATTCCCTTAAGAGTGCGTTACTTCAAGACCCACACTTGTTTTCTCTGAGCTAATTTTGAATGCAGCTCTCTAGTCATGGAGAGTAACATCGATAAATAGCATGAAAGACTTTGGCAGGAATCTAGCTCCTTATTTCCTTTCCTTCTCAAACCTTTTTAATGCCAGTATATATGTAGTAAAAGAAAAACAGCAGACCATCAACTGAATTGGAGTTCAACTCGTGTTGCAGGGAGACATTCAGTTTTTGCAGCTGAATTTAATAACTTTCAAGCAGATGAAAGCAAATTCAATTTTCTTTGGTGTTTGTCAGTGTAAATGAGGGCACAGCAGAGATTCATACATTGGTATATTGGATTTTGCACCATTTCGCACATGTAAGTGTGGAAACTGGCATGATTCAATCAATATGATACATCATGTTAATAAGCTGAAAATACAATTGTTCTCATAAATTCTGTGAACTCTCCTTTCTATTATTCTTCCATTTTGATGGCGCAGTTGCAGGTTGTACAGGGGCCATATGTTCCTCATTTTTTTGGAAGAAGAGTTAATAACCCTATTTTTGCAAAAATATAACAATTGGCAATCAAAATGGTGACTGAGCATAATTTTCCTACAGGAGCTTTTGTGAAACCTGATTTTGATAGCAAAAAAACCCAGAAAAACAGGCCAGTGCTCAGGGCCACGGCTTTACGATGACTGAATCAGTCAAAGTCTGTTTTTATTACATTGGACTCAGGGATTTTTTGCGGTGTTGTGGGGGTTGCAAACTGTGAGTTCATCATTTTATTATTAGGGCCACTGGTGTATGCTAATTGAATAAGTCAACTTCTGTTTTTTATTATATGGGCTATTACAGGATTTTTGCCAGTGTTTTGGGGATCGCATTCCGACCATTTTTCTGGGAAGATTAGTGACATTGATTAGTGTACAATTTTAATATTTAATGGCTCCAAGAAAATGGAGAGAATCTCGACATATGAACAAGACCTGTCATGTAGTAGGAATTTCTGCGCTGTTTTCTGCACTGTAAATTAGCTACAGCCGGTGATTATGGTGTGTAACACCAGCTGGCTGTGGTTAGCGCAAACAGACTTCAACACTTTTGTTGTAATGTATCAATATTAACAAAAGCATGTTCAAATTACATCAACAGCATAATTCTCCATTAATTTAGCTTATGTTGGAACTTGTATTTAGATGGTAATTTGACTTATTTATTCCCTTCCTACCCCAGAATAATTGTTTCAGTACCAAAAACTTAACCTGCTGAAGGGTGGAAAGGAGAATGGGTGGCAAGGGGAGGGGGCAGAAGAAAAGGGGAATGAATGGTTGTGAAAGGGACGGGGAATGGATGGCAATGAAGGGGATAGGCTGAAGCCCAGAGTATTCCTTTTGGGTGGGGAGGGGGGGGGGCGGAAGAGGGCAAAAGGTGAGAGCAGCACTTTGGTGTGGGGAGGAAGGAGAACGCCAGCATTAACTGAGAGAGAGTGGGAGGGAGAAGTAGGAATGAAGGAAAGAGTGGAAGCTTGAACTCTGGTGAGGACGGGGGAGCCAAGAGTACCGGCTTCATTGAGGGGAATGGAAGAAGAGTACCAACTGAACTGGATTGGAGGAGAAGAGTGCCAGGTTGAATTAACAATGGAGCATGAGAAGGGTGCCAATATGAATTGTGATGGATGGAGAAGAGAGTGAAAGGCAGACTGATGGGTGGAACCTGTGTGCATCACAAACATGGTCCCCTGCATTAGAGGAAACATGGCCGGGGGTAGAGGACTCTCAGATCGAGAGTTTCCTCAGTCCCGGCCCGAGATCCACCAGGTGCCCAGTATTTTGGGTGAAAGGAAGCCTACCTGGCTCCTGGACAACGGAAAGGGGCCTCACCTGGGGGGTTCGGGCCTGGGTATTGGACTGGACTCCCAAAGACAAAGGCTGCCATCATTCAGGAATTGGCAGCCTTTGCAAGATGGCTGATAGACGTCAGCCAAATGGCTGCTGGAGCCTTTTTCCAGCGATGGGCCTCTGCCGTATTTCCTATCCCCAGCCCCCGCTATGGCAGGCACCCAAAATGTGCCCATAGATGGGTGGGTGCCTATCAGGAATATTTCAAATAGGGAACACCCACTGGACTCTGCATATTCTGGCTGGGCTGGCGGTGAGGGTTTCTGCCAGGCAGATCACAGCACTTACAATGAGATTGACGGCCGACAGGTGTTTGGGCCCTACTTGTTCTCACATGTCAGAGTCATTCTTGAGTTGTCGGTTTTTTGCGGGTTTGCGTCAACATTTTTGAAGCTATTGGTCAGCTTTTGCTAGTTTTCTAGGTCAGCACGTATGAATTTGAAGAAGTGAGTAGGGGTTCATGATAGAGCAGGTTATAAATGCATTATGGAAGGAGTGGGACTGACAGCTTTTTCTTAATCCATGCTTTCTTATGCTCTTTCTTATGCTTTTGCTGTCAAGGTAAACATGCCCATCGAACGAAGATACGAGAATGATTATCTGGGCGCAGTCAACAGTATCTAGGACATGAAGGAAGCCAACTGTAAAATCCATGAGGAATTAGACCAGTCAGCAAAGCGTATCTAAAGCAAACATAAAACAATGTTATCGGGATAGCATTCAGGAATTTTGTTGGCAGAAGAAACCCTGCTTGGTTATTATTTATAGCTCATAGAATGTGGAAATATGATGCAGGAGGGGAATCCTCCAGAGCAATGCAGCGGCAACTTGAGAAATAACTTTGCACATCACTGACTGACTGATGCCCACAGCTGCTCTATCTGGATTCTTAACAACGCTAGTAACCTAGAAAACAAATGCACAATCTTTTCATTGGCACTTGGAAGTGTGGCATTCTGAATCCAATTGAACAGCACAGACCAGCCGTATAACATCTGTTTATCTAAATCCCTGAGGATAGTAGGTGTTAGACCAGTCAGCAAAAGTTATCTGCAGTCTGTAGATCCCCGAGGAGTGTATTTCTCTCTGAAAAACAATCATAAGAATACCACAGCAACCATTCCCATTTTGCAGCTTGTACTTCTGCTCATTAAATAGACATGAATGCTGTACACTACTTCCTTGGTGCTGCTCCAAATCTGGCGCTGTAACACCGCGAACGTGCGGCAGAAACCAGCTCCGAGGAAATTCCAGGCCTATGTTTTCACGTTTCTTCAGTATCCCAGGATGTGACCGACAGGAGTTTGCCATTTCTCAGGATGGCAGCACATGCAAGACTTCTCGCCTATCCCCTCAGAGGAGTAGGCAAATGGCATGTATAAGGCATAACCAGGCTGGCCAGGTAGATGCACAAGAGCTGCAGCCAGCAACAGCTCCTTCCCAGGACCAGCCTTATATGGGAGCAGAAGAAAGGAGATCCACCTCAGTCCCACAAGCCCTTGGTACCAGAAGAGGAGTCAACCAGGTCTGATGTTACTGGGCCTCAGTTGGCACCTAGGAGAAGCACAAGAAATGGAAAAAGAAAAGTATGGTTAGACTTCCAGATGAAACATGGTGTGAAGAAGTAATAGCCTATATAGTGTAAATGTACAAAAATTGTGCAATAAATTCCTGCACAATTCTTGTACATCTACACTATATAGTGCATTTTCTCTTTGCTCAGGGATTTATAGAGCTGATAATATCTTGCAGGGTTTGGTAGGAGCAAACAAGTATAATGTGTAATAAGGCTCTAACTGTGATCTGCTTTGAATGATTGGACTTGTCCTGACGACAGGGGAAATGTAGTAATGGTCGTGGTGACAAGAGGAGATATTTAAACAGATGAGAATGCATCAGTAATAAGCTGCGTACGGATCCCCTCACAGCCCTGAATATCCGCAATCCTACTCCACTGCCATAAATATCGTGGAGCAGCATTGGTTACGAGATCCTGATCCCACCAGAGTTCCCAAGTTTGAGACGGGATTAGACAGTTTGAATAAATTAGGCAAGCACTTTCACCAGTATCGGCATATCTTGGACACCCGTTGGGGGAGCAAAATTATTTGGCAGCCTGTAATATTCGGTATTCAGGCAATGACCCAGGCTGGAACACTAATGTGGGCCTCACTTCCACCTCTCTACTGTATTGGATGTCGATATCTTACTGGCATCTAGTACAATTGGGTTAGAGGAATGTGGGAGCACCAGGGAATCCGGCGAATGTTGCCATCCCCCTTGTTAAATGCCAGGCTTCCATGTGGCGGATGGAATTTCTTCCCACCCCTGCTCCCACAGGAAACTTGTGTGGCCTGACCTTCAGGGTGGAGACCCACCATAACTAGGTCCCAACCTGTTTTCCGACCCTGCCATGTTAGGACCACACGACATCAGCCCCAGGTACGCCACTAGCTCCAAGGAAATTTGAGACCTACTAGATATACTTTTTATATAATTTTACTGAAATCTGTATCACATAAAGACATAGGAGCCTAGAAACCACTCATACAAAATTGCATTAAAATCGTGCAGTCTGTGCGGGGACCGGAAATGGAGCAGGACCCAAATACGCCAAAGTCCTGCCACTTTTGAACTGCACCAGAATTTCGGGCCGAAGTGAATGCCCCTCGGAAGGGCGATTCAATGCAAATGGTGCCATATTGACAGGATGACATCATCTGTCAAAAGTCCAGCCCTTTTCCACCAGTACTACCTTCAACCTACCTCATGTCTGTAGGTGTGAGTGACGGCACCAGCAGAACAAGGTGTTATCTGAGCTTCTGGGTGTCCCAAAACGTTGGCTGGTTACTCGGCGATTTCTGAAACATTCGCGCTTTTTTTCGTTTTGAAGCATATGAAGGGGTTTTGACTTCCCTCTGCGCACTACTCAGGGAAAATGTTCATTTTTTTTTACTTAGACTTGATAGAACCATCGCCATGGTTTCCTAATGGGGATACCTATCCACATTCTTCATGGAGACAGAGCATGAGCAGGAGGAAGAGGGTTACAGGGAAGTGCGCCTCAGAAAAACAACAACAACTTGCATTTATACAGCGCCTTTAATGTAGTAAAACATCCCAGGGCACTTTACAGGACCGTACATAAGAACATAAGAATTAGGAGCAGGAGTAGGCCATACGGCCCCTCGAGCCTGCTGCGCCATTCAATAAGATCATGGCTGATCTTCGACCTCAACTCCACTTTCCCACCCGATCCCCATATCCCTCGATTGCCCTAGAATCCAAAAATCTATCAATCTCAGCCTTGAATATACTCAATGACTCAGCATCCACGGGGGCAGAGAATTCCAAAGATTCACAACCCTCTGAGTGAAGAAATTCCCCCTCATCTCAGTCTTAAAAGGCAGATCCTTTATCCTGAGACTATGCCCCCTAGTTCTAGACTCTCCAGCCAAGGGAAACAATCTCTCAGGGCTGGATTTTGTCAATGGGGATGTAATGGAGGCGGGACTCCCACTTTTTGGGTTGTAGTCCCGCCTCCATCGACTTGTCGCCAACCCACTGTATTTTCCCTTAATTGACCTTGTTAAGCCCGCCCAACAGGCTTAGCAGGCCAATCAAGGGTCCCTTGGATACAGGTGACGTCAGCCATTGAAATTTCATCTGTCAAGAGCTTTTGACAGATGAAATTTCAGCGTTTGACAGCTCTGTGAAGCTGTCAAACACTGACAATATGATTTCTAACGTGAGTCCCTGTACTTAGACTCAGTTAGAAATCAATCCAGCACAGAAAGCAGAGACTGCAGCTTTTGACAGCTCCGTGGCCATTCTGCTTTCTGTGCCGTGGATGTGAGGGACTCCCGACACCTTAAGGAAGCTAGCCTGCAGGACAAAGTTAAGGTAAGTAAAAGTTCTTAAAACACTTTACACACACCAAACACACTTACCTCTGCACTCATGCACCCATCACTCACCTGCACACCGGACATCTCGACCCCTCCAAGCCCTCCAGACCGACGGTCCGCCTCGCTAAATTGGCGTGGTTCGGACCTGTCGGGAAGCCCACACTTCAGGGCTAAAAATAGGGATTAGGCAAAAAACTGCCTGTTAACTACCTGTTAACAGGCAGTTTATTGGCACTAATCCCCTTCCCGCCTCAGGGAGGCGGGTCCCAGCACAGGTCTGGTACCCGCCTCCTGGGAAACTGGCATGGAGGCGGGATGGGGTCGGGACCCCCAAATCTGCTATTTTCACACCACTCCCGCCTCCAAACCCGCCTCCACGGGCCGGTGAAAATTGAGTCCTCAGCATCGATCCTGTCAATCCCCCTCAGAATCTTATATGTTTCAATGAGATCACCTCTCATTCTTTTAAACTCCACAGAGTATAGGCCCAATCTACTCAATCTCTCCTCATAGGCCAACCCTCTCATCCCAGGAATCAATCTAGTGAACCTTTGTTGCACCGCCTCTAAGGCAAGTATATCCATCCTCAGATAAGGAGACCAAAACTGTGCACAATACTCCAGCTGTGATCTCACCAAAGCCCTGTACAATTGTAGCAAGACTTCCTTACTCTTGTACTCCAACCCCCTTAGCAATAAAGGCATAATCAGACAAAAATTGACACCAAGCCAAAGAAGGAGATATTAAGACATAAAGACATCAAAATTGGAGAATGAGAACTGTTCACCGATAGGAGTAATAATGTACAAACCCGCCGCTCCTTTCAGAATCTCAAGCGAGGTTGGAGAGTGCTGGAGGACCTCCAGGTCACCATCTCTCATGGTTTGCAGGAGCTCACTGCTTTAGTATTGGTGCATCAAGGATGCCACAAGAGGGAGTGTGCAGAAAAAAGCGGTGCTGACCAGCTGCTTATGGATGCAGCCAATAGGTCCGGCTGGAAACTGCAGAAGCATCTGAAATGGGTCCATTCAGTTGACGGTCAATTTCACTGGAACAAGAAGTTCAGACTTGGAGTCTGTCCAGGCCATGAACCCAACCTGGAACACTCTTCTGAGCCCCACTATCGCTAAGCAAATGCACCATGCGCCTGTATCCTGCTGGCATATAGTATGTTCAGGACACAGGAGGCATGTACAGCAGGAATTCTCGAGGATAACTCTATCCCACCGGTCCTGCTTCCTTTTACTACATCTGGCTGCAAGGGGGCAGATGCATCCACCCCTGTCCCAGCCAACAGAAAGAAATCTGTTTACGTTTCTTTGTAGTGAAGCCCTGACCATACTGGGTCCTGCCCCATTTCCCACCTCCATTTGTTGCCGCACATCTCTTTAATGCAGGCAGTTTGCCTCAGGCCCCAAAGAAATTCGGGCCTAACTTGTTTGGTTGATTGTTTTCCATTCTCAGCATTCCCATCTATTGCTCTCCTTGCCTTGTTAATTTACCATCTGTCGTAACTTATGTAAACCATAGTTATCTATTTTGTTTTGAATTGAAAACAATTGAATCAGAAATTTTAAAGTAATCTTGTAGAGCAAGACAAAGATACTCTAGTCCTGTGTTGCGATGAACTAATTAAATTGCAACATAAAACCAATCAAAAATTCTTAGAAGCATTTTTTTGTAGGTTCACAATAGCAGACTTCATTATTATTGCTGCCATCCTCCTTCAACAAATTAATTAATGCACTTATTAGTTATAAGAAAACAAATGAAATCTGTGCATATTCTCACTTGTTTTTTCAGGAGAGGTCAAATGCAGTCAATTCTGCTCCAAACTTGGTAGCAGGGCCTAACAAGAAAGTGTCGTCAGCTAAAGTTGCTCTTCTTTCTGATTATGAAAACAAGCCATTATTCAGGTATGATGTAAACAGGAGTGAGTCATATTCATGATAATGGGCCAGAATTTACGTAAAAATAACGATGAGGCTAACGACGCTCACCGTTACTAATGCGCAAATTGGACAGCAACTTCAGGTGAGTGCAGCTGCGCGGTTAAACGTGAAAATCCAGAAGTTGCTGTACGAGATGCGCTGCTCCTCCATAAGCTGCACAAAAATGGCATCTCGCCATCTGGCTCCCCATTCAAATGTATTGAACGGTGTGAAGTTCCTGTACTGGCGTCGTAGATACGGACTAAACTCGCCACAGAAAGTTAGCGTTTTCAGTCTAAGCACCCTTTTTAACAGTGTGATAAGTCTTAATTACTGCCAACCAATCTCTATAGCACTGAAAATTAACTTTCACAAGTGTGGGGTCGCATTCCTTCAGATTTTAATTGTTGTTGGAGATTTTAAAAAAGAATATAAATTATTTTTTTTTACTTTTTCTTTCTATCTCTTTTTTCTCTCTCGCATAATCCAGTCTTTCTCTCTTTATTTCACCTTCTGTACCTTATTTGACATTGAACTCACTATTCTAACTGGCACTTCCTGGTTCAGACACTGCTGCTCAGTAAGGATTCTTCAATCTGATTGGTTAAGGAGATACACAGTTGCTTGTCCTGTTCACATAGGTCCCAGATCCCCTGTAGAGGGCGCCACGCCGTTTTAATCTCCCACTTATAGCAACTTCCAGTGCAAAAGGTCATAAAAATTAAATGGGCAAGGACAAGTCTAACGAAGGGCGGGTGCCATTCGTTCGCCAGCTACAGTAAATTCTGGCCCAATGAAAAACAGCTCGAATCCACCCAATCAGAAATCCAATTTATTCTATAGGACTGGGTGCTAACATAATCACAAAAACAGAAAATGCTGGGAATGGTGCATGCAGCAAGCAACAATGATGTAGGACACACACTCTGGTTTGTCGAGGCATGTGAATACTTCCATCACCATGCTATGGTGTGTTTGATGATAGCTCAAAGCTGCATACACCTCATTGTATCTGTGCTCAACAGGTGCACGCAGCTACCATAAACGTATCCTGAGCCAGCACTGCAAAGGATAGCCTTGGCCTTGTTGCATACAACCTTGCACGTTTCTTTCTGAGTTAAGAGCACAGTGGACAGCTTGAAATGAAAAGCATCATGACTGATGGTAGGGAAGCAAGCATCAACCTGCATGATCCTGTGCAGATACCCATAGACGAGCTGTGCATTGATGGAGTGCGCAGGCCAATTAGGTTGTATTTTGATTTTTGGGCGGCCGTCCGGCAGAGCGCGCTGGTCAGCCGCCCATTCCAGAGGCGAAGTGGCCCCCCCCCCCCCGTGATTTTGAGGCTGCGGCCTCATTTATATTCACCAGGCGAGCTGCAGGGCCAGATTCGGCAAAGGCTGCCGCCAGGAAGGTAAACGATGGGGAGGGGGCGGGGGGGGAGCGATCGTGGAGGATGAGGGTCCCGGAGTGTCAGTGACCCAGATTAATTTTGTGATCCAGAGGGGCACCCATGATCCTCTGGGGCCCATAAAAGTAATTCAAGACTTACCTTTGCTAGGCCTCTTTTCCTTCACCTGTGGGACTGGTCAGAGCCAGCACTCCAAGCAGTTCCTACCTAAAATGGCTATCAGGGTCCCATTTACATAAGAACATAAGAAATAGGAGCAGGAGTAGGCCATTCGGCCCTTCGAGCCTGCTCCGCCATTCAATGAGATCATGGCTGATCTTCTGCCTCAACTCCATTCACCGGCCCTATTGCCATATCCCTTGATGCCTTTACTGGTCAGAAATCTATCAACTTCTGTTTTGAATATACCCAATGACTGAACCTCCACAGCCCTCTGGGGTAGAGAATTCCAAAGATTCACCACCCTCTGTGTGAAGAAATTTCTTCTCATCTCAGTCCTGAATGGCCTACCCTTTATCCTGAGGCTGTGGCCCCTGGTTCTAGACTCCCCAGCCAAGGGAAACATTCTCCCAGCATCCACCCTATCAAGCCCTGTAATAATTTTGTATGCTTCAATGAGATCCCCTCTCATTCTTCTGAATTCAAGAGAATACAGGCCTAGTTTACTCAATCTCTTCTCATATGACAGTGCCGCCATCCCAGGAATCAATCTCGTGAACCTTTGTTGCGCTTCCTCTATGGCAAGTATATCCTTCCTTAGGTAAGGAGACCAAAATTGTACACAGTACTTCAGGTGTGGTCTCACCAAGGCCCTATATAAAATTGGAGTAAGACTTCCTTACTCCTGTACTCAAATGTCATACGACCCTGATTTCCATATTAAAAGAGGCCTATCGCCTGAATGAGGCGGGCGCTTTGGACCACCGGCGGTAGGCCCCTTTTAAAATGGCGCCAGCTGCATCGCCGGTATTAACAGGGCGGTGACGCTACCAAACCTGTTTTGAGGCTGTTAACGTCCGATTAACGTCAGATGAAGGGAGTCAAAAATCAACCCTATTGTGTGTAATCAATGACACCCTGAACTGTAGGAAATCCTGCCATTTAAAGAAAGCCAGGCCAGGCCTTCTCTGGCTGTTGCCCATTGTTCATGGGGAAAATTTTACAGTTCCTTGCTCTGGCAAACAGCACATCAGTCACCTGCTTAATACATCTGTGGACCGCAGTTTGATTATTGTTACTGACATACTCTGTGGCAGCCTGGATTGAGCAAGGCCGAAAAATTGAGTGACACTGACAGCCACTGGCAAGGCCGAGCATGCCCCGGAGCTTGGCTTCAGATCAGCTTGCCGCACGCAACACAACTCTGTCACAGCCTTCGTGAACCAACAACGAGAATATTGTTCCTCATAAAAGTCCAGGCAAGATCATTGTTGTCATGGTTGGAGGAATAATGGTGGATGTGTGAAGTCTTCCTATAAAGTAATACGTCTTGCCTGGCATCCCTCTATTCCTCTTTCTCCTCCTTGTTTTCTTCCTTCAAAGAGAACAAGTAAAGCAGGATCTCCATCGAGACACACATTGCCCCAAGATGTAGCTTATTAGCAAAAAAGGATACCCCAAAAGCTGTGCTGTAAACAACTTTCAGGCGCAAAGTTGGCCAAAAAAAACCAGCAAGGGCATCAAAAAGCAATTTGAGAGCACACATGAAACTTGTTGGCTGATGCTTTAAGTAACTTTGTATTCAAAGGCACAAACTAGCAAATCCATTTATAGGGGAACATTAAGAAGCACTTCTGTCATAAAGATCAGAAAATAGCATCGACTTCTAAATCACTTCCACTGAATTATTAAAGTGAAACTCCTGCCTATTTCTGGCAGATGCTTCATCCACTGTTCCTATTCTTCCCCAGAAATTCACGCTATCCGTATTCCATGCAGCAATCTAGTGTAACTGATCTCCGTCCATATTTCTGCTCCGTAACACCCAAGTGCGCATACTTATGAGGCGTTACAAAGATTAAACTCAAGGCACCGAAGTCATCACATCTTCTGCCATGTGCTTTTTCACTTAATCAACCAATGTCCGCACAGTAAAAACATTTTTCGAGACTAGCAGCTGTACATTGCAGGAAAACTGCCAATCTTTCACCAGTACTGTAGAGCAGACAGTATTAAATGATTTATTTAGGCTTGCTGAAGTATTAAGCAGAGGGAGACATTGGGGGTGAAATTGCTTTCGACCCATTTTCGGGCCTGAAATGGGTGCCACGCATGGAGCGTGCTCCCCAACCAGGAGGCCCAAGGCCTGAATGTGGACCTCAGAGCTCATTAATATGATTTGGGTGAGCTGCCGGCGCCTGTCCGCCTCCGTCAGCAACTCGCCCATTTTAAAATAGATACATTTTGGGCAGCTTGTCTCGCCAGCTGAACGGGATACTGTAGAGTCGGGGGAGCACTCTTGCTCCTCCTGGTACCACTGGAACCTTTTTAAAAATGTATTTATTGTAAACCTAACCTTTTGATGGCGGCTGAAGAATCCTTAGGAGAGCAGGCCCCGTGCTTGCTGTGCTCCGCGCTGCCCAATTTGGCAGAGTGATCCTAAAACAAGTGTTCACATATCATTTACATATATAAGGGGCCTAACATCTGTTTTAGGTGGCCGCCAGGGGCGCCTGAAAAATCGCCCGACCCCATTTCAGGGTGGACGTCTTTCAGGCATCCTTGGGGAGTAGGTCATTGGTACTCAAAAGTTCATGGTATAAAACAGGCGCAACAAGGTCCAGTTTCTGCCCCATTATGCTCTGCAGCGTGTTCTTTGCCTGTTTTTACAGTTTCAACCGACTCTAGAGTTGTGATTATCTTTTAAAACACCCTTACAGATGATGTCAAAGAATTGTAACATGAAATTAAAACTCACCTGGCCTGATAGGTCAGGGGAGTAAAGCTGTGATCACCTACCCAGAGGGCTGGAACATAGAATCTCAGAATCAAACTGTTCACCTTCATTGGATGAGGTTTTAAGCTTGGCTGTTGTGCTAACCTCTGTCCAGTCTCAGGGTTTTCTACCTCAGAGGACAGAATGCACTAACATTTGTCATGGAGAAATGCAATGGGTGTAATTGTGGAACTGCATTAACCCAACCATGGAAACTATGATCCAGATCATCCTGGTTCAGGCAGGAAGCAGAGTAGCAGAAGACAGCAGCGAGAGAGCCAACAGCAGAACCGATGCGTGTTTTAATGAATTGACATATAGCTAAATATATGGAAGCCAGAACAATGAATTAGTATTGTTTGAAGAATTTTTTGCTCACTAAGCTGCCAACAGCTTCATCCTCATCAAATACATTAAGATATTTGACATTAAAATGAGCAGATGCGTCATGGTTTCCTAGCACCTGATCTATTTATTAATGTTACACCAACTGCTGCTATTGTATTAATTTATTCCGGTCAAATTCAGGATTTGTCACAACACGATATTTAAAAAAAAATCTTTTTTTCCATTCCTTTTTCTGTCAATCTTTTCCTCCCCTACTGTCCTGAAGGAATTGACTCCTTGCTGCAGTGCAGATGCATGATGTCGGTGCCCTCTGATACCTTGGTCTAGTGGCCATTCATCATGTATGAACCTTGGTAGTGAGTGAGTGCCGGCTGGCTATTCAACCAGAGGGGGCGGTTCATTCATAGCCGATCCTGATCCTGTCCATACTTGAGTACCTCCAGTGATGCTGCCTGCATAGCAATCAGGAACACAAACCCTGACTAGTTTTCCCTTCTCCAACCTTGTGTTACTGGAGCCAGTTGTAACCCCTATACCGGTACAAAAGCTGAGCTCAGATTCAGCACAGACAAGGGAAATCAGATCTGGGACTTCCCTGCTTTATATGGCAACCCGTGATATTTTAGTTTCAAAGAATGCCATTACAACTTTGGCTCAACTAAAATGTCAACTATCTTCTTTCTTCAAAAGCAACGAGTATATTAATACAGATACAGTTGTAAATACGCTCTGTTTGTCACTAATATTGCTGAAGATTAACATTGGTGCAAATTGCAAAACTTGTGCTAACACAGCAGGACTCCTCATAATGTTTGCGGTCAAAGTACAGATGATGTACATACAGTATATGCTCCAGAGTGGCTTACTGATGCAGCACAGCTTTATCAACAGAATGCTCTTTCGACTTCACATTGCTCTATAGGAGGCTTTTTATGATTCAGGCGCTTCGTGCTTTATTTTATTAAGGCACTATAACTTATTTTATTTAAAGAAAAATTTGAAAAGTTAAAGGGGTATAAATTCATCCGGGCTTGTTTCCGGACCCAGAATCAGTGCTGCACTTGCAGCACACACCCTAACTGGGAGGCCCAAGGCCAACCCGAAACTGGGCCTCAGTCCTCAGGCCTCATTAATACTTTTTGTGTTAGCTGCCTGTGGAGGTGCAACAGGCACAGAAGACTATTGGGTTGCTTGCCCCGCTGGCAGTGGCCTGAACTTAAGTCCCGGGAGGGTGTGTTAAAGCGGGCAATGTGATGGGGGGCAGTCACTAGGACTGTGGAGTTGGGGAAGCACACCTGCTTCTCTTGGCTCCACAGGAAGGACTTTTAAAAATAAATCACTGGCTAAAGTATTTTCTTGCACACTATTGTTCATAAGCTAAAAACATTTTAAGTTGCTTGTATTAGTCTAGAGATGGTGTAACATGTGTTATTAATGCCCAGAGTTGCCTTACAGTTCAGAGCAATAATTTATTGGTAGTTATGCTATTTCTTGTCACCTTAACTTAGTCCTTCAACTGACCTTTAGTACTGCTTGGTGTTCCTACTAAAATTAATGCTATACATATCAAAATGATCCGGTAAAGCGGCTTCTTGCTCTCCTGGGATTTTATGCAAGGTTTAGCAAATAAATAATGGGCCAAAAATTGATCCCGCTGCGCGATACTCTCGCGTATTCTCTCTCCAATTGCCGGTTTTCTGCATGCACTGCGCATGCGCTGAAAACCGGCACTTGGTCTTTGGAAAAGGGGGCGGTTCCTCGGTGCACCGCGTGCGCGCTACAGGCTGCGCGCACGCTGTGCACTTAGTGCTTTGGACGCGCAGGTAAGGACGGAAGATTTTAGAAACGAAAAAAGGAGGAGTAAGACCCACTTTTAACAAGGTAAGTAGTGAATTAAGTATTATTTTGAATTTTTTTTAACAGGTATATCTTTTTTAGAGACTTTAAAGACAGGTAAGTTTATTTTTATAACTTTTTAAAAGATTTTAAATTTTTTCAAAAATTTAATTTTTTATTTAAAATGGTTAGTTTATTTAACTATACTTATTTTATTAATGTGATGTTTTTTTTTTAAATTTAATTGAGGTTTAGCTGTTATTTTGGGAGTGTGTAAGATTCATAGTTTTCACAGCACGTATGTGAAACTTATGAATGGAAGATGGTGTGCTGCCATTGGCTCTAACTGAGTCACGTGATCCCACAGCTCGCACGAATTCACTACGCCGGTGGGATACGCAAGCACTGCCCAGCTGATGTCTAGAACATCAAGTTCGTGCGAGCTGGATCTGAAAAAGCCAACGCGGAGTGAGAGATCGCGCCTGCTCCTTACCCCCGCGGGAACAGAGCGAGATCAATTTCTGGGCCAATGTTTGCAGTTCCAACCAAATTTAAAAATGTCTTCTTTGTCCGCATTTTGTGTTCATCTATGTTCATGGCAAGGCTAAGTGAAGAGCCCAGTAAACCTAACCCGCCAGATGGGAGCTAGGTGGGTTCGAGTCAGGCACCAGTTTTACACATTGTCCAATTTTATTCTCCTTTGAAGTCAACAGAGAGTGAAATCGGGCAGGGGGTAAAACGGGCATCCGACCCGAACCTGCCACGCACCTGCTGGGTGAGTTAGATTAAAATCAGAGCTAAAGTGTAGGGCTGCAGGGCGTTTATATTGTGACTACTTTAATGCAGAGATTTTTCTTTTCTTGTTTTCCTTCCCTCTTTTCCTACAGGTATCTGTTGGCTCTACAGGAAGTTCTTTCTGGTGCCTCAGCCAGGTGTTGGTAGGCTAACCATTGAGGGTATGCTAGCCAAGCCTGGGACTGACCTCACCCAACATGCACTGGTGCACACTTTTCAGCAGAGCCACTAGTTAGTGATCAGGAGTGTCTGTGAATATTGGAAACCCACCAAAAAGGTACAGTTGGTTTAATTTGGTGTTTTTAAATTCATGTTTCCAGTGTCATACAGCAGCAAAGTCGTTCATTTATTTGGTTCCCCTTTGCCATTTTAATTCAGGTTGGACCAGGTCAATAAAGTAAATCTATGCTGCACCTTTTCCACGACTCCAATCTTCTTTATATAATGGGGTTCCCAAATCTGCACACAGTACTCTAGCTATGACTTAGCCAATGTCTTGTACAGAGTCACTATCACCTGCCTTTGTATCCAACACCCCTGTATATAAATCTACAATTCCATTGTCCTATGTATAGCTATTTCCACCTAATATCCTGCTTTTAACAATTTGTGTATCTGTATCCCTAGATCTCTCTGATCCTGTACTACACTGAAAATTTTACCATGCAGGTTATGTTTCTATCCTCTGTACCTTGCCACAAAATGTAGTACTTAACATTTATCTGCATTGAACTGCACTTGCCATATATCTGCCAACTTCCCTAACCTATCTACGGCCTCCTATAGTCTCTTGCATTCTGCTTCACAGCTTGTCATGCTCCCTAATTTGGTGTTATCAGCAAATTTTGATATTAGTCCTTACACGTCTTTGTCCAGATTATTTATGTACATAGAGAACAAGAACTGTCCCAACATAGATTCCTAGGCCACACCATCAAACACACCTTGCCAATCAAAGAAGCATCTAGTTAGTCCTGCTCTCTGCTTTAATTCCTTCAAAATTGAGAGGTCGCACAACACCAGGTTATAGTCCAACAGTTTTATTTGAAATCACAAGCTTTCGGAGCTATCGATTGCTCCTTCCTCAGGTGAAGTAAATTAGATACAGAATCGCCAAAGCATATATAGATAGAGAACAAAGCACCTGAGGAAGGAGCAATCGATAGCTCCGAAAGCTTGTGATTTCAGATAAAACTGTTGGACTATAACCTGGTGTTGTGCGACCTCTCAATTTTGTCCACCCCAGTCCAACACCGGCATCTCCGCATCATTAATTCCTTCAGCCATGCCTCTATCCATGCATTCATTTTGTCTTTAATGCCATTATAAAAAGCATATTGGAGCAGCATAGATTTACTAGGATGATACCAAGGATTAGAGGATATAATTATGACTTGAAAACCATGTTAATCTTCACAAGTCTCTTAAGTGAGACTATAATGTTTTTTAAAAGTTCTAACCTATCACATCAACGGCATTCCCTTTGTCTGAGTGTATATATATATATATAGAGAGAGAGAGATTAGATTAGAGAGATAGATAGTTTTTGATGGGGAGTCACTCACAACAGGGGCAGCGATTACTGGAGTTTATTTAACATGGGGCTCTTACAGTGATTAGGGGTGCGAGAGGAATCTTTTATATCATCAGTCTGGATTGGATTTAGATGAATGGCTATGTGCTAACCCATTACACCATCAATCTCCCTACTCGAGCTCAATTTTTCACAATAAAGATTTCTCTGAATGTTCTTAGTGAGGTAATCTAGAAAAGTTAGGGCTAGAAATTCGGTGCATTTGCGCCTCCCGTTAGCGCCTCTGGGGGTGCTAATGGGGCGCAGATGGCTTTTCGCCCGGGCGCGACGCCGCTAATGACTCCCGCTAAATTCAGCGGGAGTTTAGCGGCGGCGGTAACCGGTAGCGTCCTGCTCCGCTGCGCAGTCGATGACGATGTCATCACCATGCACAGCGCCCCGTTTTCACCCCACCTGCCGGGCGATGACAGCGACCGATTCAGGGGGCGGGAACGGAGCGGCAGGAGGCTCGTGGGCCGGTAAGTAAAGGGGAGGTGGCGGGCGGGGGTAAAAAAAATCGGCCAACCTACTTATCGTGGCCCATTGCGTCTTTGAACGCGGGGTCCATGCCGCAATCTGGCAGCCCGGCACTCCTCTTGAGTGCCGGGCTGCTGGCACAGCACCCCGCTCCCTGGTGGACCAGGTAGGGCCCCCGCAGAGTTGTGGGCTTGGACCCTCCCCTTTAATGAGGGGAGGAGCCCTTCCATGCGGCAGCGCTACGTGGCCCAGTGCGTAGCGCTGCAGAACACAGCGCCCCGACATTCGGGGTTAGCGCTCTAAGAAGGAAGTGGAGCGCTTGAATTAGCGCTCCACCTCCCTCTTGGGGCGCTGAAGCTGAAGTTAACGATCGCCGGTGCTATTTTTCGCCAGGCGCTAAATTTAGCGCCCAGGTGATGTTAGCGACCCGAAATGGTCGCTAACTAATTTTTCCCCCTTACTGTTTAGTATTTTAAACATTTTATACAGCAAAATGAATCAAGTCTGGAATAAAAATATGAACTTGATACAATTTTGTCTCCATTTAATGTATTTGTCAACTCTAGTATTTTACCAGAAAAGCAAACATTTAAATTTAATTGCATCCAAAGCGGTAAAAAAAAGGATGAAATTGAATAATACTGTCCAATTTAAAATATCGTTGGTTATCTGAAAAAAAAAATGCAGGGAAATCTTCTGCCCAAACTAACAGTAACAGGTCTCGCAGCAACATACGCTACATTATATATTCATGTTTTTTTGCTTCTGTAACCTGAGTACTGTATGTTTAGTTAAGTGCTTTGCACTTAAATTTTTACCTTTCAGCTGAGTGATATTCCACAACTCAATGAACTGACCTTTATTCATTATGTAGCCAGTCAGAACTTGGCTCCACCATATTGCCATAGTAGAATCAATATTGTATTTCAGTAAGATCCCTGATGCTCAAAGCGCAGATAGACTCAGGAATAGCTGCTAAGTGAAGCTGAAATGAAAAACAGAAAATGAATTTCCAACTTCCAGAGGCATCTCCTGCACTTGCCTCCTCCCACTCACTCACTGCTCCTTTCAGCTCTTCAGCAATCTTCCTGTATGTTAACAGTTGGGGAATAGACGTCATTAATAATCAAGATGAAAGAAACAAGTGGGTGATTTTTATTTTTTAATGATGCGATGGCACGCACACTGACAGGTCGTGCCTTGAGACCCTTGTTTGAATTTATCTATTTGTTGGTGCAAAGCAGCGCTTCATTATGTTGAGTGATATTTACATGGTAACTAATATCTTTGTTACACGTAACCTGCCAGCACAGGCGAGGCACATTGCATGAAGCTGTCACACCCACTGCCCAAGTGACACCGGCTGCACACAATTAGGAGCTCCAGCTACCTCCAAAAGTCAGGCACTGACATGCTGTCGCATACTTGCCTGCGCACGCAGAAATCATACTGCAAGTATTAGAAGCCAGAGCTCACCCTCTGGCTACACAAGTCAGATAATGACATTGTTTACCAACCCAAGAAGATCAAACGTTAAGTCAGGGCGGGATCGGTGCACGGCGGGGAGGGTTTGGCCCGAAATGGGAAATGCTCCAGGAAGGCCCCGGGGAACCCGGCCGGCCACAGTAAAACCTACAAAGCAGGTTAAATCCGAGGCTTCCAGCCTCATTAACATATTTTAAATGCCAACCCGCCTCCCGGGAGCGGGTTGGCTGCCCGCACCTTGTCCCACCTCAGTAAAACTTGGAAGTCAGTTGGAGCCGGCTTCTTGACGCGCTCGGGATTTTTGCTCATTTAACCCCACGCCCGCACCCACCCCCAGCTGTTCACCCATGTTTAAAATTCCCCCAACCTTTCAGGTCGTTGACCTTTCATTAGAACTCATTATAGCATGATTGGCGGGCTGGCCAATCCAGTCGCCCGCCCGCCCGCCTACATTTCTGGCGGGAGTCCCGAGCCCATTATTTAAAGGGTGAATGCACCTCTTAAAGGGAGGTTGCATTCACTCAATTTCAAGACAACTTTTGGCTTCAGGGATTACTTTGGTGCTTTTCAGAAATGGCTGCAAAGAGGAGCAATGTTGCTCCTAGGTTTCTGAGGATCCACCATCACGCGGTACTTCCCTCAAAATGCACCAGTGCAGATATTGGCACCCTGAGGGACATAAAGAGTTAGAGGGGTCTGCATTTGGTGAAACACACAGTACAAATGAGCAGGCGCAGGTACTGGTGGCAGGGACAGCCCAGGCATCGACTCAGTGGTGGATGCCATCCTCTCCTAGCTCTGGTGAGTGGGACAGAGATACAGTCTTCTGGGGTCTGGCCATTAAAAATCTTCAGATGCACAAACAACAACAACTTGCATTTATATAGCACGTTTAACATAGTAAAACGTCCCAAGGCACTTCACAGGAGCGTTAACAAACACAATTTGACACCGAGCCACATAAGGAGATATTAGAGCAGATGACCAAAAGCTTAGTCAAAGAGGTAGGTTTTAAGGAGCGTCTTAAAGGAGGAAAGAGAGGTAGAGAGGCAGAGAGGTTTAGGGAGGGAATTCCAGAGCTTAGGGCTTAGGCAACAGAAGGCACGGCCACCAATGGTGGAGCGATTAAAATCAGGGATGCTCACGAGGCCAGAATTGGAGGAGCGCCGATATCTCGGAGGGTTGTAGAGCTGGAGGAGGTTACAGAGATAAGGACGGGTGAGGCCATGGAGGGATTTGACAAGATGAGAATTTTAAAATCGAAGGTTTGCTCAACTGGGAGCCAGTGTAGGTCAGCGAGTGCAGGGGTGATGGGTGAATGGGACTTGGTGCGAGTTAGGATACGGGCAGCAGAGCTTTGGATGAGCCTAATTTTCTGGAGGGTGGAAGCTAGGAGGCCAGCATTGGAATAGTCAAGTCTAGAGGTAACAAAGGCATGGATGAGGGTTTCAGCAGCAGATAAGCTGAGACAGGGGCGGAGTCAAGCAATGTTACAGAGGTGGAAGTAAGTAGTCTTATTGATAGCGCGGATATGTGGTCAGAAGCTCATCTCGGGTCAAGTACGACATCAAGGTTGCAAACAACTGCATACGGTATTGGAAAGCCCGCCAAAGACTTTGACCACTATATGTGAAGGTATGGAGGAGTCCACTTCCAGCATGTGTGGCGTTCTCGCGCATGACATCTCCACTCTGCAATCCACCCTGGAGCATGTGACCACCTCCAGCGACTCTACAGACAGACCCTAGCATCAGGAGTCTACGTTACTAGCGTGTGCAGCTTTGAAATCTGGAACTCTCTCCCCCCCAAAAGGGTGTGGATGCTAGGACAATAGGAGCTTTCAAGACTGAGATAGGTAGATTTTTTGTTAGGTAAGGTTAACAAGGGATATGGAGCTGCCCTGGGGCCTGTGCCACCTTGAGGCTCTCTGGTCGGGGTGGCCAAACATTCCTGTTCCTCCTGGCCCCACAAAAATAAAAGATGAAAATGGTTTTGAGCCATTTTTTGACCAACCTGTCTCTTGATGGACAACTGGTTAAGCCGCTCAACACCGATGTTCCCTCTAAGCTGCGCAGCCACACGGCCACGCAGCGCTCCAGAGATCCCGCGCAACTGGCTTTTCAATGCAAATACTGCATATATGCTATATTTTGAATGGCCTGCGCAGCCCCTTAAGGGGGCCGCCGGCACCAAAAAAAATTACAGGGAACTTTGCTCAACACCAGTAACATCTGGGCAAAGTGCCGCCCATTTCTATCTCAAAATTAGAATTGGGGTCCTATGTAAGTCATAGAACCACCAGTTGCATATTAAAAGTGGCCTGTCTGAAACTGGTGATCGATCCCGCCGCCCATCTAAAGGCCCCTACAGAGGCACGAGAGAAGGTGCAAAAAGGATTTACTAGAATGATACCAGAACTGAGACGTTAAAGCTATCAGGAAAGATTGAACAGGCTGGGCTCTTTTCTCTAGAAAAGAGAAGACTGAGGTGTGACCCGATAGAGGTCTTCAAGATTATGAAACAGTTTGATAGGGTAGATATACAGAAGATGTTTCCACTTGCGTGCGAGATCAGAACTAGGGACCATCATTATAAGATAGTCCAATAGGGAATTCAGAAGAAACTTCTTTACCCAGAGAGTGGTTAGAATGTGGAACTTGCTACCACAGGGAGTAGTTGAGGTGAATATCATAGATGCATTCAAGGGGAAGCTAGATAAACACATGCGGGAGAAAGGAATAGAAGGATATGTTGATGGGGTTAGATGAAGAAAGGTGAGAGGAGGCTCGTGTGGAGCATCGATTTGTTGGGGCGAATGGCCTGTTTCTGTGCAGTAAATACTTCGTAATACTTTGTATGTCGGGTGGTCACAGTTAAAATGTCCCTCCTTACATCTGCAAACATCTAGTAAGATCAAACTGCCATCATTACCCTTTAAGCTTTGCTAATATAACTACAGCATACTCACAGAGTATGTGAGGTGATTAAAGAATGGGACGACAGCTGAATGTTTTAACCAACTCAAGATTTAATTTTAGCTTGGAACTGGTGCATCATACACATATCATTAATGTGCATTTTATTAAACTATTGTACCTGCATTAGTTGTCAATTGATCACATTACCCCAGTCCCAGTGTGACTTGTTACAGTCAACTACTGCCTGTTACATTTCCTAGCATTGATGCTAAAAGCATTTAAGCACCTTGGGACATTTTTCTACGATAAAGTTGCTATGTAAATGCAAGTTGTTGTTGTTGTTGAATACCCAGCAGTAAATCTAATTATCTTTTCGTACCACCTATACACTTTAATCCTACAATCTGTCAAAGTCACATTCGAAAAGCATGTCTGACAAAATCTGTTGCAAAATCTTTGAGAAGAAACATTTTCCATCATAATCTCTCTGGCCAGCTTGTTCCTATGGCAGTGGTGTACCATCAATCTTTATTAGTGCCTTTTGACCCAACCAGTCCGTGATGGTGTTTGCCCTTCACACGAGCAGTAATCCTAATTCCATGTGCCTGCTCTGTTTCTCTAACCCTTTATTCCCCTTTTGTTCAACCATCTGTCTGGCTTATTCTTAAATGTTGACATGGTGCTACTACCGCTCAGAAGTGGACCAGCTCTACACACAGGTCAGGTTCATTTGGAGATCAATGGGGATCCTATTACTGTTTATAAAATGGGAGAAAACAGCAGACCTTTTGAAATTAGCACATATCAAATTTCCTTGTATATTCTTGAAAAGCTGCTTTGCAGTTATCTCCAGGATGTTGCTGCGAGTTCACAAAGCCTCAATGATCACAGCCAAATCACAAGCGTAATTAGAATTTATCTGTGCATTTCTTTTATTGGTTCAACATGTCTAATGATAAATCCGAGATTAAATCCAAAAGCTGAGCAGCGATTACTAGCAAAGGCCACTGCTTGCAGTGACTTGGTTGGCCATTGTCTGAATAAAGTAATGTATCACTTTTACAAACAGCCCACAGAGAGTGTATAATTTTTGTATTTTTATACTATATTGTCATTAACAGTACCATTTGATGCACTATGTGTTAAGTTTCATCTGATATATTACTTGGATATTCGAACCACAACTGTCACTATATCATAATCATCCCAATAGTAACAGTTTTATTGAGCATATCCATCCAGCGCCTTTCTGAGACGGCTGTTCCACAAGCGGTGATAAAACTGGTCTTAATGCAGCAAATTGGCCATTGCTGCTGTTTTCAATGGGAGGCGGACTTTGCATAATGATCCTTTCCAGATTTCAGTGATGGTTCCGATGGAGCGGTGCTAAAGTCCCGGAAAATGATGGCGTTGATATAACAATGGCATTATTCACCGATGCCATCATTTCCTGGGACATTAATGGCTGATAGTGTTAGAGGAAGAGGGGTAGGAGGAGGCACGTGTGAAGCATTAACGTCAGCATAGACCAGTTGGGCCAAATGGCCTGTTTCTGTGCTCTTCTTCTTCTTCTTAGGCAGTCCCTCGGAACCGAAGATGACTTGCCTTCACACTAAAAATGAGTTCTCAGGTGACTGACGAGTCCAATGCGGGACCTACAGTCTCTGTCACAGGTGGGGCAGACGGTGGTTGAAGGGGCGGGTGGGTGGGGTGCTTGGGTTGACGTGCGCTCCTTCCGCTGTTTCTGTGCTGTAACTGTATGTAATGGGGTTTGCAGTTATTGAACACATCCAAAACATCATAACCTGTCTTTCATTTTTACAAATACTGACTGACATGCTGTGTATTTCCAGCACTTTCCATTTGATTTCAGCCTTCAGCATCGGTAGTTTTTTTTACATTTATTCCCAAAGAATAGCTTTACAATTTAATATAACAATGATAAAAAAGACTTGTTCCTTTTAAATCAAATAAGGGTTAAAAAGTCAGATAGAAACTCAGTAGATATTGCTCTAATAATTTACAAGTAATATGGTAGATTTTTGATAAGCATCAAATTGGCCCATTTCTCTAGTGCTGGTTCTGTAAAATAGGTTATAAAAAGCCTCTACTGAATCTGCTTTCAGGATTTTCATAATGATTACTAGAAACAGGTGTAATGAAATAAGTAGACTGAAGATGTTTCAGGAGGTGGAGGTAAAATTCAATGAGATAACACATGGCTGTTTCTCGATGTAACATGTTGGAAAGAATACTTGGAAAGAGCTGGGTCGGTCTGGTAACTAACCAGAGGTGGTAGAAAAATTGGAGGCTGGAGAACGTTTGAGTACTCATGATCATAATGTCATTAGATCCAGGTGCAGCAGGAGATAATAAAATTAATTTACCAGACTTCAGGAAACGAATCTTATGTTGGTGAGAGAAGATAGGCAAGGAATTAAAATGGAGGGAGTGGGGAAACACTGACCAAAAATGGAATGTTTTCAAAGATATACGAGAGAGAGTGCAAATGATATCCACACCATATAGACTCAGGAGGACAATATCAAAAGCTCATCCTATGTAGTTAAATAAGGAGGTTAAAGGGGAAAGGAAAATCTTTTAAATGATTCATGGGAATTGGGAAAATGGAAAATGCAGTAAATTTTAGTGCAAATTAAAAGAAATTATTTCAGCATGTTGATAGCAAACACAGCATTAAAGAACAAATAAAGCGCCTTAAGGGGGAGTGATGAGATAACAGTAGAGTGCAGCTTGTAAATGAGTTTTAAACAGTATTTGCTACAAAAGACATCAGTGGCATTCTCAAGCAGGTAAGTAAAGTGGTGAGTGACACATCCAATTTTACAGAGTAAATAGAGGTCAGTAATGAAATGGTTATTACAAAATTGGAGCACTTGAAAGTTCATAAAAACAGCAGACCAGACACAACAGATCCCAAAGTACTGTAAGAAATAAGAGGACAAATAGGACCTGTGGTGGTAGAAATGTTGCGAAACTCTTTGGATGCAGGAGTGAAATCAGAGGATTGAAATACAACTAAAGTGATTCCACCTTTAAAAAACAGCCTTAAGCGTGATCTTGGAAATTATAGGTTTGTTGATTTTGTGTCTGCTATAAATACCTGTATATAAGGTGCAAGTGCAAGACTCATGTATGCCAGCCAAAAACTATGAAACCCAGTCATTGACTGGCCCAGTTCACACAATTCCATCTTTAGTTTTTTTTTTAAATTAACTTTTAATAACAGAAACGCCTTCAAATGGCAGGCAATGCAAATTTTTCACGGTCTAGAAACTGCCCCCTCAGGCAACACACACACCCGAACACAAGAAAGTAGGTGATGTGTTGCAGAGACCGAAGTCGAAAATTGGCAGTGGCAAAAGTAGTGAAGAAGAGCAGTATCAGAGAAAGTAGAGCAGGAAACTGGCCTTGGAGAAAGTGGAGCAGGAAACTGGCCTTGGAGAAAGTGGAGCAGGAAACTGGCCTTGGAGAAAGTGGAGCAGGAAACTGGCCTTGGAGAAAGTGGAGCAGGAAGTTTGCATTGCAGCAAATGGAGTAATAGACTGGCATTGGGAGAAGTGGAGCCAGACCCGTCCATTAGCAAAGCAGGCCACTGTTGGACAAATTGGAGTGGAAGACCTGCATTGGAGAAAGTGAAGCAGGAGACCATCATTGGACAAGATTGAGCAGGACACCAGCAATGGAGAAAGTGGAGTGAGAGGCCAAGAACTGCACACAATTCTTCAACTTTGGCCTAGTCAATGTCTTCTCCACATCACCTCCTTACCCATATATTCAATGCTCCTATACATAAAGCCCAGAATCCGATTTGCCATTTTTATGGCCTTTTTTATACTCCCATCTTTAGAGATCTTACATCTGTCAAGAATCTTGGCTGGGATTTTCCACTTCACCTCTCCTCATAACTGTAACTGTAACTATGCAATCCAAGGTAATGTAAATGGGCTTATTAATTGGCTAGTTAACCAGTTTCAATGTAACTTAAAAAAAACCACCAGTAACTAAATTATAGAATCATAGAATGATTACAGCACAGAAGGAGGCCATTCGACCTGTCGAGCCCGTGCCAGCTCTCTGCAAGGACACTTCAGCCAGTCCCACTCGCCTGCCCTTTCTCCATAGCCCTGCAAATTTCTTTCCTTCAGGTACTTATCCAATTCCCTTTTGAAAGCCACAATTGAATCTGCCTCCAGCACCCTCAGGCAGTGCATTCCAGATCATAACCACTCGCTGCGTAAAAAAGCTTTTCCTCGTGTCGCCTTTGGTTCATTCACCAATCACCTTAAATCTGAGTCCTCTGGTTCTCGGCCCTTCTGCCAATGGGAACAGTTTCTCTCTATCTACTCTGTCCAGACCCATCATGATTTTGAACACCTCTATCAAATCTCCTCTCAACCTTTACTGCTTTAAGGAGAACAACCCCAGCTTCTCCAGTCTATCCACGTAACTGAAGTCCCTCATCCCTGGAACCATTCTTGTAAATCTTTTCTGCACCCTCTCTAAGGCCTTCACATCCTTCCTAAAGTGCGGTGCCCAGAATTGGACACAATACTCCAGTTGAGGTCGGACCAGTGTTTTATAAAGGTTCATCATAACTTCCTTGCTTTTGTACTCTCTGCCTCTATTTATGAAGCCCAGGATCCCGTATGCTTCTTTAACCACTTTTTCAACCTGCCCTGCCACCTTCAATGATTTGTGCACATATACCCCCAGGTCTCTCTGTTCATGCACTCTCTTTAGAATTGTATCCTTTAATTTATATTGCCTCTCCTTGTTCTTCCTACCAAAATGTATCACTTAGCAATTTTCTGCGTTAAATTTCATCTGCCACGTGTCCGCCCATTCCACCAGCCTGTCTATGTCCTCTTGAAGTCTATCCTTTATCCTTGCACCTTTTTTTGAACAAGGGTGTAACATTTGCAATTCTCCAGTCCTCTGGCACCACGTCCGTATCTAAGGAGGATTGGAAGATTATGGCCAGACCTCCGCAATTTCCACCTTTTACTTCCCTCAGCATCCTAGGATGCATCCCATCCGGTCCTGGTGACTCATTTACTTTAAGTTCAGACAGCCTTTCTAGTGCCTTCACAAAATGCTACATTAGCAGAGCCTGATGGTACCGATAAAGCAGCTATAGTTGTTCTCCAAACACATTGACAATTTGTTCATAGTGTATCCTCTAAAAGAAGACAATGGGTTCTGTTTTTGTGAACAACAATGAAGGTAACTGTTGATCCGAGGGCAAATTTTCCAAGGAAGGTAATAGCTTGTTGGGAATTCCATCCATAAATGCATATTGGGGTCTACTTTAGGGGGCGATTTTGTGAATGGGGGCGCATTGGAGGCGGGACTGCTGCTTGTCGGGTTTTAGTCCCGCCTCCATTGATTTGTGGCCAACCCACACTATTGTCCCTTGATTAACCTTGTTAAGCCCGCCCAGCGGACTTAGCAGGCCAATTAAGGGAAAGCCGGTTGCAGAGAATGTCAACGTATGACGTTTCATCTGTCAAAAATTTTTGAGACTGATGAATTGTCATCGTTTGACAGCTCTGTGAAGCTGTCAAACAGTGACATTCTCTGTAGTTTGATGAGGTCTTGCATTCAAGACCTCATCAACCTTCTTTCTTTTACAGAAATTAGATGGTTGTTGCATCTGAGAATGCAACGGCCATCTCTCATCTGCAATACGGAGGTCCGAGACTCTCCGCATACAAACCAACTGAAGCCTGCAGGAAGAAACAAAGGTAAATACACTTTTAAAAACACTTTGCACTTACCTCAGATACTCACCTCTACACTCTTGCACCAATCACTTACATTCACATCACCCATTTGCACCCCACCGACCCCCGCAGACCCAGTACTCGCCTCGCTGAGCTGGTGGGTGTCGGAGCCTTCGGGAAGCCTGCACTTGTGAGGGCAAAAAGGGGATAATCCTATTTTCTGCCTGTTAACTACCTGTTAACAGGCAGTTAATAGGCTTTAAACCCTTCCCGCCTCCAAGGAGACGGGACCTGGCGCGGGACGGCTACCCACCTCCTGGGAAGATGGCATGGAGGCGGGTTGGGGGCAGGTTGGGCACCCGCCCTCAAATTCTGCCATTTTTCCGGCAGTCCCGCCTCCATATCCGCCTCCCCAGGGCTGGCAAAATCGGCCCCTTAGTTTCCTCATCTCCACATCATTTCCTCATAGCGACTGTGGAGAGAACAAAAAGAAAAACAGTAACTGATTGGAGGAAGGGGATAAGAGTAATAATGGATTCTCAAAGTCACCACACCAGCCCATCACCTCATTGTAGATTCAACGAGTGGATGCCCAGGCACCGTCTATAACTGAGGACACTCTGTTACAAACAGAGTGGACAGTCTATACTTTTAGGAATTTGATCTGATTTAACTAGAAAGACCACATAATTTTCCCTGGCTGGGCTATTTTCCAGAAAATCTAGGGCCAGGGATACCACATTGGTAGCACTCCCAAGTGCCATAACACTCAGACACATAGTCGTACATGTGTAGAAGAAAAACAATGGCTTATTCCATGCCAGGGTCCAAAGGCATCTCCACTGGGAGTCCCAAAAGACAATAAATGGGATTCAGTGTTTTTTCAAACAAATTTTGAGTGCATATATTTAATTTACATTTTCATTGCATATCATACAGCCAAATTATTTTAGCTTCATAAAATTAAGGATATAGCAAATTACCTTTTCTTCTAACAGAACAATAGGTTTTCTTTCCAGAGAAATACTTAACTTTGTTTGAACCTCAGGAAGTGTCAGCAGCTGCTGAATTAGTAGGGATTTACTGGTTTGTGTTAATTGGGATTACACACGTGAATTGTCAGTGAAGACCTTTCTGCTGTGATCCATCACATTTATGTTTCAGTAAAATATTCGAAATCAATCTACATAATGAGATTGAACCCTCATAAGGTAACAACCTTGAATGCTATCTCCAAGTCAAAATGCGATGTGAATTCCCTGTTATTCTCGGAGTATGATATCTACAGAGCTCTGTTCCGTAGGCCAGGTATGGAGTATCCAGGGCAAGTAGCTGTGGTGATCATTTCTACACCAGGGACCTGAAAATCCATGAAATCTCTCCTTCTCCTAAATCTAAATTAAAAACAATGCATACAGACTAGGGATCTACTATAAATATTCGTTCCATAATGCTGCAGTAGCTCAGTTTCCCGCTGTAACTCTGATGGAGACTGGCAGAACCAATCAGAAGGAAACATTGAGGACCCAGTTGTGTCAGGTCGCCTCCATTTCTAGGATTTTCTGTCATGCCTTGTAGCGGCAGAACCTCCGCCGCACCTTACAAGGCAAATGTCATCAGAGATATAGCCAGGCACAGGGACGTGTTGCTCCAAGAGTTGCTGTTAATCTGACTCAGTCAGGATCCGCTGTCTCGCTGGAGACTGGTACGTCCAGTGAGATGAGGTGTACTGCCTCCAGATGGTGAAAGTGGGCCCCACTGCGGTGGAGGGCAGGAGAGATCCAGGCCAGGATTCTTGATTGGATCCTTTATAGTAGCTGAGGGCGACTTGGCTGGGGTCCATAGTGGGGTGGGGGGTGGGGGGGCGGCGTGCCTGGAGGAAACCCCCCACCGTTCCCATGGTGGGCAGGTGCCAGAATTAATGCATAGCATAATGATGAGAATCTCTCCTTCTCCTAAAGGAGCTCCTTTCTCAATATGGTGGTCCGACAGGTCAATCACTGCTCAGAAACCATCACCCAATGTCAATCGATAAATCCAGGCTCTCTCGCCAATGCTGTACAGACCCAAACATTAAAATGGAGAAGTTCATTTTTTTGGCAGCAAAGACATACAAAGCCACATTTGAAATGTGTACACAAATATAGGTATGCTACTGTCCAAAGGACAATGATGCATTAGACGAGATTTAGAAAAAAAACAGCAAAGATGATTCTGGAACTTACTGCTGTAAATGCGAATAATCACAGAAGTCAAGGAGCACGAAGTTAGCAGCAGAGAGGAAACAATCAAAATGTGCACTGAACATAACTCACCTCACACAAGCTCCATAAATCCACCCCACCGTGACATATTTCACATGCCCGCTTTCAGCCTTTTTGAACTGAGGTCCCAGAGGCCACTAGAGCCTGCTCTAAATAGCCTCCCATAGTAATACAAAAATATATATAATTCTCTAAAATCCTCAACGTATGTACTTAAAGTGTCATGTAATCTGTAATGTTCTGTAAATCAATGCAACATGTAATCTGCACAACTCAATAAAAATTGAAGATGGAACAAGTGGACATGACATTGGATGATGAGATTAGTAATGAGATAAGTGCATTTAAAATAAAAAAGGGGATATATTAAATAAACTAATCAAACTCAAAGAGGATAAAATCACTGATCCAGATGGATTGCATCCACGCATTTTAAAAGTATCTGGGGAAGAGATAGCAGAGGCATTACTACATATATTTAATAATTCGTTAGAAAAAGGTATAGTGCCAGAGGACTGGCGGATAGCTAACGTAATACCAATATTTAAGAAGGGGGATAGAACATGTCCAGGGAATTATAGACCATTCAGCTTAACTTCGGTGGTAGGAAAAATAATGGAATCCCTACTAAAGGAGAGAATAGAAGAACATCTAGAAACCAAAAATATAATAATGAATAGTCAGCATGTATTTCAAAAGGGAAAGTCTTGCTTGACCAATCTCATTGAATTTTTTGAAGAGGTAACAGAGAAAGTAGACAATGGTAATGCAGTAGATGTAATTTATCTGGATTTTCAAAAGGCCTTTGATAAGGTACCCCATACTAGACTGATGAACAAGGTCAGAGAATGCGGAGTCAGGGGACAAGTAGCAGAATGGATTGCTGGCTGGCTCCAGGACAGAAAGCAGAGAGTAGGAGTAAAGGGTAGCTATTCACAGTGGCAGAAGGTGGGTAGTGGTATTCCACAAGGATCAGTGCTGGGACCACTGCTGTTCACAATTTACATTAACGATTTAGACTAAGGAATCAAGAACACAATGGCCCTGAATTTCCGATCGGAATCTTCCTGCAGGCAGATGCCTCCGATCGGAAAAAAATCTAAGAACTTACCTGCTGGTTCCGTAGATCCCGAGGCTTGCGATCCTGGGCCTCTCCTCTTCGAAATGCATAGAGGCCCAGGTATCCCAGGGGCGCATGCGGTTCGCAAGCGCCCCTGGGATCACGTGGGCCAGGTGAACCAATGAAAGAAGGGAATCCCCCTTCATACTTTTGACAGTTCTGTCAAAAGTATGAATGGGGATCACATTTAAAAACACACTAATACATTAAATAAAAAAAATTTAATTACATAATTAAAATGCCATTTAATTAAATATTTTAAACAAAAATTAAATTTTTTGAAAAAAAATGTTAAATCTTTTTACGGGGCTAAACATAAACTTACCTTTTTGAAGAGTATTTTTAATCTATAAATGAGTTATCAAATTTCATTTTTCTATTTTTTTAAACTCTTAAGCTGGTAAAAGCAGGCCTTACTCCTGCTGTTACCAGGTGTAAGAATTTGACAGTCATTCAGCAGGCGGAAGTTGTGCAAAAAGCTCAACTCTCCACCCGCAGAGGCACTTTTCGTGGGCATGCGGAGGATCTGTCAAGAGAATTCTTGACAGATCGCAAGTGCCGGGTTTTAGTGCATGCACTTCGCATGCCTGAAACCAGCACTTACGAGGCCCCTACTGGCGCCTACGCACCTTGTACACACCCGTGGGGGTCGGAAAATCCAGCCCAATTTCTAAATTTGCGGATGACACCAAATTGGGGTTGATAGTCAATACTGAGGAGGACTGCAACAAGTTACAGGAGGACATTAATAAACTTGCAGAATGGGCATATAATTGGCAAATGAAGTTCAACACAGATAAATGTGAGGTATTACATTTTGGTAGAAAAAAGTGAGAAGTCGCACAACACCAGGTTATAGTCCAACAGTTTTATTTGAAATCACAAGCTTTCGGAGCGCTGCTCCTTCGTCAGGTGAAGGAGTCACCTGACGAAGGAGCAGCGCTCCAAAAGCTTGTGATTTCAAATAAAACTGTTGGACTATAACCTAGTGTTGTGCGACTTCTCACTTTTGTCCACCCCAGTCCAACACCGGCATCTCCGCATTTTGGTAGAAAGAATAGGGAGGTCACTAATCACTTGGAGGGTGCGAGTCTAGGTGGGGTAGAGAAACAAAGGGATCTAGGAGTACAAATGCACAAATCACTAAAAGTTGCGACACAGGTTAGCAAGGCCATAAAAAAAGCAAATCAAGCACTAGGGTTTATTGCTAGAGGTATAGAATTGAGAATATAGGGAAGTTATACTAAACCTGTATCGAACCTTGGTTAGACCACACTTAGAGTACTGCGTACAGTTCTGGTCACCTTATTATCAAAAGGATATAGAGGCACTGGAGAGGGTGCAGAGAAGATTTACAAGGATGATACCAGAAATGCGAGGGTATACATATCAGGAAAGGATGAACAGGCTGGGTCTCTTTTTTCTTGAAAAAAGAAGGCTGAGGGGGTGACCTAATAGAGGTCTTTAAAATTATGAAAGGTTTTGATAGAGTGGATACAGAGAGAATGGGGGGAATTTTGCCGGTGCTCAGGGGATGGGTTTGGAGGCGGGACCAGTGGCAAAATTGCAAAGATTGACAGCGGGTCCCAAACCCACTGTCAAGCCACCTCCAAACAATCTTCCCGGGTGTCGGGTCCCTGATTTGCGCATGGACCTGACACCTAGTGGCGGGAAGAGGATTATAGGCACTTAACCGCTTGTTAACAGGTTGTTAACAGGCAGTTAAGAGGTTTTTTCCAATTTTGACAGGTCTACTGCGGGCTTCCCCACATCTGGACACCACACCAGGGTAAGTATGGCGTGCTGTGGGTCTACTGTAATGTTTCTTCATTGATGACAGCTGCAGAAGTGGTGTGAAGGATCCAATGGTACACTGGTGAGTTTCAGAGGTAAGAAAATGTTGGGGAAATCATTTTTAATGTATTTCGACTCTTCTGTAGGTAACAAGTTTTGAAGTGTTTGTGTAGTCCCACCTCATTGGGAGAACCTCTCTCACCAGTGACAGATCGTTTCTGTAACCTCACCTACAGCTGCCATCTGTTCTAGCCTAAGGAGGGAGTCACTGGAGAGGCTGGGTGCAAGGGCTCACCTTTGTACAGTGATTGTCAGTGTTGCAGCACCTCAATGCTGTCAAACACCGAAAATCACCTGTCAAAAAAAAGTGTGTGGCCCCTTTAAGAAAACTGGCAGATGACGCATCATCAACTGATGTCATCTGACACTGGCTTTCTCTTAATTGGCTGGCAAGCCCACAGGGCAGGCTTAACAAGGCCAATTGATGCAAAATAGCGTCTGTGCGTCGGACTTCGTTGGGGGCGGGTCTGGAACCCGGAAGGCAGCTGTCCCGCCCCCAAGCCACATCGAAAGGTAAAATCCAGCCCAATGTTTCCACTTGTGGGGAAGAGAATAACTAGAGGCCATCAATATAAGATAGTCACCAAGAAATCCAATAGGGAATTCAGAAGAAACTTCTTTACCCAAAGAGTGGTGAGAATGTGGAACTCGCTACCACAGGGAGTGGTTGAAGTGAATAGTATAGATGCATTTAAGGCGAGGCTACACAAGCATATGAGGGAAAAGGGAATAGAGGGTTATGCTGATAGATTTAGATGAAGAAAGACGGGAGGAGGCTCGAGTGGAGCATAAACGGCGGCACAAACTGGTTGGGCCGAATGGCCTTTTTCTGTGCTGTTTATCCTATGTAATCCTATGTAATTTATGCATAAAAAGCAAGGATTAAGACTCAGGCCACGAAATTCAGCACCTTAGTGCCGGACCGGTTTCAGGCAAAAAATGCCGGCCGCCTCACTTCCACCACGGCCCGTGCTGGTCGCCATCTTGGTGAGGACGGTAGCACGGGCAGGACGTGCATACGCCGGCAGTATGCAGAGTAGGCAAATTGTGACGTCAGTCAGCGTGTAACGCTGACTTGACACACAACCTGCTATTTGGACGTCGCCGTTCCAAACAACGCCCTCTCCTAAACATGCACAGCTGAACATGTGTTCAGCTACACGAGGAACCCCCCCCCCCACCAGCCCTATTTAAAGGGATACATCCAACTTGCACGGAAGTTGATTTTTTCTCTTGTAATGCCCCTTGCAGAGTTTATGTCAATACTGTCTTGCTGGAAGACATTTAGAACGTGGTTAAAGTGTGCAGGGAGTGCTGCTGGACGTTGGGAAGGTGTTGGCTGCTACTGGAAGGCCTCTGACTAAACCACTTGCTCCCAGTTATGAGGCTGTAGTTGCAGTCCCCCTCGCACTGCAGCATGACAGGGAGATGGAGCAGAGACAGCAAAGACAAGCCGCTTGCAGAGGGAGGAGGAGGGCTCTCAGCAGGAGGCCTTACCCACCTAGGAGCACTTCTCCTACCTGCACCTAAGCCAGGAGCAGTGTATTCGGCAGCTCCGCTTCACCAAGAAGATGGTCACAGAACTCTGCCACCTCCTGCAACCAGACCTGGAGCCTCAGAGCAGGGCGATGATGGGTCTGCCAGTGGCCCTCAAGGTGACCGTGGCCTTGAATTTTTTCACCAGTGGATCCTTCCAGGCTGGAACAGGCAACATAGCAAATATTTTGCAGTTCGCCATCCATCATTGCATCTGGGAGGTCACAGAGGCTCTGCACTCTAGGAGAAGGGACTTCATTGTCTTCTCTCTAAACAGAGAGGAGGAGGATGGGGTGCGTATGTGGCTTTGCCAGGTTATTGGGCTTCCCCATAGTGCAGGGCGCAATCGACTGCACACACGTGGCTTCGCAGGCTGCGCATATCAATGCTGAGATGTTCTGTAACCACAAAGGTTACCACTCATTTAATGTGCAGTTGGTGTGCGGCCACGCCCAGCACATCATGATGGTGAATGCCCACTATCCTGGCAGCAGTCATGATGCCTTCATCCTGCGCCAGGCTGCTGTGCTAGCAATCTTCCAGCCACCACGTCGAACCCAAGGGTGGCTGCACGGAGACAAGGGCTATCCGCTCTACACCTGGCTGATGACTCCCCTCCACAACCCCACCAGTCGTGGCCAGCAATCATATAATGACAGCTATGCTGCCACGAGAAACATCATCAAGCAGACCATCGGGGTGCTCAAGCAATGGTTCCGCTGCCTTGACCGCTTGGGAGGAGCCCTCCAGTACTTACCTGAGCGGGTGTCCCAATTCATCGTGGTCTGCTGCATCCTCCACAACTTGGCTATCATGAGGGCACAGCCCTTGACATCACGGGTTCAGTGACTACCTCAGGAGGAGGAGGAGGGAGAGGAGGAGGAGGAGGAGGAGGAAGGGAGGAGGCAGCCTGAAAATCTCTGTTCCGGACGGGCTGTCCATGAGCACATCATCAGACTTCGGTTCCCCTGAATGAAATCCTAGATCTCCGTTGCTCAACACTTCCCCACCTTCCCATCCCTCTGTCATGGAACATCACAGCATCCTCTTGGGCACAATGCTGAAATAAAAGCCACCACAAAACAAACATTCCAAACATAATTTATAAATGATTAATTCCAATAACAATACAAAGTCAACTAATCACCCTTGTGCATTCCCTTAGTCTCGGTTTCTCGTGTTCCTTTGCCTATTCTAGTGCTACTAAGAAGTGCTACCCCAGTGACTGCAGCATGACTGGTGGAAGGCTGCTGACTTTCCACGGGGGAAGATTGCAGATGGCCTCGCAGGAGGATGTCAAGCGGCTCTGGGCCTAGAAGGCCCGGCTGTAGACTGCACCACCTCGGCATGGGCGGCAGCAGTCTGGGCTGGCTGGCTGACAGGCAACTGCAATGGCACTGGTGGAGTGGCAGTGGTGGGAGCACGAATGCTGTCATCCTGAGCGAGGACAGCAGGTTCTTGCTCCACGGAGCTACTGCCACTCCCCCGGGGAGGTGCCTCAGCAATCCTAGCCATCTGTTGGAGGGCAGATTGCTGGACTGCTGTGAGACCCTGCAAGCCCCTTTCCACACTCGAAAACCCAGCCATGATGGCAGCAGCCTGATCTTGCGTGGCAGCAAGCTGAGCCTGCATGGCAGAAGTCTGAGCTGCCCTGCAGCACTCAGACGTTGGGTCGCTTCCACTTGTGCTACAATGGAAACTGCGACATCGGCCAACACACCCAGCATCATGGTTGGGTCCACAAGTGCTCTAATGGAGTTGCCCATCACTTCCATCCTGGAAATCATGGGCTCCAAGCACCACGCAGAGCCCTGTGCAAAGTTGGAGCCTGACTCCTCCATGCTCCTTGACAGTGACAAGAGGCTTTCTGGCAGGCCTGCAATTGCACCAAGCATTTCTTTGTGCATGCCCATCACGCTTCTTCTGAAGACCGCCCCATCGAAGTCCTCATCTGAGTACTCTGCAGCAGAACTCGTGTGCAACCTCATCCTTGGCCTTTCCCCCTGGCCTGGCTGCAGCTCACTCATCGCCATGGCCTCAGTGATGGCCCCTCCAATTATCTGCAGCACCGTCTCCTCCAGCTGGGTCAGTTTCTGCAGCCGTGCTTGCTCCCCCCCCCACCGCCTGTTAGCTCCTGCTCACGCTGGTTGTGAGCCACCTAGGCCTGTAAGAGAAAGGGAAGTGTGTCAGTAAGTGTGATGCAATGTGTTTGGGTGATGTACCTGTCATGGTTGAATAGCTGGCATTGTGTGCAAGGTGTGAGATGTGGGTGTGAGGCTTGCAACAGTGATAAGTGTGTGAAGGTGAGGTGAAGCTATGGTTGTGAGGTATGAGTCGTGATTACTAGAGATTGTTGGTAGGTGAGTGATGGGGGTGCGGTGCATTGAGCAGTGTGTGAGGCTAGTGGTGCCGTTGGTGGGATATGGCATTTCAAGATGCGTTCACTCACCTTGACCATTCGTGTGAGGTCATTAAACTTCTTCCGGCACTGGATCCATGCCCTGGGGGAAAGACTGGTGGCACTGACTGCTTCAGCGATCTCTTCCCACTGCCTTCGAACAGTGTGTCTAGAAAGCCTCCTGGCCCCTGCGGGTAGAGGATCTGTCTCCTATAGACCCCCTGTACCAAGGCCTCCAGTGCTGTATCGGAGAACCGAGATGCCCGTTTTCTACCCTGTTGAGACATTGCTAACTTGCGCTTCAATCTTGTTAATGAGCAGGCAGCACGAATTTCACGTGCTGCCTGCACTGCTTTCAATGGGCAGGGGCAGATTGCGCATCACGATCCCCGCGTCCGTTTTCGGGTATTATCCAATTTAGCCCTCAAAGACTTGTGTTCTTGTGTGGGGCTTCCCAGAGTCATTACTGTCAGCTGAACAGACTCAGGCCTAGAAATTCGATAAGGGGCGGTGCCGCCGCAGAGCGCGGTTTGCTCACGCCCATAAAAAAAATCGCAGGCAGCGTCGTTATTATGGTGCTGCCTGCTGATTAATATTATTGTGATGTTCAGCCCAGTGCTGAATGCACTGAATGGCTGAACGCCCAGCAGGGACTCTGGGGGAGGGCCTAGAGGTCAGGGCCAGGATCAGGAGGAGGTCAGGGCCAGGATCAGGAGGAGATCAGGGCCAGGATCAGGAGGAGGTCAGGGCCAGGATCAGGAGGAGGTCAGGGCCAGGATCGGGAGGAGGTCAGGCCCAGGATCAGGAGGAGGTCAGGGCCAGGATCGGGAAGAGGTGAGGGCCAGGATCGGGGGGAGGTCAGGGCCAGGAACAGGAAGAGGTCAGGGCCAGACTTGGGAGGAGGTCGGGCCCAGGAACAGGACGAGGTCAGGGCCAGGATCGGGAGGAGGACAGGGCCAGGATCAGGAGGAGGTCAGGGCCAGGATCAAGAGGAGGTCAGGGCCAGGATCAGGAGGAGGTCAGGGCCAGGATCAGGAGGAGGTCAGGGCCAGGATCAGGAGGAGGTCAGGGCCAGGATCAGGAGGAGGTCAGGGCCAGGATCAGGAGGAGGTCAGGGCCAGGATCAGGAGGAGGTCAGGGCCAGGATCAGGAGGAGGTCAGGGCCAGGATCGGGAGGAGGTCAGGGCCAGGATGGGGAGGAGGTCAGGGCCAGGATGGGGAGGAGGTCAGGGCCAGGATCGGGAGGAGGTCAGGGCCAGGATCGGGAGGAGATCAGGGCCAGGATCGGGGGGAGATCAGGGCCAGGATCGGGGGGTGGGGGGGAAGGTTGGGGCCAGGATTGGGGGGGGGGAGGGGGGCCAGGATCATGGTGGGGGGGGAGGGGGGCCAGGATGGGTGTAGGGGGGGGCCAGGATGGGGGGGCGGAGGGGGGGGGCAGGATCGGGGTGGGGGGAGGGGGGCCAGGATCGGGGTGGGGGGGCCAGGATCGGGGTGGGGGGAGGGGGGGGCCAGGATCGGGGTGGGGGGGAGGGGGGGGCCAGGATCGGGGTGGGGCCAGGATTGGGGTGGGGGGGAGGGGGGGGGCCAGGATTGGGGTGGGGGGGAGGGGGGCCAGGATCGGGGTGGGGGGGAGGAGGGGCCAGTATCGGGGTGGGGTGGAGGGGGGCCAGGATGGGGGGGCGGGGAGGGGGACCAGGATCGGGGGGCGGGCGGGGCCAGGATCGGGGGAAGGTCAGGGCCAGCATCCCGCCTCCATTAAGCCCGGAAGTAGCCGGTTGGAGTTGTGTTTGAGATTTTTAGAATTTTTGCATCTCACCCGACCCCAATACACCTGTGTCTGGGGGTTAGAATGACCCCCAATGATTCAGATCGAACGTCATTTTTTATTTATGCTTATTTCAGAACACAAACACCAAAACAAAACGATCAGTATAAACTTGAAAGTCTCAAATGAATGTACTATTACTGAAGTGTGGTGGGAGGTTCTGAACAAAAGCCCTGAAATTAAACATTTATTTAAGCAGAACCTAGAACATAGAACATAGAACAGTACAGCACAGTACAGGCCCTTCGGCCCTCGATGTTGTGCCGAGCATTGTCCGAAACCAAGATCAAGCTATCCCACTCCCTATCATTCTGGTGTGCTCCATGTGCTTATCCAATAACCGCTTGAAAGTTCCTAAAGTGTCCGACTCCACTATCACAGCAGGCAGTCCATTCCACACCCCAACCACTCTCTGAGTAAAGAATCTACCTCGGACATCCCTTCTATATCTCCCCCCATGCACCTTATAGTTATGCCCCCTTGTAACAGCTACATCCACCCGAGGAAATAGTCTCTGAACATCCACTCTATCTATCCCCCTCATCATCTTATAAACCTCTATTAAGTCGCCTCTCATCCTCCTCCGCTCTAAAGAGAAAAGCCCTAGCTCCCTCAATCTTTCCTCATAAGACCTCCCCCCCAAACCAGGCAGCATCCTGGTAAATCTCCTTTGCACTCTTTCCAATGCTTCCACGTCCTTCCTATAGTGAGGTGACCAGAACTGCACACAATATTCCAAATGTGGTCTCACCAAGGTCCTGTACAGTTGCAGCATAACCTCACGGTTCTTAAACTCAAACCCCTTGTTAATAAACGCTAACACACTATAGGCCTTCTTTACTGCTCTATCCACTTGAGTGGCAACCTTCAGAGATCTGTGGATATGAACCCCCAGATCCCTCTGTTCCTCCACGTTCCTCAGAACCCTGCCGTTGACCCTGTAATCCTTATTCAAATTTGCCCTACCAAAATGAATCACCTCGCACTTATCAGGGTTAAATTCCATCTGCCATTTTTCGGCCCAGCTCTGCATCCTATCAATGTCTCTTTGCAGCCTACAACAGCCCTCCACCTCATCCACTACTCCACCAATCTTGGTGTCATCAGCAAATTTACTGATCCACCCTTCAGTCCCCTCCTCCAAGTCATTGATAAAAATCACAAACAGCAGAGGACCCAGCACCGACCCCTGTGGCACACCGCTGGTAACTGGTCTCCAGTCCGAAAATTTTCCATCCTCCACCACCCTCTGCCTTCTATGAGATAGCCAGTTACTTATCCAATCGGCCAAATTTCCCTCTATCCCACAACTCCTTACTTTCTTCATGAGCCGACCATGGGGAACCTTATCAAACGCCTTACTAAAATCCATGTATACGACATCAACTGCTCTGCCTTCATCTACACACTTAGTTACCTCCTCAAAGAATTCAATCAAATTTGTTAGGCAAGACTTACCCTTCACGAATCCGTGTTGACTATCCCGGATTAAGTTGCATCTTTCCAAATGGTCATAAATCCTATCCCTCAGGACCTTTTCCATTATCTTACCAACCACCGAAGTAAGACTAACCGGCCTATAATTACCAGGGTCATTCCTATTTCCTTTCTTGAAGAGAGGAACAACATTCGCCACTCTCCAGTCCTCTGGCACCTTTAAGTAGAAATTCCTTTTTTCCTAGAATAGAGATGAGCAGACACCAGAAAATCATGCGTTCAGTTGGTTCACTGCCCACTTTGTGCTGCATTTACAATTCCTGGCCTAGTTGTCCACCAGTTCTGACGAAATGTTATCAACCTGAAACGTTAACTCTGTTTCTCTCTCTGCAGCTGTTTTCAGCATTTTTGGTTTTTATGTCCACCAACACTGCTCTCTCTAGGATTGAATGCATGAAAGCTTCAGTAGGCAGCCTAATTTTATTCAAATCAGGTTGTATTGCGGCAACCAGCGATTTCCCTATTTCATACCACACTTTGATCTACCACTAAACTCACTTATTTAGGGCATTAAAGACCATCAAGGTTAACACTGGAAAGTGATCCCTCAAACGTACATTTTTTTTCATGCTCATTTTTTTTCTGTATGTAAAGTTAAGGAAAAATTTGTTTGCTGAAGCATTGATTATAAAATGTGAAAATTTACTAAAATAGCTTTTCTTTAGTTTAAGACACATCGACATATTTGTCATTTTCATCTTTGTCTAATTAACACTATTAAAAACAAATTAGTGGTCAGTATAATTTGCACATCTCTTTGTCGTGGTATTCTAATACTTTGCATAATGTAAAATAATATGCTCAGTGCACCGTTAACTTTAAATTATAAACAGTTTGGTTTTCAGATGTCAAAGCTTATCACTGCAGCAGCACAATTGTTATACAAATATGGTTAGCCCCTTACATTTAGTAGCATATATAAATGGAGATGCACTTTGATACAGCTCAGTGGCAATATAGTTCAGTGATTTTAATCAACTCTTCTCGATTAATGATCCAAATGTCAAGGATAGTAAAATAAAGCCATTTCTATAAAATGTAGAGATATATTGTGGTGCCCAGCAAGGAGAACATTTGTGCAGAAACTGTGGAGGTCAGGATGGAATATTATATGTCGTATTAAACCAAACTGACAGGGCCCTCGACCGTGTCCGTTCTATTTCCCGCACTTCTGCTCTCACCCCTTCCCCTCCCTCCCAGAACCACGATAGGGTTCCCCTTGTCCTCACCTTTCACCCCACCGGTCTCCACATTCAACGGATCATCCTCCACCATTTCTGCCACCTCCAGCGTGATCCCACCACCAAACGCATCTTCCCCTCCCGTCCCCTTTCAGCGCTCTGAAGGGACCGCTCCCTCCGTGACACCCTGGTCCACTCCTCAATCATCCCAACACCCCTTCCCTTTCACATGGCACCTTCCTGTGCAAGCGCAGGAGATGCAACACCTGCCCTTTTACCTCCTCCCTTCCCATTGTCCAGGGCCCCAAACACTCCTTCCAGGTGAAACAGCGATTTACTTGTACTTCTTGCAATTTAGTATACTGTATTCGCTGCTCACGCTGCGGTCTCCTCTACATTGGGGAGACCAAACGCAGATTGGGTGACCACTTTGCGGAACACCTCCGTTCAGTCCGTAAGCGTGACCCCGAGCTTCCGGTCGCCTGTCACTTGAATTCTCCGCTCCACTCCCACTCTGACCTCTCCATCCTTGGCCTCTTACACTGTTCCAATGAAACTCAACGTAAGCTCGAGGAACAGCATCTCATCTTTCGATTAGGCACTTTACAGCCTTCTGGACTCAACATCGAGTTCAACAATTTCAGACTATAACCTTGACCCCTATTCTTTTGTCACATGGCAGCTGTTGATGATTCTGCCATTCCCATTTACACCTCATCTAGACTCATCTTTTGTTTCTTAACTTGTGACATTACCATCTCCTTTTGCCTTGCACCATTATCCCTTTTGTCTTTTAATCTCTTCTGCCTTCCACCCTTATCTAAGGAAGGATATACTTGCCTTGGAGACGGTGCAACAAAGGTTCACTAGAATCATTCCTGGGATGAGAGGGCTGTCCTATGATGAGAGATTGTGTAGAATGGGCCTATACTCTCTGGAGTTTAGAAGAATGAGAGGTGATCTCATTGAAACATACAAGATTCTGAAGGCGATTGACAGGGTAGATGCTGAGAGGTTGTTTCCCCTGACTGGAGAGTTTAGAACTAGGGGGCATAGTCTCAGGATAAGGGGTAGGCCATTTAAGACTGAGATGAGGAGGAATTTCTTCACTCAGAGGGTTGTGAATCTTTGGAATTCTCTGCCCCAGAGGGCTGTGCATGCTGAGTCTTTGAATATATTCAAGGCTGAGATAGATAGATTTTTGGATTCTAGGGGAATCAAGGGATATGGAGATTGGGCGGGAAAGTGGAGTTGAGGTCGATGATCAGCCATGATCTTATTGAATGGCAGAGCAGGCTCAAGCAGCAGTATGGCCTACTCCTGCTCCTATTTCTTATGTTCTTATGTTCTATCACAGACCTTCCCTTTTGTTCTTTCCTCCCCTCCCCCCTTTCCCTACCCCTGCACTTGCTTAAAAATCTGTTACATCTCTAGCTTTTTCCAGTTCTGATGAAGGGTCATCGACCTGAAACGTTAACTCTGTTTCTCTCTCCACAGATGCTGCCTGACCTGCTGAGTGTTTCCAGCATTTTCTGTTTTTATTGTAGTATTATATGGCTGGTCTTACAGGCGGCATAACTTGGCATTGGTGAAGCACCACTTCAGTGTTCTCATGTCCTCATTAAATCTGTGTTGATCTATGTAAATGATTGACTTTTCTTCCCTGATTTCAAATTCTTGATTTTACAATTTCTATCGTTAATAGATTAGGTCTATAATAGTTTATAATTGCAGTCTGGCGTCCCTGGTGGTTACCTAAAACAGGTGTTAGGCCCCTTGCATATGTTAGTGAATGTCCTAATGCCTGCTTTAGAACCCCTTCCAGAAATGAGGCTGCCCTTAATGCAGCCAGTGCCAGGATAACTAGGTCTAGATGCAGCCTAATCAGCAGGCCACTGGGGGCCGCCACCAAAAAGGTAAGTTGCTTGAAAAACTGAGCGATAGGCCGCTGATTAGCATATATTAATAAGGTGTCCACCTGAATCAGGCAGATACCTCAATCACCTGCTATTAAAATTGCCACAGGGCGGTATTGGACCAGGAAAATAGCCATTCAGTTTTAACTCCCATTCCGCCCAGTTTCAGCCAGTTAAAATCTCCTCAGGATTATTTCTACTGCAGCAGATGGGGCTAAGAGAAGATTTTAAAATATTTTTAATATTATGAAGAGTTTTGATAGAGTGAATTTGAAAAATTACTTCCTCTAGTTGGGGTGTTTGTTACAAGGGGTCAATTTAAAATGATCACTAAGAGAGTGAGGAGAGAGATTAGGAGCGACTTCTTTGCACTATGTGTTGTTGAAGAATGGAAAGCTTTGCCACAGGAAATAGTGGAGGCAAAGACCATTACTTCTTTTAAGGAAAAAGACGATAAATATTCGTAGCAGAGAAAGATACAAGGTACAGGAAACTCTTTATTAACCGGCACCGACGGGACCGGCGTGGTGCCGGTTAATCAAAAAGTCCGGATAACGGAGAGTTATATCTCCCAACGTACGAGAGCCCCGTACACACTGACATGCGCCTGCATTCGGAGCTCCGTCTCCCCGGGGACCGCCAGCTGACCATCTGTCGTGTCCGCTGCCTACCCGGGCTGCACATTCCCCTCCCAATCTACATGCTCCGATACAAGGCAAATGCCTCGGGGTTTTTTTTAAAGTTATTTTTAAAGGAGAGATGAAGGAAAACCCCGGTTACCTACTCAAGAATTTTGCCGGTTAAGAGAGATTTCCGGTTATTTGGGTGCCGGTTAAAAGAGAGTTTCCTGTATTGGGGAGAGCGCAGATCAGTGGAGTTCGTTTCTGATTACACCAGCAGAGAGCTGGCACAGATGTGATGGGCCGAATGGCCTCCTTCTGTGCTGTCATGTTCTAAGGTTCATTATTCCTGTTTTACCATACTCGTTCTTTAGATCATAAAGTAGAAGTCAGAGGCTATATTTCCAAATAAAAGCTTTGTTGTCCCCGGCACTGCTCCCAGCTTTCACAGTGACTGGTGCTTCTTCTTCTTCTTAGGCAGTCCCTTGGAACCAAGGATGATTTGCTTCCACACTAAAAATGAGTTCTCAGGTGACTGATGAGTCCAATGGGGGACCTACAGTCTCTGTTACAGGTGGGGCAGACGGTGGTTGAAGGGGCAGGTGGGTGGGGTGCTTGGTTTGACGTGCGCTCCTTCCGCTGTTTGCGCTTGGCTTCCGCTTGCTCCCGACGAAGAGACTCGAGGTGTTCGGCGCCTTCCCGGATGCTTCTCCTCCACTTTGTGCGGTCTTGGGCCAGAAATAGATGCAGGTACTTGCTCAGCCTGCACATCCGATAGTGTTCTAGGAATCTATACGTTAGCTGTTTCAGCAGAGTAACTTGCCTTGCTATAACTTCAATATTTATTTTTGCCTAATTTACCAAAAATTATATTTGTAAATAAAAACAAAGTTGTAAGAATATGAAAAAACATAACTTTTTATTTTTATAATTAATATGAATTTTTAAATAAATGTCAACAGGTTTGGTTTCATATCATATATTTCAAGAATGTGGATTGCCACTGAATTGGGTTTATGGTATAAACTCTTATGACCTGTAATAAGCATTCATTTTTTATGCTAGTAGCTGACACAAATATATTGGAGGATCTCGAGAGTGCACGGTTCACTGAGTCAAAACAGACCACTTTCATTTTAAATTTAAGAAAGAATTTCTAATGCCACAGACCTTAAAAGGCATGGCTGCAAACTGAAACTGGTGTAAACTGTTGTACCAGAAAGATGCTTCAAGACGATTTAACCTTTAAAAGTGATCAATCAGATCATCACATTATTCAATACTCTGATATTTAGAATTGTTCAGTTTGAGATATTTGTAAAGAAGAAGGACCTATTCCCACACTGCAGAGTTCAATCTAAAGAGTTAGCTGAATAATCAATTGACAACACGTAGGGATTACATGCACTTCAGTAATTCCGCCTGTGCCTCCATTTCCATTAAGTCCCCAATATAAATCCACTCGAAAAAGAAATACAGGGGGACAAAAAATAGCAAACCATTTGAATAAATCAACTGATTGTTTTGAGAACTAAACACATCATTAACCTTAAAATACTGCTGTAGCATTTTTGCAGAATATGTATGATATTGTGGTTTTTTTTTAAAAGGCTATTATCGTGGTATTATTTTAACATTTCCTGTATCTCATTTGTTTTCTTTGCTATAAAATTGACCCTGTATTCAACAGCCTTGTGTTACATAAGCCAATCTTCTGAAGCTGCTGCATAATGTCTGAGTGCTTCACTGTGCAAACCTAATTCATTATTCAAAAGGACGAGCGGCTCCTAAAATGTCTTAGCAGTTTGTTGTGATGCTTGAAAATAGAAATCCGAGTGTATTAACAAAGCTTTTGCAGCCATCACTTTTGCCGGGTGAAATATAGCAGGACAGTGAGGGTTCCTGTTCCCAGCAGCAACATAAATCAAATCACTATTCATACATGGAAAAAATATGACTCAGCAGATATACCTTTGAACTAACAGCCATCGCCTAATCCTAATAAAAAATGAAAATTAATTTTTCCCATTTTAACCTGCAGCGTGTTTCTGAAGTACAAACATGAATGATGAATTATTTGTATGGTTAAATTCTGTAATGGATTGAGACAGATTTGTTAAACATTTTGATATATAGGAAAAGAGAGCTACGGAGCTGAGGGACTGTATCAAGCAGTCTGTTGATAAATTTGTGCTTCTATTTCTATTCTAGCAGCATTACTGCCTGGATTAACTGTCCAGTAACACAAGAATCACAGAACACATTTAAAGCTAATTTCAAGTCAAAACTAGTTATATACAAATCCAATACAAGCAAATTCCCGACAAAGTCCTAATGAATATTTGTGCCATGATTCCCCAAGTTTCCAATTTAAGCTGCGCCATCAAAGAGAGTAGAAGCTTGGCGTATCACCACAGCCAGGGAAGGAAAATCAGAAAGTAAATACCCAGACCACTCTCATGTACTTCTCTCATGGCTGGTTCAAGAGGCCAATATGGATCATCTACTCGGCACTTCTGGCTGAAGATGGTTGCAAACGCTTCAGCCTTGTCTTTTGCACTCGTGTGCTGGGCTCCGCCATCATTGAGGATGGAGATATTCATGGAGCCTCCTCCTCCCATTATTTGTTTAATTGTCCACCACCATTTACAACTGGATGTGGCAGGACTGCAGAGCTTTGATCTGATCCGTTGATTGTGGGATCGCTTAGCCCTGTCTATAGCATGCTGCTTCCGCTGTTTAGCATGCATGTAGTCCTGTGTTGCAGCTTCCCCAGGTGGGCACCTCATTTTTAGGTACGCCTGGTGCTGCTCCTGGCATGCTTTTCTGCACTTCTCATTGAACCAGGGTTGGTCCCCTGGCTTGATGGTAATGGGTGTAGATTGAGGGATATGCCGGGCCATGAGGTTACAGATTGTGGTGGAATACAATTCTGCTGCTGCTGATGGCCCACAGCGCCTCAGGAATGCCCAGTTTTGAGCTGCTAGATCTGTTCTGAATCTATCCCATTTAGCACAGTGGTGGTGCCACGCAACATGATGGAGGGTGTCCTCAGTGTGAAGACGGGATTTCGTCTCCACAAGGACTGTACGGTTGTCACTGCTACCAATGCTGTCATGGACAGATGCATCTGCAACAGGTAGATTGGTGAGGATGAGGTCAAGTATGTTTTTCCCTCATGTTGGTTCTCTCACCACCTGTCGCAGGCCCAGACTGGCAATTATGTCCTTCAGGACTCGGCCAGCTCGGTCAGTAGTGGTGCTACCGAGCCACTCTTGGTGATGGACATTGAAGTCCCCTACATTCTGTGCTCTTGCTACCCTCAGTGCTTCTTCCAAGTGGTGTTCAACATGGAGGAGTACTGATTCATCAGCTGAGGGAGGGCTGTAGGTGGTAATCAGCAGGAGGTTTCGTTGCCTATGCTTGACCTGAAGCCATGAGACTTCATGGAGTCCGGAGTCAATGTTGAGGACTCCCAGGGCCACTCCTTACTGACTGTATACCACTGTGCCGCCACCTCTGGTGGGTCTGTCCTGCTGGTGGGACAGGACATACCCAGGGATGGTGATGGAGGAGTCTGAGACATTGGCTGAAAGGTATGATTCTGTGAGTATGACTATGTCAGGCTGTTGCTTGACTAGTCTGTGGGACAACTCTCCCAATTTTGGCACAATTTAGTGAGGAGGGCTTTGCAGGGTCGAATGGGCTGGGTGTGCCGTTTCCGTGTCCGAAGCTGGTGCCGAGGTCAATGCCGGGTGGTCTGTCCGTTTTTATTCTTTTTGTTGCTTTTCGTTGTGGTTTGTTACAACTGAGTGGCTTACTAGGCCATTTCAGAGGGCAGTTAAGAGTCAACCATGATTAAAAAAACAGGTAACTATTTTGATGTGGTTGGCTGCTAAGTTTTATTTTGTAGCTTGGCGAGAAAAATAATCAGACTTTCAAGATCCAGTGCTACTTGCCAGCCACACAGGGATGGACTTCATTCATTCTTATCTGGACTTAAGGTAGAATGGAGGTGAAACTCAACTTCGACAGGGCCACAAAATGGGCAGTAACAGATCGGCCGCCCATTAATCCCTGCTCAAATTTTCTTTCCGATGGAGTAGAATGCAGAAATTGCCAATATGTGCCGTCAGCAGGAGAGGCTCCCTACAACTGCACAAAGTTGGAAAATGAGTTCTATAAATACGCTTTTGATAGATCAGTGTATATAAAGAAAGTGCTTTGGAAACAGCTTAAAAGACTTTTAGCTTAAGTTTATTTTCTCAGTAATATGGCTATGGATTAAACCATGACATCTAATTCATAGGGAGTGAAATTCAACTTTGGCGGGGGCACAAAATGGGTGGTAGTGGATTGTTATACACCCCACCAATCGGTGGAAAGGGCGGGTGTATAATGGGCGGCCATTTCATTTTGTACCCCAGCCAAAGTTACATTTCACTCCCATATGATCTAACTGCACTCACACAGCCTTGTGAAGTATTTATTAAAATATGTATATATTTGGCATCCCCATCCTCTGACAGCAGTAGGATTGTTGTAACTCTAGACTGAAATGAATACCTGTGGAAATCCTACCCGCGAGCTGTTCTACTGACTGAGAGGGCAACCTGCTCCTCGAGTCCTTCCAAATCTGCTCTTGAACCACCGCCCCTTGACATTCAACAGCATTACCATCACCGAATCCCCCACCATCAACATCCTGGGGGTAACCATTGGCCAGAAACTTAACTAGAGCAACCACATAAATACTGTGGCAACAAGAGCAGGTCAGAGGCTGGGTATTCTGTGGCGAGTGTCTCACCTCCTGCCGCCCCAAAGCCTTTCTGCTCTCTACAAGGCACAAGTCAGGAGTGTGACGGAATACTCTCCACTTGCCTGGATGAATGCAGCTCCACCAACACTCAAGAAGCTCGACATCATCTAGGACAAAGCAGCCCGTTTGATTGGTACCCCATCCACCACCTTAAACATTCACTCCCTCCATCACCAGTGCACTGTGGCTGCAGTGTGTACCATCTACAAGATGCACTGCAGCAACTCGCTAAGGCTTCTTCGGCAGCACCTCCCAAACCCGCGACCTCTACCACCTAGAAGGACAAGGGCAGCAGGCGCATGGGAACATCATCACCTGCAAGTTCCCCTCCAAGTTACACACCATCCCGATTTGGAAGTATATCGCCGATCCTTCATCGTTGCTGGGTCAAAATCCTAGAAATCCCTCCCTAACAGCACTGTGGGTGTACCTTCAGCACACGGGCTGCAGTGGTTCAAGAAGGCGGCTCACCACCACCTTCTCAAGGGCAACTAGGGATGGGCAATAAATGCTGGCCTTGCCAGCAACGTCCACATCCCATAAACAAATTTTAAAAAATGAATTGTTGACATGAACAGTCAATATTTTTCAATGAATGATCAACATAAAAAAAATTGCAAGGTAAATTATTACAAGAACTTAAACAAAAGTGGTATTGTTCACACATTCCTATAGATTGTTCTAAGTGGAACCTCAATTATCCATGCTCACATTATCTGCATTCTGATTATCCATGAGAATTTTCACAGTTAATGGGAGACCAGGGGGAGTTGCTCAGCATTTCTTTTCTTCACTGACCCGCGTTACTCCTGCCAGAAAAAACAGCTGTGACTGCAACGGTTAGCAAATCAGTCTGGCTCACCTCCAGCAATCCCATCAGCAGCTCTGTGCTGTGCTGTGCTGTGCTGTGAAGGCCGCTGACAGGATTGATAAAGGTGAGAATATGCCTGCCCTTAGCGCTCACCTCTATATCTAGGAGAGCCATGCTTCACATCGGGGGAGCATTATTGTCTGTCTCTCTCAGGTCTGTGGCAAGTCCAGTGCCTGGAATCGTGAGCTGACATGATTCAACTGATCAACTGGTGTTACTCAGCTGATCCATTAGCTGAACCATTTAAGGTACAGAATATTTAATTAAAAAGAAAATCAGAAGAAATGGATTCAAATATTTTAATATAAAGAGTGGTTCCACAGACCAAGATGCCCTGCTCTCAGAGAGTACATCTCAGAATATTGCAGGTGCACAGCCTGTGACTTTCTATCTATTAATTTTAATGAACAGAGAATCACAGGTTACATCCCACAACTTCCTGAGATGCCCTCCCTGCAAGCACCATTCCCACTGGGAATGCCAGATTGCCGAATCAACCTTAGAGTTTATCTGTATTGCAACTGTATTCCAATTTCTGCACAATGCTTCAATTCTTAAAATTGCAAATATATTATTAAATATTTGACTAAAGTGAAGAGGATTAAGAACATAAGAACATATAAGAACATAAGAGCAGGAGTCGGCCATACGGCCCCTCGAGCCTGCTCCGCCATTCAATAAGATCATGGCTGATCATCGACCTCAACTCCACTTTCCCGCCCGATCTCCATATCCCTTGATTCCCCTAGAGTCCAAAAATCTATCTATCTCAGCCTTGAATATACTCAAAGACTCAGCATTCACAGCCCTCTGGGGCAGAGAATTCCAAAGATTTACAACCCTCTGAGTGAAGAAATTCCTCCTCATCTCAGTCTTAAATGGCCTGCCCCTTATCCTGAGACTCTGCCCCCTAGTTCTAGACACTCCAGCCAGGAGAAACAACCGCTCAGCATCGACCCTGTCAATCCCCTTCAGAATCGTGTATGTTTCAATGAGATCACCTCTCATTCTTCTAAACTCCAGAGAGTATAGGCCTATTCTACACAATCTCTCATCATAGGACAGCCCTCTCATCCCAGGAATCAATCTAGTGAACCTTCGTTGCACCACCTCCAAGCCAAGTATATCCTTCCTTAGATAAGGAGACCAAAGGTGTGCACAGTACTCCAGGTGTGGTCTCACCAAGGCCCTGTACAATTGTAGCAAGACTTCCTTACTCTTATACTCCAGCCCCCTTGCAATAAAGGCCAACATGCCATTTGCCTTCCTTATTGCTTGCTGTACCTGCATGCTAGCTTTCTGTGTTTCTTGCACGAGGACACCCAGATCTCTCTGAACACCAACATTTAAAAGTTTCTCACCATTTAAAAAATATTCTGTTTTTCTATTCTTCCTCCCAACATGAATAACCTCACATGTCCCTACATTATACTTCATCTGCCACCTTACTGCCCACTCACTTAGTCTATCTATATCCCTTTGCAGACTCAGTGGGCGCGATCTTACCTTTCGGTGCGAGTTGGGAGTGAGTCAGCTGACTTGTGGGTTCCGATCCCGCCCCCAAAGACGCCCGACGCACAGACGCTATTTTGCAACAATTGGCCTTGTTAAGCCCGCCCTGCAGTCTTGCCGGCCAATTAAGAGAAAGCCGGTGACAGATGACGTCAATTGATGACGCGTCATCTGCCGGTTTTCTTAAAGGGGACACGCTCATTTTTGTTTGACGATGATTTTTCAGTGTTTGACAGCATTGAGGTGCTGTAAACACTGCCAATCACTGTACAAAGGTGAGCCCTTGCACCCAGGCTCTCCAGAGACTCTCTCCTTAGGATAAAACAGATGGCAGCTGCAGGTGAAGTTACAGAAGCAATCTGTCACTGGTGAGAGAGGTTCTCCGAATGAGGTGGGACTACACAAACAATTCAAACCTTATTACCTACAGAAAAGTCTAAATACATTAAAAATGATTTTTCAAACATTTTCTTCTGTAGTTGTCATCAATGAAGAAACATTACAGTAGACCCACAACATGCCACACCTACCCTGGCACGGTGTCTGGATGTCGGGAAGCCCGCAGTCGACCTGGCAAAATTGAAAAAAGCCTCTTAACTACCTGTTAACTACCTGTTAACAGGCAGTTAAGTGCCTATAATTCTCTTCCCGCCTCTAGGTGTCGGGTCCCTGTGCAAATTGGGGACCTGGCACTTGGGAAGATTGTATGGCGGCGGGTTGACAGTGGGTTCGGGACCAGCTGTCAATCTTTGCAATTTTGCCAGCAGTCCCGCCTCCAAACCCGCCCCCTGAGCGCTGGCAAAATTCCCCCCTTTGTGTTCTCCTCACAGCTTACTGTCCCACCTAGCTTTGTATCATCAGCAAACTTGGATACATTACACTCGGTCCCTTCATCTAGGTCATTAATATAGATTGTAAATAGCTGAGGCCCCAATACTGATCCTTGCGGCACCCCACTAGTTACAGGATGCCAACCTGAAAAAGATCCGTTTATCCCTACTCTCTGTTTTCTGTCCGTTAACCAATCCTCTATCCATGCTACTATATTACCCCCAACCCCATGAGCACCAATCTTGTATAATAACCTTTTATGTGGCACCTTATCGAATGCCTTTTGGAAATCCAAATATACTACATCCACTGGTTCCCCTTTATCTACCCTGCTATCCTCAAAAAACTCTAATAAATTTGTCAAACATGATTTCCCTTTCATAAAATTGAGGTGGGTGAGTTTGAATGAGGCAGAAAATTCAAAATTCAGAGTACAAATTTAGAGTCTGGACCATTCACCTGTCAAAAGTCTATTGTAACCTGATACATAAAAAACGTATAATCCTAAAGTCACTGCGTGGCAGAAAGAAAACCAGCTATTTCAAGTCTAATACGTATTAAGGCCCTATGGCAACTCATATGGATTCTGAATCAAATGGCAAGAATTTCTCTGTCTGTCAATCCCTTTGGCTGACTGATTGTTTATGTTGCATGAGGGTTTGATGCAGCCATCGCCATGCTTTCGAATAATTTCAATTATTCAATTTCATAATGTAACTGCTCAAGTTAGAAGCATTTGATAAAATCACAATGGCTTTGATTATCAAGTTAACTGAATTTTGTTTGTGGGTTTGTCTGGGATAATCATTTCTGGTAGACATTTGAGGCCCTATTTCTACTGATCTCTTGCACTGATTTCCATTGCAAAGACAGAGAATACAATATTCTTCAAATAAGACAGATAAGTGTACTTTTGTTCATAAGGGTAATTTAATTCTATGGACAGCAAAAAAGAGCAATTAAATAGTGGAAAACATCGCACAAAAAGTCAAAACAACTGCCTGAGTCAATTCAGAAAAGTAACCACACAATAGATTTAGGGCCAATAACAGAAATCACACATTTTGTCACAAAATGTGATTTGTATAGAATCAAACCACTGAGCCAATAAGTGGGAACTCCTGAAAATATTTGATGCATTGTAGCAATCCATTTGAGTTCAGGCACCTCCTTAATGTGAAACAAAATTGCTGGGAATGCACAGCAGATCAAATTCAGGATCTGAAAGTGGAAAGTTGGTTAACTTAAGTTCTGATGAAAGGTCAAAATTAAAAGACTGACTTCTCCTCATCCTGATGCTGAATAACCTGTTGCACATTTCCATCATTTTCTCTTTTTATTTCAGGTTTGTAGTCTTCTTTCTTTTGCCATTTGATGCAATGTTACTGTTTTGTGTAAAATCTGAGAAAGTGATGTCACTATAGAGGAGCTTTAACACCCTGGCAGTCGGCTGGTGGAATGGTAGGTAGACTGTCCGGCAGGTTCTGCGAGAGGCCCAGTTTATTTTAACAGCCGGGCCTTATCTAAATGCAGCCAACAAGCTGCCCACCTGAAATAGGCATCCAGAGACAACTCGCCGGGTTCTGGCCAGCACAATATCCAGTGACCCAGAGATGGCCTGGCTGGGGTGGGTGGTGGTGGTTGGGAAGGTACCAGGCACAAAGGGTGGGGAGCCTGGGGTGGTGGTGACCCAAACTTTATTTGTGGGGCCCAGAAGATGCACTCTTGCTCTTATGACTAGTGTACATTTTGCTTGCCACACTTCAAAATCACATTTGCAAATTTCTGTGCCATATTTGCACACGATTGACCCAAATCACATATTCATAAAACAGCAGCAAATCACAATTGAACAGCGAGGGAATTTGCCAATCAGCACATAGCAAGAGAGAATGAAAACTACCAATCACGGGGTTCAGAATGGATGTACTTACCCTCCCAATGCCCCTCACTTCACACCCGGGGCCATTTTAACAGTATGCACCTTCCAGGCGGCCAAGACTCCTGCTAAAGGGGAACCAATAAAATTGCTCCACAAATTTTGGCCGTGATCTTGCTTGCTGTCTAAGTTTAGAAATTGATACTGAAAATAAGGTTTTTACACAATAACCGCATAAAAATTACAATATTAACAAAAAAATTGTTAACACCTGTCTTTAGAGCCTATTGGGGTGAGCAGGACAGAATTCCCGGGGTAGCCCAGGAATGCCCCAGACACACCCCCAAAGTTTGATTTGGATGTAATTGACGTCCAATCAAATTTGCAATTTGACGGGAACAAGGGCTGGGTAAACACCCAGTGGATCTGGGTTCCATCCCAAATTGAGGCCAACCTGCTGAAATTGCACCTCAATTCCAACCCCGCCCCTGACCCCCCACACGAATGACATATCCTATCCTAAGAATTTTATTTGCTGCCAGAAATGGGAGAAAAAGAACAGTAAATGTAATCAACCTCTCCTTAGGCTTCAGGTGGCAGCCAGCCAGATTGAGAGGCTGGATAGCTGTCCAGCGGGATAGCATGTCCTGGAAGGCCACAGCCGGGAGCGGAGAGAAGGGAGGTTGGGCGGGAGATCGCAAGGGGGGTTGAAAAGATCGCAGGTCGGGGGGGGGTAGTGGGTGGGTGTTTGAAGAGATTGTGGGTCAGGGAGATCGAGGGGGAAGAGATCGTGGGGGAAGAGATCGTGGGGGAAGAGATCGTGGGGGAAGATATTGTGGAGCAAGAGATTGAGGGGGAAGAGATCGCGGGGGAGAGACTGTGGGGGAAGAGATCGCGGTGGAAGATATCGCGGGGGAAGATATTGTGGGGGAAGATATTGTGGGGGAAGAGATTCTGGGGGAAGAGATTCTGGGGGAAGAGATTCTGGGGGAAGAGATGGCGGGGAAGAGATTGTGGGGGAAGAGATCGTGGGGGAGGAGATCGCGGGGGAAGAGATTGCAGGGGAAGAGATCACGGGGGAAGATATTGCAGGGGAAGAGATTCTGGGGGAAGAGATCGCAGAGGAAGATATCGCGGGGGAAGATATCGTGGGGGAAGATATTGTGGGGGAAGAGATTCTGGGGGAAGAGATTGCGGGGGAAGAGATCGCGGGGGAAGATATTGCAGGAAAGAGAACGTGCGTCGGATTGAGTTTTTTAAAATTCGTTTATGGGATGTAGGCGTCGCTGGCAGGGCCAGCCTTTATTGCCCATCCCTAATTGCCCTTGAGAAGGTGGTGGTGAGCCGCCTTCTCGAACCGATGCAGTCCGTGTGGTGAAGGTACTCCCACAGTGCTGTTAGGGAGGGAGTTCCAGGATTTTGACCCAGCGACGATGAAGGGTCAGCGATATACTTCCAAGTCAGGATGGTGTGTGACTTGGAGGGGAACTTGGAGGTGGTGGTGTTCCCTTGCGCCTGCTGCCCTTGTCCTTCTAGGTGGTAGAGGTTGCGGGTTTGGGAGGTGCTGCTGAAGAAGCCTTGGCGAGTTGCTGCAGTGCATCTTGTAGATGGTGCACACTGCAGCCATGGTACGCCGGTGGTGGAGGGAGTGAATGTTTAAGGTGGTGGATGGGGTGCCAATCAAGCGGGCTGCTTTGTCCTGGATGGTGTCGAGCTTTTTAAGTGTTGTGAGAGCTGCACTCATCCAGGCAAGTGGAGAGTATCCCATCACACTCCTTACTTGTGCCTTATAATGGTGGAATGGCTTTGGGGAGTTAGGAGGTGAGACACTCGCCGCAGAATACCCAGCCTCTGACCTGCTCTTGTAGCCACAGTATTTATGTGGCTGGTCCAGTTAAGTTTCTGGTCAATGGTGACCCCCCAGGAAGTTGATGGTGGGGGATTCGGCGATGGTAATGCCGTTGAATGTCAAGGGGGAGGTGGTTAGAGTCTCGCTTGTTGCAGAGGGGTGTTGAAGAGATTGTGACTCAAGGGGGCTTTTAATCATGGGCCGGGGCGGTGGGGGGGGTGGGGCTTCTGATCCTGGGACCAGGTTGTGGGGTGGGGGGGTGTCGGCAGATCATGGGGAGGGAAGCAAGTTTGCTTGAGGGGCCGGGGGGGTGTGAAGCACCACTTCTCCTCTTGGCCCATAAGCAGTGCTGGAAATCACTTACCTGCTGATCCGGCCGTTCTCGCCTCCATTCAGCTGCCGGGTATCCCGAGCCCCGGGAAACCCACGCTGGAGGCGTTAAATCTAAAAGTCTGTTCAAATTTGAGGCGCGCAGTCTCATTAACATATTTAAATGACTGACCTGCCTCTCGAGAGCAGGTTAGTCACTCGCCCCCGACCTGCCTCAGTTAAAACCGGAAGTGGGCGTGTTTGAGGCTGGTTGTGGTCGGGTTTCAGATTTTTGAAATTTTAATCTATCCCCCCACCCCTCTCCCGCCCATCGTGAGGGCTTAAAATTCCCCCTTCCCCCCCCCCCCCATGTAACTGTAGTAAAATTTTCTCAGTAGAAGATTTGAATTTAGGTAAATCACTAATAAATGAAATAATTTTTTGTGAAATACCAATTGATTCTCTGTGGAAAGCTGCTGCCAGAGCAAATCTGACATTAAATATGACAGGTCAAATTTGTAGGGCAGAAACCATAAACGAGTAGGCCAAACTCTGTGCAGTGAAAATGGAACCCATCAGGATGTAGTCAAGAAAGAGATTAAGAAGAAATCAGGTGAAATATCTGAAAAATGCAAGCTAATAGGTTTTCAGAGCTACAGGAGAGGGAGGAAAAAATAAAACTGTGCGAGGCAGCATAAACCCAAAAGTCGGACAGTCCTTCTGAAAGCATGCCTGACATGCAGTAAAAAAATAACTATTTTTGCAAGATGTTGCAAATCACAGAACAGATAAATTCAAGTGCATGCTATGGAAGAAAAGACACAAGGACGTTTATATGGATGTGATGGCTATGACTCAAGTAAATGAGGGTGACTGAAGGCTACCAATAGTAGTGAAACAGTCACATGATTGAAATTGGATACAGCAGCCCAAGTGAATGTCATAACTGAGCAAGTAAACAGGAAATTGCAGCAAAGCCACAATTTCTTTTTTGGATTCATTCTCAGGATGTGGGCATCACTGGCGAGGTCAGCACTTACTGCCCATCCCTAGTTGCTCAAGGTTTGATACAACTGAATGGCTTGCTGGCGACGTCAGAGGGCAATTCAGGGGGCGATCTTGCCAGCCCTGGGGAGGCAGGTTTGGAGGCGGGTCTGCCGGGAAAATGGCAGAAACTGGGGGCAAGTACCCATCCCGCCCCCAACCCGCCTCTGTGCCATCTTCCCAGGAGGTGGGTACCCGACCCGCACCGGGTCCCGTCTCCTCGAGGCGGGAAGGGGATTACAGCCACTTAACTGCCTGTTAACGGGTAGTTAACAGGCAGTTAAGAGGATTATCCCCATTTTTGCAAAAGAAGTGCAGGCTTCCCGACGTCGGGAAACCCCGCCAGGGTCAACGAGGCGAGCAGTGGGTCTGCGGGGGTGAGAGGGGTCGAAAAGTGCGCTGTGGAGGTGAGTGATGGGTGCAAGTGTGGAGAGGTAAGTATGTGAGGTGAGTGAAAAGTGATAGAAAATGTTTCCTTACCTTTGTTTCTTCCTGCAGGCTTCAATCGTTGGGGATGCGGAGGCTCCGGCATCTCCATGGCAGAGATGACAGAATGCATTCAAGACCTCATCAAACTACAGAGAATGTCACTGTTTGACAGCTTCACAGAGCTGTCAAACGATGACAATTCATCTGTCAAAAATTTTTGACAGATGAAACGTCATACGCTGACGTTCTCTGTCACCGGCTTTCCCTTAATTGGCCTGCTAAGCCCACGGGGCGGGCTTAACAAGGTCAGTCAAGGGAAAAGAGCGTGGGTTGGCCGGACATCAATGGAAGCGGGACTGAAACCCGACAAGCAGCAGTCCCGCCTCCATCACGTCCCCATTGGCAAAATCACCCCCTCAGAGTCAACTACATTGGTGTGGGACTGCAGTCACATATAGGCCAGATAAGCAGGTTTCCCCTAAAGGACATTAGTAAATCAGTTGGGATTTTACAACAATTCCGACAGCTTCATGCTTTTTATTTCCAGCTTTAAAAAAAAAAACGGAATTCAAATTCTCAAACTGCCATGGTAGGATTTGAACTCACATTTTCTGTAAATTTCCAGGCCTCTGGGTTACAAATCCAGTGACATAGCTACTACACTGCCATAGCCCATATACCTTGCAGCAGGTGAAGATAAAAGTCACTGACTACTGGGGAGCAGACACACCAGTGAAAGGAACATTTGTTGCTGGTGTGACATATAAGAACACCAAATATCAGTTATCATTTATAGAGGTGCTAAGAGATGTTCAGCCAAATTTAGGTCTGGGTGCTTGTGAGAAACCTGATCTAATGAAAAGGGTACTCATAGTAAAGGCTTAAAGTGACATAGGATACAGAACATTTATACAGATGTTAAAAGATCTATTTCAAGGATTGGTTTGTTTGGCAGAGGGACACCAGATCAGGATTGATAAACATGTTACCCCAGTAAGATACCATGCAGAAAAGTACCATGTACAAGACAGATATGTATTTGGAGTCAATGAGCTAGTAATACTTCATAACATCACCACTTGTGAAAACATTACATCTGACAAGATAAAAGTCTCAGCTGCTGAATATGTGCCAAGTCAACAGTACAATAAGCAAGAGAATACCCAGAATGGTCAATTACCTGGGCAAATTCTTTAACAAATCTTCCAGGAAAAGTATTGCTTCTTAGAAAAGACTACTGAATACAGCTAAAATCACAAACAGGAAGAAACATGGGACAGTTTAAAAATACTACTCATTCAGGTCCAATTCTGGAGTACTACAATCCTCAGAGAACAATGAAAATGAGCAATGCATCACAGGCAGGATTAGGGACTCCGCTGCTGTAAACATTTGATCATCGTTGGCCACCTATTGATAATGCATTACATTCATTGACTGGTGCAGAGATAAAATAAAGACAGATCAAGAAGAAACTGTTAAGCATTTCTTGTGAAACAATCAGTTTGTGTACAATCATGGTGTTAATGTTGAAATGGACCATAAACTGCTGATAGGTCTATGAAATCGTTGAATGATTGTCTTTTGCAAATACAAAGAATAACGATCAGGCTTCAGGGTATGACTCGAGGATGCCGTGTACAGTGATCCAATTTATGTACACCACTACTGCACTATCAAAAACAATGGGCCAGAATGCAAATGTCAAGGAAAATGTTCAAGCTTACATTGACATGTCGTATGACTATGCCAATATCTGACCAAAAGATGAAGTTAATCAGAACGGAGACAGATTTACCTGATCACAAGTAAAACAGGATTGCTCCCATCACTTACAAAAGTACTGGAACTGTGCAGAAGAGTTAAAAGTGGTGATAGAGATGCCCTATTAAGTACCTGAATGTTCTATATCATTCTGATATTATACTAATTGGAAATAGTGCAGTTGGTATGCACCAATCTACAAGTAGTGTTTCACAGTATATAACTAATCATAGCTGTAAAGAATACAATGAGGCCAATGACTCTACTTCTATAACAACTATGAACAATAAATTGGTAGGGGTGCTGAAAAGCTTTGTGTGCATTAGCAATCAAGTTGCATAGGTTTGACTTCTAACTGAAGAGGTCAATTAATTCGAAATAACAACAGAAAACGCTGGAAAAACTCAGCAGGCCAGGCAGCATCCGTGGAGAGAGAAACAGAGTTAACGTTTCAGGTCGAAGACCTTTCGTCAGAACTGGAAAAAAGCAGGAAATGGAATAGATTTTAAAGCAAGTTTAGGGGCTGGGAAAAGGGGGAGGGGATGAAAGAACAAAAGGGAAGGTCAGTGATAGGATAGAAAGCAGGAGAGATTAAGAGACATTGAGAGACATTAAGAGATATTCAAGGCAAGAGGAGATGGTAATGGGACAGGTTAAGGAACAAAGGATGGCTCTAGATGAAGTGTGAGTTGCGCTGGCAGAATGAAGGACAGCTGCCATGTGGGAGGGAAGAAAAAAAGGCCAAACAAAAAGTGTGGATAAAAAATATATATATATGATAGGGGCCGAGGTTATGATCTGAAATTGTTGAACTCTATGTTGAGTCCAGAGGGCTGTAGAGTGCCTAATCGAAAGATGAGGTGCTGTTCCTCGAGCTTATGCTGAGCTTCCGTGGAACAATGCAAGAGGCTGAGGACAGTGAGTGGGAATGGAGCGGTGAATTAAAGTGCAAATTAATTCCTTGACCTTCAGTAGCCTGTATACATACCAACCTAGAAAACTGGCAAAAGCTGACCAACAGCTTCAAACAAAGCTGATGTCTATGATATGTAAAAATAAAAAATAAATACTTACACAGGCTTTGTAAATAAAGGTGGAGATACACAGAACATCCTTCACTTGTACCCCAGACAAATGTGCCATTCTGAGCCAGAGTGTAGGCCCAGGCAGTCACTACAGCTTTGGACATTAAAGGCTATAAATGCAACACTGTTACTGTTGTTGTTGTGATCTGCTCAAGACGATAGCCCATATGGGTATTGTGAGCAGTGCTAATGTCAGCACCTGCAGGAACTGTTGATCTCAAACATAAGTAGCATCAGCAAGTTGTGGGAATTAGCTTCGAAATTCATACGTGGCTGTGTAAAGCCATTGAACTGTAGAGGAATTAGGAGAAATGACTGAATGCAGGGTTGAGAAAAGATTTTGATGAGGATTTTAATGGGGAGAAGAAAAGAGGTTTGATGAGGATTTTGAAGATGAACAGGAAAGTAGTAAGGTGAAGAGATTTAGGACGGGAGCTCCGGACATGAGACAGCTGTAGGATATCAGGCATCGGGTCACTTATCAGGAATAGTATGTATCAAAGGATGGATCTTTTTTGAGCCTGTGCTGCTGGCAGAGAGTTTTGGCCACTGGCAGCACGTATCAAGATATCACAGGCACGATTTTCCAACCACCAATTTTATTGGATAGAAAGTTGTGGGCAGCATTTCCGTGATTTTCCGATTTGCGTGACGCCCACTGGCAGCACAATCACAGGTAATGACCCCAGAAGTGTAATGATGCACTTCAAGTGGAACGAGATTTTAAAAAAGCACAGTAAAAATTCCATTATAATTTATAATACATTTTCTTCAATTATTATAAAAAGAGTGAAATGAAGTTAGAGGACATTGCAGTTTTGTATTTGAAATGCCAGATCATACTAGATCACATTTGGAATAATACACTCAACTGACTTAGGACATTAGTGGAGTAAATGTTCTGAAATCATTGTCAAGGATTATGGCTAAGTCAATATTTACAAAATAATGATACAAGGCTATTCAAATGAAGAGTTTAACATCTAAATGTTTTATTATAATGTACTGCAGGTCTGTTGCCTAAGAGGCAGACAAACGACTGTTGTAATCTGCAACCATTAAAATGTCTGTTGGGAACATAAATGACACACAGGTTCCAGGAACCTAATTTTATTAAAATCAAAAATGTCACTGCACAGCCCAGTTGTATATCTAATCAAGGGTATCTAATGCAATTGATAAAGCTGCTTAATGTCCATAATGCGAAATAGCCAGACCTATCTTCAGGCTGTTTTACAATAAGGTGCTCTTGATAAGGCATTTTTTATCATTCAGCATGTACAGCCTTCACTTGATTGACATAAGAGAAGCTGATATGTCTTTCATGGCCAGCAGCAGCACTGGGGTATTAAGGCACCGCTAATGCTGCCATAGCAGCCTCACAGAAACTCTGTCTTCAAATCCTGTAAAAATTGGCTACAGTTCAGATAGAAAAGCAATGTTCAAATAAGATGCTGCAGATGAATGATTGAACGAATAAGGACTAACAACTCTGTGTGCCTCTTGTATACATTGTGAGTTTGCAATATAGCTGTCTGATTGTAGTTGCACAGTTCTCCACCCTTAGTATTTATGGGCTTGATGATATTAGCTACGTACATGGCATTATTTAAAGGTGCTGTTGTAGGTGCCAACCATTTCAGTGCTTGCCTGGAGTAAAATCTTAAATTTGGCTTGTTTGACACCATATGCACATTACAAAAATGCTCATTGTTTACAATCTTAAAAGCCTCCTCATTAAGAATCTTGAGTACATGACAGAATAAAATGCATTTGTCTTAATTATGATTAAGGTTCTTCTGATGGCCCAGAGGTTAAAGATGCTGGCCCTGAAATTCCACAGACTGTGATCCCAATACAGGTTGAGCGTCCAAAATCCGGAGTTCCGGAATCCGTCAAATGTTCCAGAGTCCGGAACTCCGGATTTTGGACGCTCAACCTGTACTTCAAAAAGCCATTAACTTTTGTTGTCTTTTTTTGAAAAATCCTATGAAAAATGCGAGTGATGCAATAAAACTTTAGTGTTGTGTTTTATCCTCCTTAATCTGCACAGCTCCACGAAGTGTTTCCGCCAGGCTGTGGCCACGGCACCACGCCGCCCTGGTGGCCTAGTGTGGGCCATCGGATGCTCTGCAGAGCTCGCAGCATCCCTCCCCTTTAACAGAAGGGGAGGGGCGGAGAAACGCGTCAGCGCTACGCGGAGCGGCCCAGGCATTTCCGGACTCGGAACGTGTTTCTGATGTCTGAAGTCCGGAAACGCCTGAGCCCAGGTTGCGATATTTCCAGACTTCGGACATCAGAAACATGTTCCGAAGTCCGGAAAAACACGAAAACCGGCTCGGCCTCGGTCCCGAGGTTGCGGGATTTTGGACGCTCAACCTGTATTTACTACTGGATCATGCCTTCTGGTGCCCTCCACTGCCGACCCTGCCGGAGTATGCAGGATCATGGAGAATTAGCAAGGGGCCAGTCGGAACTATGAGCACATCTTGGCCACCTACCTGCCCCAAGCTGCCAGGAAATCCGGCCTCTGCTGTCAGGTCTGGGAGTTGTTGGTACCCCATCAGAAACACTCAAGATGGCTCCAAGCAGTTCTCTTTTTTAAGAGCCCACATGAACCACACAAATACAAATGAACTTACTGTAAGTCTTCAGAGGTCCAGGCTACTTCTCTAACCTGGACCCCCATGGTATCCTCCACTTGCTCCCTTGGAAAGACTGCCATGCCTTTCTCACTTAGCATGCAGGCCTCCAAAGTTATGCTAAGTCCGCACGAGGCTGTGGGAATTCCCAGTGTAGGTATTCCTTCCTCCCTCTGAAACAGGTGCCCCTGTAAGAGATAGGCCCTTACAAGGCCCTGTGAATATCAGCCACACAGGCCAGGACCCAGCACGTCCCAAGTCCCAACTACTCAATAATTAACAGTTCACGAACAATAGCATTGGAGTTTGGAGCTTGAGTGTTAACCTCCGTGTTAGATAGTGTGGGTTTTAATCCTGGTGCTGCCGCTTAAATTTGCTTGCCACAGCTGGGAGCAAGTTTTACTAGTTAACTGAATCTCTGGCCAGGAAATACCTCGGAGCTGCTCCCATTCTGCCGACGTTACTTTGCCAGAAGTGCACCGGAAACCCTAATGACGCGGGTGAACGGGATTTCCATTGCGCTTCTGGCGAAGTAACACTGGTGGAGTGGGAGCAGCTCCAAGGAATTTCCTGACCCCCTGCTATACGAAAGGAAAGACTGATCATTGGCCTGGAATTTGCAGTCAGCGGCGAAGCAAAGGTGTTCGCCGCCGGTCCCGAAGTACGCTTCGCACAAAGATCTCGCAATCTCTGTGTCGAGAGTTTCGGGTTTCCCGACGCATAATTGAAATCAACGGAAGTTAATGGGGATTCCCAGCGAAGAGCTGCTGTGACATCAACAAGCTGTCTAAGCAGCCAATCAAAACACAGAATTCTCACAGCTAGCAAACCAGGAAGTGGGTAAGTTCCTAAAATTCTAACTTTTTTTAAATGTTAGGGAGAGCAAAACAAAGATTGGGGCTCTCACATGGGGGAAAGGCAAACCTGAAATAAAGATGAACATACTTTTTTTTTAAATTAATTTTTAATTTTTTTAAATTTTTTAGTTTTTATTAAAATGGACAAATTTGACAGCGCACAAAATTAAAATTCGTTTTTCAGAGCCATAACCTTTGTTTAGCAGTCAATACGTTGTTAAAACCCCAGTAACGCCCAATCCCTTTGGGCGTAACTTTTAGTGGGGTGCTTAACAGTGTAATTACAGCGGAAGAGCCAAAGTTTTCGTCAGTTTCCCTGATTTGAGAGATTTCACTGATTGCGGCTCTGTGGGGGCGGTACGGGCGGTCCACAGCGCAGCCTGGAAGGAGCAGTGAATGACAGAACGCAACTTCGGTATTTCCGTGTTAGGCTGCGCGTGCGCTAAATCCTGAAGTTGCGGTCAGTTTCCAAGGCGAAATGACGGCGAACGCTGCCAGCTCGCCATCATCAGGACCACAAATTCTGGGCCATTGTCTGCTGCAAGCACATCTTGTGTTAGTCAACCGCTGAGTAGCATGGATGACAGTTAGAAAGTAGTGCACCATCCATACATAGATCGAATCTTAGAATCTACAGCATCTTCAGTCCAAAGTGTCTGTGCTAGCTCTTCAACTGAAGATATCTAATCCCATTTCCCCATATTCTTCCTTATTAACTTTTTTTAAATTGTTTGTTCTTGGGATGTGGATGACACTAGCAAAGCAGCATTTAATGCCCATCCCTAGCATCATAGAAGAGTACAGCATGGAAGGAGGCCATTCGGCCCATCGAGTCTGTGCCAGCTCTTTCGAAGAGCAATCCAGTTAGTCCCACTCCCCTGCTCTTTCCCCATATCCCTGCTATTTTTTCTCCTTCAAGTATTTATTCAACTTCCGGAATTTTCCGCGTCTCTCTGCCCATCGCAGGCAAAGGAGTTTTCTGTGAGGGATCTCCCATGGCATTGCTCCCAGTGAGTTGCAGGAGGGGGGGGCGGAATACATTGTTTTATGAGGGATCGTCATGCCCTATGAAGCACAGTATATACCAACAAAAGGCAAGCGTTTGCTACTCAATGAACCTTTCCCAGGAATTTCCTCCGGGGTCTCCCGATCGGCTGCCATAACGCCAGGAGGAGAAACTCTCGGCGAATGTGAGCAAAAATGAGAAGGTCTGTTTTGTGGTCTTGGTGACTCTTCACAAAAACTATTGACGGGTGAACTTTATTTCTTTGTGTTTCGTCCCTCATCCCCTTTACAACTGCCAGGTCACACACCCCTCAACTGAGAGGAAAGGCAGATAATTTGTTTAGGCTTCTTCCAATATAAGTCTGTAGAAGTCAACTAGAACCTATGAACAGCACTGCACATGTGCTCTACACCTCCCTCTAATGGTCCAGCTAAGATCGAAGACTCTCTGTCAGGAGAATGGCAAACAGGGTGCAACTTATCTATCACTGTATGGGGGGAATTTTAACCTCAAAAAAGGGTGGGTTTGGAGAGTGGGGGTAGATAAATTGTTAAAAATGGGATTCCCGGCCTGACTCTGGCTCCAAACTGCACACTTCCGGTTTTAATGGAGGCGGGATGGGAAGCAGGACTGGGCGGGCAGCCAACCCGCTCCCAGGAGGCGGGACATCAATTTAAATATTATAATGAGGCTCGAAGCCTCTTTTTTAACCTCCATTTTGTTTTTAACTGCATGTGGACAGGTTTTACACAATTTGTCAAACCCGGCAGTGACTGCTGCATCCAGGAGGTAAGTGTCTTTACGCCTCCTGGATCCAGGGTCCCTGCCTAACCCACCCCCGCGATTAGAGACCCCTTCATGAGGCCTCCGGGTCCCCCACCGCCCCACCACAGGCCTCCCCCCCCCACACCGATGATGCTGAGGCCGGCCACGATCTTTTCTCTCCCCCGCCTACCGATCCTCTGGTGGCTGGCCACAATCCTCCCTTCACCCACCGCAACCACCCCTCTCCCACCCCCCGCCCCACCATTCGGAGGCTTGCCACAATCTTCCGGTGGCCGGCCAGGATTTTCCCTTCACCACCCCCCCCACCTCACCCCCGATCATCCGGCCCCGATCCTCTCTCCCCACCACTCCCGATCTTCTGCCTGACCCCCCACTCCTCGCCCACCTGATCACAGAATCACAGAATCACAGAATCCCCACAGTGCAGATAGAGGCCATTTTCGGCCCATCGAGCCTGCACCGACACATATCCCACCCTATCCCCTTAACCCCACTTATTTAATCCCCCCCTAACACTAAGGGTCAATTTATCACAGCCAAATCAACCTAACCCGCACATCTTTGGACTGTGGGAGGAAACCAGAGCACCTGGAGGAAACCCACGCAGACACGGGGAGAATGTGCAAACTCCACACAGACAGTCACCCGAGGCCGGATTCGAACCCGGGTCCCTGGCACTGTGAGGCAACAGTGCTAACCACTATGCCACCGTGTTGCACTTTTAACGGCCTGGCCCTGACCCCCGATCTTCTGCCCGACACCCACCCCCACCTCACAATCCGATCCTTTTAACGGCCCGGCCCGACCCCCCATCTTCTGCCTGACACCCACCCCCACCCCACCCCACAATCCGATCCTTTTAACGGCCCGGCCCGAGCCCCGATCTTGTGTCCGACACCGCCCCCCCCCTCAATCCGATCCGATCCTTTTAACACCCAGCCCCCATGTGAACCCTCACTCCCTCCTCTGTGCGGCCTAGTGCCGCAGGCCTACCCGCCCGGAGCCAGCCAGCCTCTCAATCTGGCTGGTTGCGGGCGGGAAACCAAGGCCTCGCATGCAAATCAGGCCCTGCCATTAAAGTCAGCAGGGCCCGTGGGAAACCCAGCCTCCCGGGTTTCCCACCCGCCTCGGAGGCCCCCCACCCCCAACCCACCTTCCTCCTTAAAATCCAGCCTTATGTGTCTGGTACACTAATGATATATCATTGGAGCGCTATAGAAAATATTTTTAATGATGCAACTGTAAACTAAATTATACAATTTTTATTGCATCTGGAGGAAACATTTACCAAGTTTAAAATCCAAAATGAAACACAATAGTGCTGTATTAAACACCCTTGGGTATATAATATCTGATAAAGCACAAGTTGTTAAAAGCACTCAACCTTTTGGTCTACCGTGTTTTTGTATAGATCTCTAAATCAGTCTTCAAACATTGCCTACTATAAGAACTTATATTTTTATAACACATTTCATGACCACAGAATGTCCCCAAGTGCTTTACATCCATGAGTTTTTTTACGTCCTGTGAGAGGGCTTCAGTTTAACATCTCATCTGAAAGACGGCACCTCCAACAGTGCAGTGCTCTCTCAGTACTGCCCCTCCGACAGTGCAGTGCTCTCTCAGTACTGCCCCTCCGACAGTGCAGTGCTCTCTCAGTACTGCCCCGCCGACAGTGCAGTGCTCTCTCAGTACTGCCCCTCCGACAGTGCAGTGCTCTCTCAGTACTGCCCCTCCGACAGTGCAGTGCTCTCTCAGTACTGCCCCTCCGACAGTGCAGTGCTCTCTCAGTACTGCCCCTCCGACAGTGCAGTGCTCTCTCAGTACTGCCCCGCCGACAGTGCAGTGCTCTCTCAGTACTGCCCCTCCGACAGTGTAGTGCTCTCTCAGTACTGCCCCGCCGACAGTGCAGTGCTCTCTCAGTACTGCCCCTCCGACAGTGCAGTGCTCTCTCGGTACTGCCCCTCCGACAGTGCAGTGCTCTCTCAGTACTGCCCCTCCGACAGTGCAGTGCTCTCTCGGTACTGCCCCTCCGACAGTGCAGTGCTCTCTCGGTACTGCCCCTCCGACAGTGCAGTGCTCTCTCGGTACTGCACTGGAGTTTCAGCCTAGATTTTTGCACGCCAATCTCTGGAGTGGGACTTGAACCCACAACCTTCTGACTTAGAGGCGAGAATGCTACCCACTGAGCCAAGGTTGACATCTATACTAATGAACATGTTCAGATAAATGCTTTGACATTCCCCAGCAGTCACATCTGCAAAAGCTAAACTAGCCTGTATTTTTACATCACAATTCATAGGAAATGAAAGGTAATGGGAACCAACATTGCTTTAAAACTGTCAATTAAGATTGCAGTAAAAAAGTAATGAAGCCCCACAATATCCAGGAGAAGGTCTGGCATATTATAGGAAAGGTTTTGTACAAGGTCTGATGATAGATATTCATATTTGTATTTTGTAATACAAAGTAAAATTGTTAGGCCCATAATTAAACCTCATAGAGATTTAAGATAAATTGGCAACCACGTCAAAGTAAATAGCTTCCTCCTAGAGTTAACTACTGTTTAGGATCATTAAATAGAAACAGACTGGAAATACACAGCCGATCTGTATGCATCTAAAAGAGAAAAGACAGGTTAATTGTTCAGGTGCCGCCGTTGTTCAGAATTTGTTAGGTTATGACTCAGATAACTTTTAGAATTATTACACATAGAAATTACAACACGGAAACAGACCATTTGATCTAGTCAGTCGGTATTTACCCTTCCCCTGAGCAAATAGTTCCAATCACATTTACCCACCTTTATCCCATATCCCTTCACCCCCTTTTCCTTTATCCACCTATCCAATCGTTTCTGCTTCAAACACTAACCTTGGAAGTGAATTCCTTTCCCTTAACTGGACACCTGCATTAACGAGAATACTTTTCGGGTCAAAAACAATGCGGCCGAATTTCTTTGGTAGTTCCGGCGGTGTCCCAGCAGAGCCGCTCGGGGAAAACACTGGGACCTGGATACCTTACCTTAGTTCGAAAATCCCATCAGCCTTGTAAGGGGCAGAGCCTGTGGTGTCAGGCAGGGTGGGGATTCCCTACAATGATAAGGGACCCGTTGTAAGACCAGAGACTGGTACACCAAGGGGCTCTCCAGAAGGGAAGAAGTGAGCTCCACTGGTGAGCAAGAGGTGGTGTCTGGACCAGGGAAGCAGCTCGGAACCATAAAGATGGGTAAGTTTTGTTCATACAATTTTTTTAGGATCGAGCTCCTTACACAAGAGCTGAAGGAGGGACTGACTACATGTGGTCTCCAGGCCTGGACAACCTGCCATGCAGACGATGACCAAGCCCCAGAGTTTTGGCAGCATGGAACAGATAGGCTCCCGAGATGTGCCTGTAGTGCCATAGCCGCCAAGTGTCCCATGCAAATGAGATGCCCGCCCACCACCACTGACACTACTCTGTCACATTGGCAGGTGCGATCCTGGCATAATTCCCAGGCTCATAGCCTACGCATTTTACAGCCAATGTCTTTATTAATTTATTTATAATATTTAACCACACATTACTTTTTCATAAGACAAATCCCTAAAACATCACATAAATCTAGGATACAGAATATTTCCAGTCTCAGTGCTTAGCTCATTTTAAAAATGTATCATAATACCCAAGTCAATGCTAACTACTGCACTGTATCAAATAATCTTTAATAGTAAAATCTTCCTGCAGCTGTGAGGGAAGCCTTTACTGTTGTTCATCCAAAGGTGGATTTACTTCCATATTAAATGTAATATTTATGACATATTGGTTAATAATTGTGACATCTCAATTCACATATCCACTAAAATTGAAAAGCTGCATTTTTGACCAATGTTTATATAATCTTTTATAAGGAATTGCTATTTTGGGGAATCTGCAATGGATACTGAAAATGTAGCTTTATAACAGATCGCTAATTTAAAAAAACACATCAGTATTCAAGTGCCTTTTTATCTGGAACCTGAGAATTGTGAGGATGTGCAGTGTGTAGAGCAGGGGGAAGGGGAAATTCAGAGAAAGAAAGAAAGAATTTGTATTCATAAAGCATCTTTCATGTCCTCAGGATGTCCCAAAGCACTTCACAGCCAATGAATTGCCTTTTTGAAATAATGTTCTTATGTCGGTGGAGGCAATTGCAGCAGCCAATTTACATAGAGTAGGGTCCCACAAATGGAATTGAAATAAATGACCACAATCTGTTCCTGATGATGTTGTTTGAGGCATAAATATTGGTCAGGACACCAGGAGAACTCCTCTGCTCCTTTTTAAATAGTGCCATAGGATCTTTACATTCACCTGAACAGGCAGGCAGGGCCTCGGTTTAACAGCTCATCTGAAAGTCAGCACCTGTAGTAATGCGGTAATCCCTCAATACTTCACTGAAGTGTCAGCCCAGATTGTAATACTCGCAAAGATTATTTGTGCATGGGGTCAGAATTTCAATTCCCTTGAGAGATTTTAGGTGTGGTTGGGGAGGTGGTGAGAAGAGTCTCCATTCTCCTCAGAATAGTGTGGAAGTGAGAAAGAAGGTTCTCACATCTCTTGAGGGTTTTTTGTATGTGTGATAGATGGAGGAGAGAGGGAAGAAGTATTCATCTCTCTCCTGAGGAACTGTTTATCTAGATCTACCCTAAACCAGTAGGATATTTGCGTGCCGTGATAAAGTTCATTACGACGGCCAGTCTATTTCAAGGAATCTCCATTGGTGATGTTCACAGAGGATAATTACCCACAGAAACTAGAAAGCAGAAGATGTCACTTGGAGAGGTTCCAAGACTTGAATCATCTAGTTTTCACCAGGTCTGCTTCACTTAGTACCTGCAGAATATATCGGGCCAATTTCCCTAACCCTAGCACCCCAGGAGCATTTGTAGCAGAGGAGCAGTAAAGTTAGAAATATGGGCAGAGATCCATAATGCTGAGTCTCTGCTCCATTATCACTGCCCATGAATGTCCTAACATGACACATGAAGGCACCCATAGCACCGCCTCACAGGGAAGTGTTGACATACAAATTTGTTATTTTTGATGTCATGAAGAGATGCAGCTCATCTTCCAGGACCAGCACTTGTCCGAGGCAAGTTGCCCCAATAAAAAGGGGAAGCTATGAAAAGCTATGGTGCTGTGAGGTTTGAGTCAGCTGATTGTATAAGTATCTGAGAGAGGAGCTTTGCATTGTTGTTAAAAGTGGAATTTTATTTTGATTGTTCTGGTACTTGAGGCTGCTGGGAGGATACGATTGCCAGGTGCAAGATGAGGGCGCCCTTTGGGATCCTCCTTTATTCATTATATGGAGGAAGAGGTGAAGGAGGAGGAGTAGGAAGCACTGCTGGATGCAAGAGTGGTGACCAAGGCAGACATTCCTGGGCCTCTCAGAGGATCAATACTTTACCCAGGTTCCAGTCTAGTAGGGAGTTAATGCAAGACCTCTGTCACCTGCTGGAAGAAGACCTCAAGCAGCAGTTGAAAAACATGGGCATGAGCTTGCTGTCCACTTAGGTTGAAATAGCCACGAAAATTTGTCTCTGATTCAAAAGTGTCAAATTGTTGGCACTCAGGGCATTGGATTGTGCAGCAGGCATGTCTTAGTTAGATTTCCAAAGAAAATTCCAAGAAGTAAATTCTGTTGGTGGGAACTGTCTTCATTTCGAGACAGGATAGCTTCATTGTCAATTTATCCATCATCTCACACTAAAATTGTGAAACTTTCCTGGGTGAAATGCGTTCATTGTTGATTAAACTAAATGCATTGTACCCAACAGGGTTTGCTTGTAATGAAGTTGATGTCTCACTTTCTCGCATCAGTGAGATCCATACTTCGGAGAGAAGGGATAGCTCTTCTTTTAATTGCTGACCCATGGGCTGGTTTTAGAAACCTTTAGCTGTGCACTTATGAAACCTTATCCCATCAACCTGCCGCGTGCATGACAGAAATGTACTGAGGATATTTTTAGCACCAAGTGAATCTGCTTTTCTGTAGAAACTTGATCATCCTTATGAGGAAGGATTTCAATAACAGTTGTGCAGAGGTAGATTAAAATAAGGGTAGTATTGATTTAAAGATCAGTTAAAGGGGCATTATTACTTTCGTGAATTATCTTATAAAAATGCTTTGTCATGTCTATACACAGAGGTGAGAGAAGCAATGTGATTCTAACATTCGCATTCAATACTCAAAAACATTGGTAAGTTGCTTTGTAAATGTTCATGTTTTAGCCAATAAAACATCTGATGCTTGAAAATTCAAATATTAAAACCCGTTATATTGCACTTGAAATAAATCCTAACAAAAAATCCAAATACTGACACTTTGTAATGTAATTGACAGCATGGCACAAAACACAAAAGTTTAAGTAATTGCCAGCAATAGTGGTGATTATTATTCCTTTAGCTGATGGATCGTGTGGAATTCCAGAATATGATGCTTAAAGTTTTGTTTTGAGTGAGGAAACCCCCCAAGCAAAGGTTGTGAGGTAGCAATGACAGGCATCCCCAGCACCTAAACTCAGGAAGCAGAAGCAGTTAGAACCACATAGCAGAAAATAAAGGAAAGGGAAAAAAATCTAAGCATGTTTTGTGTTTTACACTTTTAAGTCTTTTTCTAAAAAAAAAGGTCACATTTTCAGGGTGAAATGAGTGTTTCCTTAAAACACAATAGAGCCAGATCTCCTCTACGGAGGCCTGCTGGGCATCTGATAGGCATAGCACGCCTGAGGTGCGCGGTGTCTGTCATAAGACAGGATCACTTTCATCTCCCTGGCTGGGTCTTGTACTCAGAGACCTGCAGCAATGTTCCTGGTTGGAGCTCTCCAGGTCCTGACTATTATCTGTGGGGTGGGAGAGAAGGGAGGGAGGGAAGTGGGCCAGCAAAAAGCTATCTTTACTTCTACCTCCTTCATTTTGGGCTGCCACCATGACCCCTGTTGAACTTCTGGTCCTCAGGGGTCCCAGCCTTCCTCCAAGCTTCTTCAAGTGTCTCTCCTCTGAGTCTACTTCAGAGACAGGCCCAGCCATGAACCTTTGAGGGAACCCTAGGAAATCCTGGGGCAGTGCAGCGGGGCAGAAACCCGATCCCCCTTTTATCCTCTTTACTATGCCTATTAAGTGCCAATTGCCCAGGCACAACAAAAAAATCCACCCGAATAAAAGGAGCTGCACAGCCTCTCAACACTTGAGTGCACTATTGAAATATGACACAAAAGGACAAGCAAGCAAAGCAAAATAACATCAAAGTTCACAATAAACACAAAATTTCCCTGAACTTATGAAAAAGTCTGGAAATCTTTCCCCAGGTGAACAGTACATTGTCAAAAAGAAAATACTGCAGATGCTGGAAATCTGAAATAAAAACAGAAAATGAGAGTTCTGACGAAAGGTCATCGACCTGTAACGTTAACTCTGTTTCTCTCTTCACAGATGCTGCCTGACCTGCTGAGTATTTCCAGCATTTTCTGTTTTTATTATAGTACATTGTCAAATACTGTCAATTTAGCAAGTGAGTAAAGAAAGATATATATATAATGGAATTTGAACTTTTGGATTTGCTAACAACTAGGACTGCTGCTGACAATGGGAGAAAATTAACTGAAGATGCAACCTTAGCAAAGTGAACGTGGCATGAAATTCAGAAAGGCTGAATGTTTCTAGGTAACTTCTGTGAAAATGATAGATCTGACTACTAACAAATTAAGTTATAATTAACTTACAAAGAGGGAGAGTTTGACACATTATTGTGGTGACTTTTAAGAAATTCTCAAATTCTTTTTTGCTCTCGAGTCCACCTTGATCCCTTTGGGCCACGTACCATCCATAACCAAGATGGGGTGTAGGCAACCTGCTTCCGGGCTGTATCAATGCCATTCTGATTCACATGTCGGCAGTCTGGGAATGACTCCCCGATTTATCCCCTCCGTTTGATGTTGATTCGTCTCTTCTCAGCACAGCTCTACAGCACAATGGCCAGGATTATAACCAATGGAGGTGGTTGGTAAAGGCGGTCGGTAAATAATCCGGTAAAGGCAGTTGGTAAATAAACTGGTAAAGGCGGTTGGTAAATAAACAGGTAAAGGCAGTCGGTAAATAAACCGGTAAAGGCGGTCGGTAAATAAACCGGTAAAGGCGGTTGGTAAATAAACCGGTAAAGGCGGTCGGTAAATAAACCGGTAAAGGCGGTTGGTAAATAAACCGGTAAAGGCGGTTGGTAAATAATCCGGTAAAGGCGGCCGGTAAATAAACCGGTAAAGATGGCCGGTAAATAAACCGGTAAAGGCGGTTGGTAAATAAACCAGTAAAGGCGGTTGGTAAATAATCCGGTAAAGGCGGTCGGTAAATAAATCGGTATAGACGGCCGGTAAATAAACTGGTAAAGGCGGTTGGTAAATAGATTGGTAAAGGCGGTTGGTAAATAAACCGGTAAAGGTGGCCGGTAAATAAACCAGTAAAGGCGGCCGGTAAATAAACCGGTAAAGGCGTCCGGTAAATAAACCGGTAAAGGCAGTTGGTAAATAAACCGGTAAAGGCGGTCGGTAAATAATCCGGTAAAGGCGGTCAGTAAATAAACCGGTAAAGACGGTCGGTAAATAAACCGGTAAAGGCGGTCGGTAAATAATCCAGTAAAGGCGGTCGGTAAATAAACCGGTAAAGGCAGTCGGTAAATAATCCGGTAAAGGCGGTCAGTAAATAAACCGGTAAAGGCGGTCGGTAAATAAACCGGTAAAGGCGGTCGGTAAATAAACAGGTAAAGGCGGTTGGTAAATAAACCGGTAAAGGCGGTTGGTAAATAATCCGGTAAAGGCGGCCGGTAAATAAACCGGTAAAGACGGTTGGTAAATAAACCGGTAAAGGCGGTCGGTAAATAATCCGGTAAAGACGGTCGGTAAATAAACCGGTAAAGGCGGTTGGTAAATAAACCAGTAAAGGTGGCCGGTAAATAATCCAGTAAAGGCAGTCGGTAAATAAACCGGTAAAGGCGGTCGGTAAATAATCCGGTAAAGGCGGTCGGTAAATAATCCAGTAAAGGCGGTCGGTAAATAAACCGGTAAAGGCGGTTGGTAAATAAACCGGTAACAGCGGTCGGTAAATAATCCGGTAAAGGTGGTCGGTAAATAAACCGGTAAAGGCAGTTGGTAAATAAATCGGTAACAGCGGTCGGTAAATAAACCGATAAAGGCGTCCGGTAAATAAACCGGTAAAGGCGGTTGGTAAATAAACCGGTAACAGCGCTCGGTAAATAATCCGGTAAAGGCGGTCGGTAAATAAAACGGTAAAGGCGGTCGTTAAATAATCCAGTAAAGGCGGTCGGTAAATAAACCGGTAAAGGTGGTCGGTAAATAATCCGGTAAATGCGGTCGGTAAATAAACCGGTAAAGGCGGTTGGTAAATAATCCGGTAAAGGCGGTCGGTAAATAAACCGATAAAGGTGGTTGGTTAAAAAAACGGTAAAGGCAGTCAGTAAATAAACCGGGAAAGGCGGTCGGTAAATAAACCCGTAAAGGCGGTCGGTAAATAAACCGGTAAAGGCGGTCGGTAAATAAACCTGTAAAGGTGGTTGGTAAAAAAAACGGTAAAGGCAGTCAGTAAATAAACCGGTAAAGGCGGTCGGTAAATAAACCGGTAAAGGCAGTCAGTAAATAAACCGGTAAAGGCGGTTGGTAAATAATCCGGTAAAGGCAGTCGGTAAATAATCCGGTAAAGGCAGTCGGTAAATAATCCGGTAAAGGCGGTCAGTAAATAAACCGGTAAAGGCGGTCGGTAAATAAACCGGTAAAGGCGGTCGGTAAATAAACAGGTAAAGGCGGTTGGTAAATAATCCGGTAAAGGCGGCCGGTAAATAAACCGGTAAAGACGGTTGGTAAATAAACCGGTAAAGGCGGTCGGTAAATAATCCCGTAAAGACGGTCGGTAAATAAACCGGTAAAGGCGGTCGGTAAATAATCCGGTAAAGGCGGTCGGTAAATAATCCAGTAAAGGCAGTCGGTAAATAAACCGGTAAAGGCGGTCGGTAAATAAACCGGTAAAGGCGGTTGGTAAATAAACCGGTAAAGGCGGTTGGTAAATAATCCGGTAAAGGCGGCCGGTAAATAAACCGGTAAAGATGGCCGGTAAATAAACCGGTAAAGGCGGTTGGTAAATAAACCAGTAAAGGCGGTTGGTAAATAATCCGGTAAAGGCGGTCGGTAAATAAATCGGTATAGACGGCCGGTAAATAAACTGGTAAAGGCGGTTGGTAAATAGATTGGTAAAGGCGGTTGGTAAATAAACCGGTAAAGGTGGCCGGTAAATAAACCAGTAAAGGCGGCCGGTAAATAAACCGATAAAGGCGTCCGGTAAATAAACCGGTAAAGGCAGTTGGTAAATAAACCGGTAAAGGCGGTCGGTAAATAATCCGGTAAAGGCGGTCAGTAAATAAACCGGTAAAGACGGTCGGTAAATAAACCGGTAAAGGCGGTCGGTAAATAATCCAGTAAAGGCGGTCGGTAAATAAACCGGTAAAGGCAGTCGGTAAATAATCCGGTAAAGGCGGTCAGTAAATAAACCGGTAAAGGCGGTCGGTAAATAAACCGGTAAAGGCGGTCGGTAAATAAACAGGTAAAGGCGGTTGGTAAATAAACCGGTAAAGGCGGTTGGTAGATAATCCGGTAAAGGCGGCCGGTAAATAAACCGGTAAAGACGGTTGGTAAATAAACCGGTAAAGGCGGTCGGTAAATAATCCGGTAAAGACGGTCGGTAAATAAACCGGTAAAGGCGGTTGGTAAATAAACCAGTAAAGGTGGCCGGTAAATAATCCAGTAAAGGCAGTCGGTAAATAAACCGGTAAAGGCGGTCGGTAAATAATCCGGTAAAGGCGGTCGGTAAATAATCCAGTAAAGGCGGTCGGTAAATAAACCGGTAAAGGCGGTTGGTAAATAAACCGGTAACAGCGGTCGGTAAATAATCCGGTAAAGGTGGTCGGTAAATAAACCGGTAAAGGCAGTTGGTAAATAAATCGGTAACAGCGGTCGGTAAATAAACCGATAAAGGCGTCCGGTAAATAAACCGGTAAAGGCGGTTGGTAAATAAACCGGTAACAGCGCTCGGTAAATAATCCGGTAAAGGCGGTCGGTAAATAAAACGGTAAAGGCGGTCGTTAAATAATCCGGTAAAGGCGGTCGGTAAATAAACCGGTAAAGGTGGTCGGTAAAGAATCCGGTAAATGCGGTCGGTAAATAAACCGGTAAAGGCGGTTGGTAAATAATCCGGTAAAGGCGGTCGGTAAATAAACCGATAAAGGTGGTTGGTTAAAAAAACGGTAAAGGCAGTCAGTAAATAAACCGGGAAAGGCGGTCGGTAAATAAACCTGTAAAGGCGGTCGGTAAATAAACCGGTAAAGGCGGTCGGTAAATAAACCTGTAAAGGTGGTTGGTAAAAAAAACGGTAAAGGCAGTCAGTAAATAAACCGGTAAAGGCGGTCGGTAAATAAACCGGTAAAGGCAGTCAGTAAATAAACCGGTAAAGGCGGTTGGTAAATAATCCGGTAAAGGCAGTCGGTAAATAATCCGGTAAAGGCAGTCGGTAAATAATCCGGTAAAGGCGGTCAGTAAATAAACCGGTAAAGGCGGTCGGTAAATAAACCGGTAAAGGCGGTCGGTAAATAAACAGGTAAAGGCGGTTGGTAAATAATCCGGTAAAGGCGGCCGGTAAATAAACCGGTAAAGACGGTTGGTAAATAAACCGGTAAAGGCGGTCGGTAAATAATCCCGTAAAGACGGTCGGTAAATAAACCGGTAAAGGCGGTCGGTAAATAATCCGGTAAAGGCGGTCGGTAAATAATCCAGTAAAGGCAGTCGGTAAATAAACCGGTAAAGGCGGTCGGTAAATAATCCGGTAAAGGCGGTCGGTAAATAATCCAGTAAAGGCGTTTGGTAAATAAACCGGTAACAGCGCTCGGTAAATAAACCGGTAACAGCGCTCGGTAAATAAACCGGTAACGGCGGTCAGTAAATAAACCGGTAAAGGCGGTCGGTAAATAAACCGGTAACGGCGGTCGGTCAATAATCCGGTAAAGGCGGTCGGTAAATAAACCAGTAAAGGTGGTCGGTAAATTAACCGGTAAAGGTGGTTGGTAAATAAACCGGTAAAGGCGGTCGGTAAATAATCGGGTTAAGGTGGTCGGTAAATAAACCGGTAACGGCGGTTGGTAAATAAACCGGTAAAGGTAGTCGGTAAATTAACCGGTAAAGGCGGTTGGTAAATAAACCGGTAAAGGTGGTCGGTAAATTAACCGGTAAAGGTGGTTGGTAAATAAACCGGTAATGGTGTTCTTTCTTCTACTCTTTCATCCTCTGGTGCGAGTCACTCTGGCGGCGCGATCAATACATTGGCCACTGGCCATGCCACTTCAGATTCACCACCACGTGCGCTGCAGCGTATTCTAATCAGTTCCGCAACAAATTGTGCCGAAAACCCGCCACTGGCAGATCAGGGTGCACAATTGTCTAACTTATGGCGCTAATGTCGCCATTGCAGCTAATTCCAGCCCTTCATGATTATGCAATGGTTTTGGTCTTCACTGGATTTTATGTAATCACATCATTTGTTATTGTGTGGGTGTTACTGATACACATCAAGCTGTTTTTCTTTTATTGTGCCTAGTTTATAATGATCTCATTGTTATTTTGATTGTTACAAAACTCTAAATAAAAAGTAAAAGAATAAAACAGAGTTTTCACTGGGAGCAGAGCACCTACTGTATACTGGGTATCATTCCACAATGGCAATAATTCAACCGAGAATCAAAGTAACAATATGGGGGTACTTTTAACCCCAGAAACGGGTGGGTTTGGGTCAGGTGGGAAGTTAATATGTAAAAAATCTCAATCTCAAACCCGAACCCAACGTGTTTTTGGTTTTAACGGAGGCAGGACAGGCGAGTGGGTGGGTGTTGGGCGACCAACCCGCTCCCAGGAGGCGGGACAAGCGAGTGGGTGGGCGTCGGGCGACCAACCCGCTCCCAGGAGGCGGGACAAGCGAGTGGGTGGGCGTTGGTCGACCAACCCGCTCCCAGGAGGCGGGACAGGCGAGTGGGTGGGCGTCGGGCGACCAACCCGCTCCCAGGAGGCGGGACAAGCGAGTGGGTGGGCGTCGGGCGACCAACCCGCTCCCAGGAGGCGGGACAGGCGAGTGGGTGGGCGTCGGGCGACCAACCCGCTCCCAGGAGGCGGATCGCTTATTTCAATATTTTAGTGAGGTTGCGTGCTTCAGATTTTATCTGTGTTTCAGGCTTGACGCTGGCCGACTGCGTTTCCTGGGCCTCGGGAAACCCGGCAGCTAAAGGGAGGCAAGGACTGCTGCATGGAACAGGTAAGTGCTTTTCCAGCACTGCTTGTGGGCTAGAAGGAACAGAAGTGCTTCCCCCCCCAGCCCCCAAGCAAACCTATTGACACCCTAGCGATCGGATCCCCCCCAGCGATAACCGACGACTCCCCCTGACCTCCCATCTCTCTCTCCGGCCCCACTCCGATCTCTCCCCGACCCCGCTCTGATCTCTCCCCGACCCCCATCTGTGCCCCCAATCTATCCGACCCCCGCAATCAGCCCTGACCCTCCAAACCACCCGCGATCTCTATCCCGAATAGCCGGAAAATTACCAGCTCCTGGGGTACGGCCTCCTCTGTAGCGTTCCCCGTCCAACAGGGAGCCAAGCCCATCAATCAGGCTGGCTTCCGGGCGGGGAACCTGTTTAAAAAAAAACACGCACGCCAAAACTCTATGGTGTTTGGCGAAACCCGGACCAGAACTCCTCGCCCCCGCTTGGAAATTCCGCCCCAGTAAATATCAGGGCCCATGTTTCGCTGACATTCACTTTCAAATGAATACTGTCAAAATTACAGCATTGCATTTCACAAACATGTTATTTATCTGTTTATGACTTTTAGACATATGTACTCTAATCTAAAACTTAGAAAGGTTTATCAAATGTTCTACTCTGTGTCAATAGATGTGTTTGGATGCAATTGATTTTAAGCACCATTATATTTACAAAACACTTGAAATCTATTTTAAAATCAATATTTCCTTGAAATGAACTTTTCACCCACATAAACACACAGATGAATTGTAATTACATTATTCAGCAACTGCTTTCAGTTCTACAGTTTAAAGAAAGGTCAATTAACTTTTGTTGTAATTTCATGTTGCAGCACATTTGGGTCCTTTAAAATGAATCAACAGTAAATATGGTTCAAAGTATTTTCCCCAAACTTAATAGTTATTCCCAATTTTTTGATTCAGTGTACTAGTGGGGACATTTTTTTTTAAAAATCTGCAATATTTAATAATTGTTGACATGATTTTCAATTTTGCAGCAGTTGGTGCCAATTTCTCCAGGTTAAGATGATGTTGATTTGCTTAAGTCCACAGTGAAGCTTGAACCCATATTCTTCTCACTTAGATAGGAGTGCTACCAGCCAAATATCATCGTGAGTCAGATGGTTGCGGATTCAGATCCTTATGATGGAATTGAGCCCATAATATCAGTTTGGTATCAAGGGAGTGCCTGTTGAGGTGGACACAGATCCCACGGCACTATAGGGAATGCTCTCTGCCCTTCAGTGTCCTGGCAACATTCTTTCAGTCCCTCAACAAACACCACCAAAAAAGCACATATGTGCACAAATTGACGCACTTAACAACAGTGACTACACTTCAAAAAGTAGTTCAGTGGTAAGGAAAGTGCTTTGGGATGTCCTGGGGACATAAAAGCACTGGATAAATGAATGTTCTTGTTTTTCCTTTAGTTCATTTAACTCAGAATCTCAATATATCCACGATCCTCTTGTACTATGGTGGATTAGTATTTAGGATTAACATTTTATATGAAATACTGTTGGATAATTGTCACATGAAATAACGTTCAGTGGGCAGCAGAGATGAACAGTGTTGCAGAAATCAACTAATGATCGGCATACAGGTTTTGATATCTTACCAATGATGCTGAGGGCCAACTGCTATTTCACTTACGGGCAACATAGTCCATCCATTCCTGTAATGTAATAGGTATTTCTGCCTAGCGAGAACTGTTATAATTTGTCTGTATTAAACACAATTAAGAAATACTTGCGTGGTTTGAAGTAGGTGTATTTAATAAATCCCACAGAACTGATTGTTAACATTTGCGGAACACCTCCGCTCAGTCTGCAAGCGTGACCCTGAACAACCAATCGCCTGTCACTTTAATTCTCTGCTCCACTCCCACTCTGACCTCTCTGTCCTCGGCCTCTTACACTCTTCCAATGAAGCTCAACGTAAGCTCGAGGAACAGCACCTCATCTTTCAATTAGGCGCTTTACAGCCTTCTGGACTCAACATCGAGTTCAACAATTTCAGACCGTAACCTCTGCCCTTATTTTTTTCAGATGGCAACAGTTGATGATTCTGCTATTCCCATTTACACCTCTTCTAGACCCATCTTTTGTTTCTTTCCTTGTCCTATTACCATTTCCTTTTGCTTTGCACAATCATACCTTTTGTCATTTAATCACTCCTGCCGTCCACCCTGTCACAGACCTTCCCTTTTATTCTTGCCTCCCCTCCCCCCTTTCCCTACCCCTGCACTTGCTTAAAATCTGTTACATCTCTAACTTTTTCCAGTTCTGACGAAGGGTCATCGACCTGAAACGTTAACTCTGTTTCTCTCTCCACAGATGCTGCCTGACCTGCTGAGTATTGCCAGCATTTTCTGTGATTGGTAACATTGTTGGGCTGCATTAGATATTTCTCTCATGCTCAGCTACAAAAAACACTCCTGTTAATAAGTCCTTGCTCCCGACAAACTGAAATGTGACCTTCTAAGTACAATATCCGGTACAGTAGAGTTTTTCAGGATTGAACAGAACATCCTTGACATGAATCTGTCATTCATGAAAGAAAGACTTATGAAATAATACTGAGTGGCCTGCGGGTGGCGCTGTCCAGGGAGAGTATAAATACTCGGGCACGGGCCCAGCTTGCGCAGGACATTCTTAACAGGAACTAGTGAAGGACACAACTGGACCTCCATGTTGTAAAACAGTTGATTAAAGCTTTGTTTAACGCTTAGACCAAGTGCCTAGTAGTTTTCTTACGTCAATCCTTGTTACTGTAATTTGCTCACTGGAAATGATACTAGCCCCCTCGTGTCCTAATTCAACCCTATGGCTTCGGCACTATTCTATGGATCATGCTTATTAAAAATAAAAATTAAACAAGCTAGAATAGCAGGTTTTATTAACTTACAATATGAAACTGACAGTTTCCAGTTGCAAAATAATAAAAGGTGCAACACTCCTAAGAACAGTGAACTTGGACTAGTGAATGTAATGGAAAATTTATACATGACGTTGAGTCGACCCATGGGTCCTTCATGTGTTTACTTCCATGATGATATAAGAGTTACTGACCTGGCTACAGGTTGCAGAAGATATTTCTCTGCTGGGGCAGGGAGCTGTCAATCAATGGCATCAAAAGAGCCACATTGCCATGCCTATAACAACAACAACAACAACAACAACAAGTTGTATTTATACAGCGTCTTTAACATTGTAGAACGTCCCAAGGAGCTTCATAGGAATGTTATATAACAAAATTTGGCACCGAGCTACACAAGAAGAAATTAGGGCAGATGACCAAAAGCTTGGTCAAAGATGTAGGTTTTAGGGACTGACTTAAAGGAGGAAAGAGAAGTAGAGAAGTGGAGAGGTTTAGGCAGGGAACTCCAGAGCTTAGGGCATAGGCAGCTGAAGGCAAGGCCACCAATGTTTAAGCGATTAAAATCAGGGATGCTCAAGAGGCCAGAATTAGAGGAGCGCAGATATTTGGGGGGGTTGTGGGGCTGGAGAAGATTACAGAGATAGGGAGGGGTGAGGTCATGGAGGGATTTCAAAACAAGGATGAGAATTTTAAAATCGAGGCGTTGCTTAACCGGGAGCCAATGTAGTTCAGCAAGCACAGGGGTGATGGGCGAACGGGACTTGGTGCGTGTCAGGACACAGGCAGCAGAGTTTTGGATGACCTCAAGTTTATGTAGGGTAGAATGTGGGAGGCCAGCCAGCAGTGTGTTGGAATAGTCAAGTCTAGAGGTAACAAAGGCATGGATGAGGGTTTCAGCAGCAGATGAGCTGAGCCAGGGGCGGAGACAGGCGATGTTACGGAGGTGGAAATAGGCGGTCTTAGTTATGCCGCGGATATGTGGTCAGAAGCTAATTTCAGCGTCAAATATTGGCTCGCAGCGCCCCAAGAGGGACGCGGGGCGCTTCCAGTAGCACCCCTCCTCCCTCTCGGGGCGCCAACTGGGAAAATCGGCCGCGGGGGCGCTAACTTTTTCAGGGCGCTAAAATTAGCAACAAAAATGGCCGCCCGCCACCTCCCCTTTAACTAGCGCCGCCCCGGCCTCAGGTAGGCCCCACTGACCCCGGCGGACATAGCGTCCGGTGGTAAGTCGGGGGGAGCCACCCAATATTACAGCCAGGGCGCGAGCGGGGCGCTGCGCATGGCGCCGCTGCTAACCTCCCGCTGAATTTTGTGGGAGGCGTTAGCGGCGCTGCGCCCAGGCGCTAGTTGATTTGCGCCCCGTTAGCGCCCTCTTAGGGTGCTAACGGGAGGCGCAAATCAACCAAATTTAGCCCCCCTCGTTTTTCAAGTCTTTCTTCATATCTGTATTCCCTCATACCAGGCAGCATCATCGTGAATCTGCGTTGTACCCTCTCCAAAGCCTCAATATCCTTCCTATAGTGTGGAGTCCAATACTGCACACAGTCCTCTAACTCAGGTCTTATTAAGGTTTCACATAGGCTCATTACCTCTTGGCTTTTATATTCTGTATCGAGAGATAAAACCTAGAATCCCATTAGCTTTTTATTTACAACCTTATCAAGCTGAGGTGTAGTTTATGAAGCTACTAAAGGGAATGTTGTACAGTTTGCAAAACACTCTATTTGCAGAACACTATCAGGTAGGCAAACAAAAACTGGCACACATTTTGTTGGCTGATCCCATGACATTGACAATGATCTGGCGAAGCTTGGGCCCATATCATGTTGTCCTTCCAGCTGAGAAAAGAAGCACAGCAGCAGCCAGCTGTAATGGAGATCCAGAAATAGGAAAAATAGTAAACAGCAAATGGAGCTTCACAAAGGCAGTAGTGAATAATTACTCTGCAGGAGAAAAATATACAAGTCAAGGAAACGACAACATCCAATTTATGCTGCACTATTTAGAAATCGGAGTCAAAAAAGCCCAGTCATATTATTAATTTATGAAACAAAATTCTGTGGAAAGCTGTAAAGCACAGCTAGATACTATAAGCTGGGCATCTACAAAAAAAATGTCATGCGAGAGAGAAGCAACATGTATAGAGAAACTGGAGTGTTATCAGCAGGGCAGTTTCATAATTCAACAATGCACAGTTTTGTTCAAAGAATTTGGCAGAGTATTGGAAATCCTAAGTTTGTGCAATGATGCTGTTGCTTGCATATGTTACCCATTTCATTAGGATTGCTTTTTCTCTTAATGATGTGTGAACTATAACTAATTCAAATAGCTATGTATTTTTCTCATCTTCCCCCATTTCCCTGAGCACACCATTAATTTACAGGCAGGAAAATGGGTCGTGGATAAAACAAGTCATGATGTCTTAGGATGGGAGGATCGGTAGTACTTAGCAGTGCTCGCCACATTCTTGTTCAACAATTAGGAAACAGAGATCCGCACCACCCCCAGTAAGCACTTCGGGCTAGAAATTCGGTGCATTTGCGCCTCCCGTTAGCGTCTCTGGGGGGCGCTAACTGGGCGCAAACGTCATCACCGTGCGCAGAGCCCTGTTTTTGCCCCGCCTGCAATATTGGCCCGTGCCCCCTGAATCTCCGCCGGGCGATGGCAGCGACCGATTCAGGAGGCAGGAACGGAGCAGCAGGAGGCTCACGGGGCGATAAGTAAAGGGGAGGTGGCGGGGGGAAATCGGCTGACTTACCTGTCATGGCCCATTGCGTCTTTGAACATGGGGTCCGTGCCGCGATCTGGCAGCCCGGCACTCCTTTTGAATGGTGGGCTACTGGCACGGCTCCCCGCTCCCTGGTGGTCCAGTAGGGCCCCCGCAGAGTTGTGGGTTTGGGTCCTCCCCTTTAATGAGGGGAAGAGCCCTTCCATGCGGCAGTGCTACGTGGCCCAGTGCGTAGCGCTGCAGAACGCACCGCCCCGATATTCGGGGTTAGCGCTCTAAGAAGGAAGTGGAGCGCTGGAATTAGCGCGCCACCTCCATCTTGGGGCGCTAAAACTGAAGTCAGCGATCGCCGGCGCTATTTTTCCCCGGGCGCTAAATTTAGCGCCCAGGCGATGTTAGCGACCCAAAATGGTCACTAACAAATTTTTCCCCCTTCATGCCTAATGGAGACCGCCCTCTGTGGGTCATCTCTCTCCTTCCATGGAGTCAATAAAGAGTTTAACCACAACCTCAGAACTGCACCCACTGCATCAATGATATTTTCACACCAACTATTGTTACGACATCTAAGTGTCAAATTATGAGCAGATATGTGCTGTAGACCAAAACATCAGTTACTAAATTAAAACAAATAACCTTTCAATCGGATAAAGATTGATCCCATCCACCTAGTCTAAAATTGAACCTATAGGGTAGTGTTATAACCCAGTGCATTGCCCTGTCCTTCATAGTAAGACCTATATGGAAGCAACACATACCTCTAGTGCTCATCATTCACAATAACATCAATAATTCAAATCCTACCAAACTATAAGATCTGCTGAATCCAGTCTCAAAGGAGACAATTAAAGACAGGTTTTACTTTACCAACCATAGGTGCTTACTATAGCAATAACTCTCAAAATTATAATTACTCTTCACTAACTTCCAATTAGTCGTAGTGCTGCAAATAAAGGCGCTATCTACTGCAGCACATCTGTTTCTCTAAATGAATACAGGGATTCATGGAAGAGGCATTTAAAGACAAATAAGAATAATATCCGCTCTAGCACATCTCCTCCACTAAAATTAACACAGAGCTCCGTTGGAGAGACCTGTAAATACACTATTGAAAACAGAGTAGAGAGGGTTTCTAAAGGGACGGTACGTGCAATACCCAATTTTTCTATTACAGAAATGTTCCCCTTTAAAATGAAATTCCAACTCCTATTTACTAGAAAGAAGGAATCACATTTACATTTTTTAAGTGAAAATAATGGAGCAAATCTTAATTTTATTTGTTCATATACCACTTTCTAATCAAGTGAAGTGTAATGTGGTTTATTTTGGTAGAAGGAATAAGTAGGCCACCTATTCCTTGGAAGGCAGGAAACTAAATGGGGTAGAGGGCCAGAGAGATCTTGGAATACAGATAGATAAGTCACTAAAAGTAGCAATACAAGTTGATAAGGATATAAAGAGTGCAATACAAAACCAGGGCGGTAATGTTAAATACATATAGAACCTTGGTTAGACCACAGGTGCAGTTCTAGTCGCCATAGTACAAAAAAAATATTGAAGCACTGGAGAAAGTGCAGAAAAGATTTACAAGGATGTTGCTAGAATTGTGAGGATGCAGCTGTCAGGAAAGATTGAGCAGACTGGGGCTCTTTTCACTGGAAAAGAAAAGACTAAGAGGAGACCTGATGGAGGTCTTTAAAATGATGAAGGAATTTGATAGGAAAACTGTGGTCCTCTTGTGAGTGAGTCCAAAACAAGGGGGCATGAATATAAGATAGCCACAAACAGATCAAAGAAAGAATTTAGGAGGAATTTCTTTACACACAGAGTGGTGAGAATGTGGAACTTGCTGGCACATAGAGTGGAGGACACTGACATATTTAAAGGGGAGGCTTGATGTATCAACGAGGGAGAAGGGAATAGAGGGATATAGGGGCAGGGTGGGACGACGTAATTAGGCCAGTGTGGAGTATAAATACCAGCATAGACCAGTTGGACTAAACGGCTTATTTCTGTACTGTAGATTCTATGTATGTATGTAATTCTATGTATGTAGGGTCCAGCCATAAGAACATAAGAAATAGAAGCAGTAGTAGGCCATTTGGCCCCTCGAGCCTGCTCTGCCATTCAATAAGATCATGGCTGATCTGGTCTTGGCCTCAACTCCACTTTCCTGCCTGCTCCCCATAACTCTTGACTCCCTTATCGTTCAAAAATCTGTCTACCTCCACTTTAAATATATTCAATGACTCAGCCTCCACAGCTCTCTGGGGTAGAGAATTCCAAAGATTCACGACCCTCTGAGAGAAGACATTCCTACTCATCTCCGTTTGAAATGGGTGACCCCTTATTCTGAAACTATGCCCCCAGTTCTAGATTCCCTCACGAGGGAAAATATCCTCTCTGCATCTACCCTGTCAAGCCCCCTCAGAATCTTATACGTTGTAATAAGATCACCTCTCATTCTTCTAAACTCCAATGAGTATAGGCCCAATCTGCTCAACCTTTCTTCATAAGACAATCCCTTCATCTTGGGAATCAACCTAGTGAACCTTCTCTGAACTGCCTCCAATGCAAGTATATCCATCCTTAAATAAGGAGACCAAAACTGTACGCAGTACTCCAGGTGTGGTCTCGCCAACGTCCTGTACAGTTGTAGCAAGACTTCCCTACTTTTATACTCCATCCCCTTTGCAATAAAGGCCAACATTCCATTTGCTTTCCTAATTACTTGCTGTACCTGCGTGCTAACTTTTTGTGTTTCATGTACAAGGACCCCCAGATCCCTCTGTACCGCAGCATTTTGTAGTCTCCATTTAAATAATAATTTGTTTTTTTATTTTTCCTACCAAAGTGGATAATCTCACATTTTCCCACATTATACTCCATCTGCCAGATTTTTGCCCATTCACTTAACCTATCTATATCCCTTTGCAGATTATTTGTGTCCTCTTCACAACTTGCTTTCCCACCTATCTTTGTATCATTTGGCTACATTGCACTCGGTCCCTTCATCCAAGTCATTAATATAGATTGTAAACAGCTGAGGCCCCAGCACTGATCCCTGTGGCACCCCACCAGTTACAGTTTGCCAACCTGAAAATGACCCATTTATCCTGACTCTCTGTTTCCTGTTAGTTAGCCAATCTTCTATCCATGCTAATATATTACCCCCAACCCCTTGAGCTCTTATCTTGTGCAGTAACCTTTTATGTGGCACCTTATCGAATGCCTTCTGGAAATCCAAATACACGACATCTACTGGTTCCCCTTTATCCACCCTGCTCGTTACATCCTCAAATTTGTCAAACATGATTTCCCTTTCATAAAACCATGCTGACTCTGCTTGACTGTATTATGATTTTCTACTGGAATTTGCCACTAGAAATTCTCATCTTCAGCTCCTAGTTCTTTTAATGAATTACTCAGTATGTGGCTGTCATGTTTCATTTGGCAACTGCATTTTACATCTGACAACAGAAATTTGTAAAGGTTACACAAAGTGGTCTCAAACATTCTCACCAACATCAAACATAGGCCCAGAAATTAGATCACACCCAAACTGAGGCCTATGCTGCACACACCTAAGGAGGACAGTGGTGGGACCACGGGAAATTGGTCCACTGGCCTCATTTGGCCTCCAGGATGGTATGTTGCCTCCCTGGTGCAAGGGCCAAGGATGTCTCAGGGGCGGCTGCAGGGCATTCTGGAGGGAGAGGGTGAACAGCCAGTTGTCGTGGTGCATATTGGTACCAACGATATAGGTAAAAAATGGGATGAGGTCCTAAAAGCTGAATATAGGGAGTTAGGAGGTAAATTAAAAATAGGACCTCAAAGGTAGTAATCTCAGGATTGCTACCTGTGCCACGTGCTAGTAAGAGCAGAAATAGAAGGATATTTCAGATGAATATGTAGCTAGAGGAATGGTGCAAGGGGGAGGGATTCAAATTCCTGGGACATTGGAACCGGTTCTGGGGGAGGTGGGACCAGTACAAACTGGACGGTTTGCACCTGGGCAGGGGCAGGACTGGGACCGATGTCCTAGGGCAGTGTTTGCTAGTGCTGTTGGGGAGGGCTTAAACTATAATGGCAGGGTGCAAGGAGACAGAGGAAAGGGAAGCAAGGATAGAAACAAAAGACAGGAAGGAGAAAAGCAAAAGTGGAAGGCAGAGAAATCAAGGGTGTAAATCAAGCAGGGCTACAGTAAATAATAATTCTAAAAGGACTAAGGGGGAAAAATTCAGTTGGTTGCGCCTCCCGTTAGCGCCTTAAGAGGGCGCTAATGGGGCGCAAAGCAACTAGCGCCCGGGCGCGGCGATATTTGCACCGCTCACGAAATTAACTAGACATTTTGTGGCGGCGCTAAACACTACCGACACGATCTCCTGCGCCGGCAGATCGTGATGTCAGTCGAGTGCGCAACGCCCCGGTAGCACCCCGGAGCGGATATTGAGTGGCGCCCCCTGCCTTACCGCTTACCGCTAGCAACGACAGGTTGAGGGGAGCATTTTGCAGTCAGGAAGGGACTGGGGGAGCGCTATTTAAAGGCGAACGCTTCCTGCCTTTTTTTGTTGGTGACATTTTTGCACCACGCATTCTGAGAGCGAGAGAGAGAGACTTCTGGAGAGATTCAACGCTGTGTGAAGGAGTTTTGGGTACTGAGCAGCACTTTGCCGGTTCATTTTGATTTGCCCATCCTTGCATCTATTTAGAAGAGACTGTGGGGGCTGCACTCTGGCTCTTTCCCTGGACCTCTCCATTGTTCTTTCCAGCAGATTTGATGTACAGGTCTCTCCAGGCCAAGATTCAACGCTGCAATGAGCAGGATGTGGATGGAAAGCAAGACCAACCCTCCCCTTTAAGAACTGGCTGGCGCCATTGTGTCTCTGTTCCATTGCTGACTGACATCACATGAGCTTCGCCAGCGCTCTGAGGTAGTGCCTCGCTCCTCGGCCTTTGCGCCTTAAGACAGGTGTGAAGCGCCTGATTTAGCGCTCCAATCACCTCCAGGGGCGATAAAAGCCAAGTTTGCAGTCGGAGGCGATAATTAGCGCCAGGCGCTAATCTTTGCGCCCGGCTGATAATTGTGCCCCAAATGGGGCGATACTGAATTTTTCCCCCTAAGAGTGTTAAAAAAACAAGCCTGAAGGCTTTGTGTCTTAATGCGAGGAGCATTCGTAATAAGGTGGATAAATTAGCGGTGCAAATAGATGTAAACGGATATGATATAATTGGGATTACGGAGACATGGCTCCAGGGTGACCAAGGCTGGGAATTCAACATCCAGGGGTATTCAATATTCAGGAAGGACAGGCAAAGAGGAAAAGGAGGTGGGGTAGCATTGCTAGCTAAAGAGGAGATTAACACAATAGTAAGGAAGGATATTAGCTCTGATGATGTGGAATCTGTATGGGTAGAGCTGAGAAATACCAAGGGGCAGAAAACGTTAGTGGGAGTTGTATACAGAACCCCAAACAGTAATGCTGAGGTTGGGGATGGCATTAAATGGCAAATTAGAGATGCGTGCAATAAGGGCACAGCAGTTATCATGGGTGACTTTAATCTACATATAGATTGGGCTAACCAAATTAGTAACAATACTGTGGAGGAGGAATTCCTAGAGTGTATACGGGATGGTTTCCTGGACCAATATGTTGAGGAACCAACTAGAGATCAGGCCATGTTAGACTGGGTATTATGTAATGAGAAAGGATTAATTAGCAATCTTGTTCTGTGAGGCCCCTTGGGGAGGAGCAATCATAATATGATAGAATTCTTCATTAAGATGGAGAGTGAAGTAGTTGACTCAGAGACTAGGGTCCTGAATTTAAATAAAGGAAACTATGATGGTATGAGGCGCGAGTTGGCTAGGATGGATTGGGGAACGTTACTTAAAGGGTTGATGGTGGATAGGCAATGGCAAACATTTAAAGATCGCATGGATGAACTACAGAATTTGTTCATCCCTGTTTGGCATAAAAATAAAACAAAAAAGTGACTCAACCGTGGCTAACAGGGGAAATTAGGGATAGCATAAGATCCAAGGAGAACACATATAAATTGGCCAGAAAAAGCAGCAAACCTGAGGATTGGGAGCAGTTTAGGATTCAGCAAAGGAGGACAAAGGGATTAATTAAGAGGGGGGAAATAAAGTATGAGAGTAAGCTTGCAGGGAACATGAAAACTGACTGTAAAAGCTTCTATCGATATGTGAAGAGAAAAAGATTGGTGAAGTCAAGCGTAGGTCCCTTGCAGTCAGAATCAGGGGAATTTATAATGGGGAACAAAGAAATAGCCGACCAATTAAATACATACTTTGGTTCTGTCTTCACAAAGGAGGACACAAATAACCTCCCAGAGATGTCGAGGAACATAGGGTCTAATGAGAGGGAGGAACTGAATGAAATCAGTATTTGTAGGGAAATGGTGTTAGGGAAATTGACGGGATTGAAGACCGATAAATCCCCAAAGGCCTGATAATCTACATCCTAGGGTACTTAAGGAAGTGGCCCTAGAAATAGTAGACGCATTGCTGGTCATCTTCCAAAATTCTATAGACTCTGGAACAGTTCCCATGGATTGGAGGGTAGCTAATGTAACCCCACTATTTAAAAAAGGTGATAGAGAGAAAATGGGGAATTATAGATCGGTAAGCCTGACATCGGTAGTGGGGAAAATGCTAGAGTCCATTATAAAAGATGTAATAGCAGAGCACTTGGAAAACAGTGACAGGATCGGACAAAGTCAACATGGATTTACAAAAGGTAAATCATGCTTGACTAATCTACTGGAATTTTTTGAGGATGTAACTGGTAGAATAGATAAGGGAGAACCAGTGGATGTGGTGTACTTGGACTTTCAGAAGGCTTTCGATAAGGTCCCGCATAAGAGATTAGTGTGCAAAGTTAAAGCACATGAGATTGGGGGTAAGGTACTGACTTGGATAGAGAACTGGTTGGCAGACAGGAAGCAAAGAGTTGGAATAAACAAGTCTTTTTCCGAGTGGCAGGCAGTGACTAGTGGGGTACCGCAGAGATCGGTGCTAGGACCCCAGTTATTCACAATATATATTAATGATCTAGACGAGGGAACTAGATGTAATATCTCCAAGTTTGCAGACGACACAAAGCTGGGTGGGCGTGTGTGCTGTGAGGAGGTTGCAGAGAAACTCCAGTATGATTTGGACAGGTTGGGTGATTGGGCAGATGCATGGCAGATGCAGTATAATGTGGATAAATGCGAGGTTATCCACTTTGGTGGCAAAAACAGGAAGACAGATTATTATCTGAACGGCAATAGATTGGGAAAAGGAGAAGTGCAACGAGACCTGGGTGTCCTTGTGCACCAGTCGCTGAAGGTAAGCATGCAGGTGCAGCAGACGGTTAAGAAGGCAAATGGTATGTTGGCCTTCATAGCGAGAGGATTTGAGTACAGGAGTAAGGATGTCTTGCTGCAGTTGTACAGGGCCTTGGTGCGACCACACCTTGAGTATTGTGTACAGTTTTGGTTGCCTTATCTGAAGAAGGATGTTCTTGCCATGGAGGGAGTGCAGCGAAGAGTCACCAGACTGATACCTGGGATGGCAGGAATGACGTATGAAGAGAGATTGGGCCGATTAGGCTTATATTCGCTGGAGTTTAGAAGATTGAGAGGGGATCTCATTGAAACTTAAAAAATTCTAACAGGACTAGACAGACTAGATGCAGGAAGGATGTTCCCGATGGTGGGGGAGTCCAGAACCAGGGGTCACGGTCTAAGGATAAGGGGTAAGCCATTTAGGACTGAGATGAGGAGGAATTTCTTCACCCAGAGAGTGGTGAACCTGTGGAATTCTCTACCACAGAAGGCAGCTGAGGTCAATTCATTAAATATATTCAAGAAGGAGTTATATATTTCTTAAGGCTAAAGGGATCAAGAGATATGGAGAGAAGCAGGGACAGGGTACTGAATTTGGATGATCAGCCATGATCTCATTAAATGGCGGAGCAGGCTCGAGGGGCCGAATGGCCTACTCCTGCTCCTATCTTCTATGCTTCTATGTTTCTATGTTTAGTCAGCTGCAGGTACCAGTTGCAGACCAAAAGGCAGCTTGTCGGTCCTAGGAGGCACCAAGAGCATAGGGAAAGTCAGGATGGGGGGGTGGGGTGGGGTGGGGTGAGCAATTGGGAGGGGGCAAGTGATGGCCGGCGGCGGCCCCTCTTGGCTCCACGATAAGGCAACTAAAAGAATGAAAACTTATCATTCCAGTGGCAGCCTCCAGCGGTCTCTTTAAGGATCGTTGGTCAGTCTGAAGAAACTGATCGCATCATGGTGCATGATGCACAATCCAATTTTGCAAAGGGGCTTCAAACAGGCGTTAGACCCTTATTTGCATATGGAAAGGGTCTACCGCCTGTTTCAGGCGCATGTCCGAGAAGCCTATGGAGGAGCCTTTACCAGCATAGCGGGTGGTGCATTTCTGGCGCAGGATCAGCTCATGCACGCTGCCTGCCATATTGGACTCAAGCGCCCATTTTACTCTGTAAAATGAGCACAGTGCAATCCAATTGCTCGGCCAATATGTTTTGCTTGAATTACATTTGAAATTGAGATTTCTTTTTGTTTAGAACTTTGACTGCAAAAATGTGGTCTTTTTCAAAAGGTTTTTTAAACCCACCCCTCTCTCCAACCATTTTTGTACAACAAAACAGATCATACAATATATTGAGAGTCAAACTAGTTTATATGGAACTCAAATCTAACTCAGAAAACTTGCTTACCATTAAGATTGGCTGACTTGTACAATAAATGTCTTTGTTTTTCTTGCAATTTCCTTAGTTTTCTTTTCTCTGTATTATTGTTTCTTCTGTTTGTTGTCCAGGTGACAGAATCAGTCTTTTTATTATAGGACTAAACAATGGAAATTAGGGACAGGAGTCGGCCATTCAGCCCTTCAAGCCTGTTCCATCATTCTATTAGATCATGGCTCATCTTTAACTCAACTGCATTTACCCACCTATGTTCCATATCTCTTGATACCCTTAACCAACAAAAATCTATCGATCTCCATCTTGGAAATTAAGTTGACCCAGCATCCACAGCCTTTTTGGGGGGTGGTGGCGAGCTCCAGATTTCCACTACACTGTGTGGAAAAACTGCTTCCCGATTCCACTCATAGCCAAACTCTCATTTTAAGATTGTGCTCCCTTGTTCATAATTCTCCCACCAGAGGAAATTGTTTCTCTGTATCTACCTTATCAAATCCTTGAATAACTTTAAACACCTCAATTAGATCACGCGTCAACCTTCGAAACTCAAGGGAATACGCACCAAGTTAATGCAACCTCTCCTCACAATTTAACCTTTTAAGCCCTGGTATCATTCTGATGAATCTGCATTGTATCCCCTCCAAAGCTAATACATCCTTCCTGAGGTGCGGTGCCCAAAACTGAATAAAATATTCCAGAAGGGATCTGACCAAGGGTCTGTACAACTGAAGCATAACTTCCTCCCCTTTGTATTCCAACCCCCTTGAGATAAAGGCCAATGATCCATTAGCTTTTTTGTACCTGCAGTAGCTTTTAGTGATTTCTGTACACGGACACCCAAATCTGTTTGCTCCTCCACAGTTCCCAGTCTCTCTTCATTAAGAAAATGTTCAAATCTGTCTTACTTGGATCCAAAGTGGATGACCTCACACTTCCCCTACATTGAGCTCTATCTGCCAGTTTTGCCAACTCACTTATGTTCCTTTGTAACTTCCTGCTCCCATCTACACAACTTAATGTGTCTCCGAACCTAGTGTCATCTGAAAACTTGGATATATAACTCTCTATTCCTTCATCCAAGCCATTAATATATGGTGAAAAGCGGAGGATCCTGACAGAACATTTTTGCTGATAATCTCATGAAGAAACTTATCAAATGCCTTCTGGAAGTCCATATAGACAACTACATCCACTCCCCTATCCACCATGGTAGTGCCTGCCTTGAAAAATTCAACAATTAGTCAGACATAACCTACCCGTCACAAATTCACGCTGACTCGCTGAACAGCTCATACTTGTCCAAGAGCTCAGTCACTGTCTCTGATGATAGACTACAGTAACTTTCTCTCAACTGATGTGTAGCATTTGTCAGTTATTTTTTCACAAGATAGCCAAGAGATGGAAGGAATGCAGGAAAAGGAGTCGGCCACTCAGCACAAGGACTGGAATTCAGCAAAATGTAATTTGAGCTACAGATGCCACACATCTTATTCTTCATATTAGAATAAATTCAATGAGGTATTAAGGAATGGTGCATGGGGAGAAAATTGCTTTCTAGTGTATCTGCACTATGTGCATTTACAAAATGCTGCACTCTTCATGTGTAATTTCAACAGTTCTACAGTCATAATTGGTGCCAAGCCTCTATCTGGTACATCAGTTTTCGTGTTTTTTAAAACTTCATTGGAACATTTCAATGGCCTGTCATTATTCAGATAGCAATTTCATCATTATTCAATAATTCTATCTTTTTTTAAATTTGTTTGTGGGATGTGGGCGTCGCTTGCAAGGCCAGCATTTATTGCCCTTGAGAAGGTGGTGGTGAGCCGCCTTCTTGAACCGCAGCAGTCCGTGTGGTGAAGGTACTCCCACAGTGCTGTTAGGGAGGGAGTTCCAGGATTTTGACCCAGCGACGATGAAGGAACGGCGATATACTTCTAAGTCAAGATGGTGTGTGACTTGGAGGGGAACTTGGAGGTGGTGGTGTTCCCATGTGCCTGCTGCCCTTGTCCTGCTAGGTGGTAGAGGTCGCGGGTTTGGGAGGTGCTGCCGAAGAAGCTTTGACGAGTTGCTGCAGTGCATCTTGTAGATGGTACACACTGCAGCCACGGTACGCCGGTGGTAGAAGGAGTGAATGTTTAAGGTGGTGGATGGGGTGCCAATCAAGCTGGCTGCTTTGTCCTGTATTATTATTCAACATCCGAATAGAGAAAACACCCCACTAAATTTCCAAATCACTGTTCTGAAAATCAATTGCTTTAATAGATTTTCAATTTTGAACCTACTTTCTTCCAAATGGTGACATAATAATTGGCCATTCTATAGTTCCTGTCACCCCTTTAAATTATAAAGATTTGCACCAATACCTGTTCGAGGCCTCCCCTAAATTAAAAATAGTGTATGTGCTCTTTTGAGTATGAAATTAAGATTACAGTGGCAAATTCTGCTTCCTTTCCTGGCTTGTACCCACTTCCTCGCTGTTACTACCCTTCTTTGACATTCTCATTTTCTTCATCTGTCATTCCATTTACTATGCTCATTTCTCACATCCGATGTCTGTAGATTACTGTAGGTGAGGGAGAGACAATGTTACACTGTGAAAGGCAAAGCGCTCTTAAATACTATTGAAATAAAGATTATTGAGCCATTTTACTAATGTTAAACAGCATTATACCAGGGCTTGAAGGGTTACGTTATGAAGACAGGTTGCATAAACTTGGCTTGTACTCTCTTGAGTTTAGAAGGTTGAGGGGTGATCTAAACAATTAGATGGAATGACAGCATTTTATAGGCAGCCTCAGGTGTTCCCTGTATCTGTAGCTCTCATCACTTTCCTGGAACAGATGTAGTTGGTGTTTGAAGTACAAATTGATGTAAATACCAAATACTGAAAATTCTGTATTGATCTGGTCCAGTTCGACTTCATCTGGAAAACATAGCTTGGCTCATTTCCGTATTTAAACCTGGTGGTGGGTAATGATTGATTGCTCATTACTTTAGAGTGTGGTAGCAGACAAAGTGGCTACTAATCAAAGTCCTGTGACTGCCCCAATTAGGTGCAAAGCTCATTTTCTGTTTTAGTTTGATCAATATTTGTATTTGCTTTTCTTTATCCCATAGGCAAGCCCTACATTTATTATCTGTCTATATATAATTGTGTGTAGTTTTATAAATCCCTTAATCATTAGCCTTGGAGGGGGTACAGCACAGATTCATCAGAATGATACCAGGGCTTAAAAGGGTAATTGTGAGGAAAGGTTGCATTAACGTGGCTTACATTCCCTTGAGTTTAGAAGGTTGAGGGGTGATCTAATTGAGATATTTAAAATGATTAAGGGATTTCAGTACAGCGTCCTCTACAGGGGATCTGGGACCTGTGTGAACAGGACAAGCAACTGTGTATCTACTTAACCAATCAGACAGAAGAATCCTTTCTGAGGCACACAGCGTCTGAACCAGGAAGTGCAAGTTAGAATAGTTAATTCAAAGCCAAATCATGTACAGAAAGCAAAATAAAGAGCGGGAAAGAAAAATGGGATTAAGAGAGAGAAATAAAAGAGACAGAAAGAAAAAGTTAAAAAATTTAAATCTCCAACAATAATTAAAACCTGAAGGAATGAGACTCCACACTTGCAATAGGTAATTTTCAATGCCAGTAAGGTTGTTTGGCAGTAATTAAGATTTACCACGCCGTTGAAAATTCACTTACACTGGAATGAACAATCGCTAACTTTTTATGGCGTGTTTAGAATCATAGAATAGTTACAGTACAGAAGGAGGCCATTCGGCCCGTTGAGCCCGTGCCGGCTCTCTGCACGAGCACATCAGCTAGTCCCAGTCCCCCGCCCTTTCCCCGTAACCCTGCAATTTTTTTTCCTTCGGGTACTTATCCAATTCCCTTTTGAAAGCCACGATTGCGTCTGCCTCCACCACCCTTTCAGGCAGTGCATTCCAGATCCTAACCATTCGTGGCGTAAATTTTTTTTCCTCATGTCGCCTTTGGTTCTTTTGCCAATCACCTTAAATCTGTGTCCTCTGGTTCTCGACCCTTCTGCCAATGGGAACAGTTTCTCTCTATCTACTCTGTCTAGACCCCTCATGATTTTGAACACCTCCATCAAATCTCCTCTCAACCTTCTCTGCTCTAAGGAGAACAACCCCAGCTTCTCTAGTCTATCCACGTAACTAAAGTCCCTCATCCCTGGATCATTCTCGTAAATCTTTTCTGCACCCTCTCTAAGGCCTTCACATCCTTTCTAAAGTGCGGTGCCCAGAATTGGACACAATACTCCAGTTGAGGCCGAACCAGTGTTTTATAAAGGTTCCTCATAACTTCCTTGCTTTTGTACTCCAAGCCTCTATTTATGAAGCCCAGGATCCCGTATGCGTTTTTAACCGCTTTCTCAACCTGCTCTGCCACCTTCAACAATTTGTGATCATATACCCCCAGATCTCTCTGTTCATGCACCCCCTTTAGAATTGTTCCCTTTAGTTTATATTGCCTCTTCTCGTTCTTCATACCAAAATGTATCACTTCGCACTTTTCTGCGTTAAATTTCATCTGCCACGTGTCCACCCATTTCACCAGCCGGTCTATGTCCTCTTGAGGTCTATCGCTATCCTCCCCACTGTTCACTATACAGGAAACTTTCGTTTATCCGGCACCCAAATATCCGGAATTCTCGCTTAACCGGCAAAAATCATCCTCCGAAAACTCCTCTCAAATAACCGGCAATGTTGCCGAGTCGCAGTCGAGTCTCCGCGAACGGCGAGTGCTCCGAAAACTCCTCTCAAATAACCGGCAATGTTGCCGATCCCGAGTCCGAGTCCGAGTCCGCGAACGCCGATTTAGTCAGTAGGGGTACTTTTCAAAAGTGCCACTACTCGGCCTCCTGGCGCTGTCGCAAGTCCGAAACATTGCAGTAGCATGAGTAGATTCTCCCGCACTGCCTGGAGTCTCTTCTGATCGGCCATTTTGCTGGGTGTCTCCCACGATGCTGGTAGTCTCTTCTGATCCACCATTTTGCTGTGTGTCTCCCACGATGCTGGTACTGTAGTCTCTTCTGATCCACTGCTGGTACTGTAGTCTCTTCTGATACACCATTTTACTGTGTGTCTGCCACGCTGCTGGTACTGTAGTCTCTTCTGATACACCATTTTGCTGTGTGTCTGCCACGCTGCTGGTACTGTAGTCTCTTCTGATACACCATTTTGCTGTGTGTCTGCCACGCTGCTGGTAGTCTCTTCCTAGCCACCATTGTTCTGTGTGTCTTTCCATCTTCACCGGCAATTATCTCCTCCATCTTGCATTATGGAATTCCCAAAAGCTGGTCCCAGCAAAAGGAAGAGAGTGGTCTTAACTTTAAAACAGAAAATCGAGATATGCCAACGACTAGAAAGGGGAGAGAAGCGTATCAACATTATGAATGAATTCAAAATCGGTTCGTCAACAATCTACGACATCAAATCGCAGAAGGATAAGCTGCTCAAGTTTTATTCAAGCTCGGAGACATGCAAGAGTGTAGAGAAACGGCATACGCTTCGTAAGCCTAAGCTTGAAGAGCTGGATACCGTGCTTTATGAATGGTTTTCTCTTAAGCGTTCAGAGGGTGTTCCACTTTCCGGACCCATGCTAATCGAGAAAGCAAAGGATTTTTACGAAAGGATGGAGCTCACTGACAAGTGTGCTTTCTCCGATGGATGGCTAACGTGCTTCAAGTTACGGCACGGGATACGACGACTCGATATTTCCGGGGAGAAGAAATCAGCTGATCACGAAGCCGCAGAAGAATACTGCGATTATTTCAATCGGATTGTGCAGCAACATGATTTGTCGCCAGCACAGATCTACAATGCCGATGAAACTGGCTTGTTTTGGAGGTTTTTGCCAGAATCAACGCTTGCTGGGGCTAGTGAGGCTAATGCTTCAGGTTACAAGAAAAATAAAGATCGTGTAACCGTGCTAACATGTGCGAACGCTGCTGGATCACACCGGGTTAAACTTCTTGTTATCGGGAAGTATAAAAATCCCCGTGCATTTAAAAATGTGAGGCACTTACCTGTTGAGTACAAAGCTCAAAAAAATGCTTGGATGGATAAGGAAATCTTCCATTGGTTCCATCTGTGAAGGAACATTTCCGCAGAATAGGGAAACCTGAAGATAGCAAATGCATTTTATTGCTTGATAATTGCAGAGCCCATCCGCATGAATCCCAGTTGGTTTCGGGAAATATTTTCACCATTTATTTGCCACCAAATGTAACTTCTCTCATCCAACCCATGGACCAGGGCGTTATCCAAAATCTGAAGTGCCATTACAAGAAAGACTTCCTACGTAAACTGCTAAGCCAAGATGAGAATATTCAAGATTTGCAGAAGGAATACAATATTAAAGATGCCATCTATAATGTTGCATGTTCCTGGAAATTGGTGAAAGGTCACACTCTGAGGCAAGCCTGGCGCAAATTGTGGCCTTCTGTAATGTTTGCTGAAGGTTCTTCTTCAGAGGAGGAATTTCATGGGTTCAGTGTTCGTCCCAAGAAGAGTACAATAATGGAAATGGCTGGAATGGTGAAAAATGCAGGCCCAGCAAACCCTCTACGTCACCTCAGTGAAAGTGATATCGAGCAGTGGGTTGATGCAGATAGAGAAGTTGGTGTTGTGCATATGCTAAGTGATGATGAAATAATTCAGAATGTTTTGAATCCAAAGAAAGAAAAGAAAGTGAGATGGAAAGTGAAGAGGATGAGATTTCTGAAGAAGAGAAGATTTCTTGGGCTAAAGTTGCAGAAGGATTTTCTACAATCCTCAAATTTGCTGAAAGGCAGAATTGCTACTCTGCCCAAGAAGTTATGCAACTCCATATTCTGCATTCCACCTTTCTACAGAAAAGGCAAGAGTCCACTAAGCAAACCGACATCCGCAACATGTTTAAGAAAGCTTCCAAAAGAGTCGCAGCAGCGGAAGTGCCTGAAGAATCTGTGGCATCGGTGGAACTGCGTGATCCTGATGACCCAGCTGGCACGGATACGGATATTTCTGATGAACCAGATGACTCGGAATAAGTGTACAGTCAACTACAGTACTGTAGACAGTCATTTATAAGTTTTGTTTTACTGTTAAGTAATTAAAGAGTTATGGATTACCCTCAACTGGCAGTACTGTACTTAATCAAGCATCTTCCACTATCCATTTAACACAACATTCTGTAGGTGAGTACCCAAATACTGTATACTGCACATTTCTTGATTTTTTAATGTTAAAAATAGCCTCGGTAGATATAACTCTCCGTTATCCGGTACTTTCGATAAACCGGCACCACGCTGGTCCCGTCGATGCCGGATAAACAAAAGTTTCCTGTACTTCCAAGTTGTGGCATCCGCAAATTTTTAAATTGTGCCCTGTACACCCAAGCCCAAGTTAATAATATATGGCTAAGTGGCAGGAAACAGAGAGTAGTGGTGAACAGTTGTTTTTCGGACTGGAGGAAGGTACACAGTGGTGTTCCCCAGGGGTCGGTACTAGGACCACTGCGTTTCTTGATATATATTAATGACTTGGACTTGGGTGTACAGGGTACAATTTCAAAATTTGCAGGTGACACAAAACTTGGAAGTATAGTGAACAGTGAGGAGGATAGTGATAGACTTCAAGAGAAATGTAGACAGGCTGGTGAAATGGGCGGACACATGGCAGTTGAAATTTAACGCAGAATAGTGCAAAGTGATATATTTTGGTAGGAAGAACGAGGAGAAGCAATATAAACTAAAGGGTACAATCCTAAAGGGGGTGCATGAACAGAGAGACCTAGGGGTTTATGTGCACAAATCGTTGAAGGTGGCAGGGCAGGTTGAGAAAGTGTTTAAAAAAGCATATGGGATCCTGGGCTTCATAAATAGAGGCATAGAGTACAAAAACAAGGAAGTTACGATGAACCTTTATAAAACACTGGTTTGGCCTCAACTGGAGTGTTGTGTCAAATTCTGGGCACCGCACTTTAGGAAGGATGTGAAGGCCTTAGAGAGGGTGCAGAAAAGATTTACGAGAATGATTCCAGGATGAGGAACTTCAGTTACGTGGACAGACTGGAGAAGCTGGGGTTGTTCTCCTTAGAGCAGAGAAGGTTGAGAGGAGATTTGATAAAGGTGTTCAAAATCATGAGGGGTCTAGACAGAGTAGATAGAGAGAAACTGTTCCCATTGGCAGAAGGGTTGAGAACCAGAGGACATAGATTTAAGGTGATTGGCAAAAGAACCAAAGGCGACATGAGGAAAAACAATGGTTATGATCTGGAATGCACTGCCTCAAAGGGTGGTGGAGGCATACTCAATCGTGGCTTTCAAAAGGGAATTGGATAAGTAACTGAAGGAAAAAATTTTGCAGGGCTACGGGGAAAGGGCGGGGGAGTGGGAATAGCTGAAGCGCTTTTGCAGAGAGCCAGCATGGGCTCAACGGGCCGAATGGCCTCCTTCTCTGCTGTAACCATTCTATGATATCAAGAAAGCTGTGGTCTTAGTACTGACCCCTGGGGAACACCACTGTTTACCTTCCTCCAGTCCAAAAAACAACCGTTCACCGCTACTCTCTGTTTCCTGTCACTTAACCAATTGCATATGCATACTGCCACTGTCTCTTTTATTCCATGGGCTTCAACTTTGCTGGCAAGCCTATTATGTGGCACTTTATCAAATGCCTTTTGGAAGTCCATGTACACTACATCAACCGCATTGCCCTCATCAACCCTCTCTGTTACCTCATCAAAAAACTTGATCAAGTTAGTTAAACACAATTTGCCTTTAACAAGTCCGTGCTAGCTTTCCTTAATTAATCCACACTTGTCCAAGTGACTTAATTTTGTCCCTGATTATTATTTCTAAAAGCTTCCCACTACCGAGGTTAAACTGACTGGCCTGTAGTTGCTGGGTTTATCCTTACACCCTGTTTTTGAACAAGGGTGTAACATATGCAATTCTCCAGTCCTCTGGCACCACTCCTGTATCTAAGGAGGATTGGAAGATTATGGCCAATACCTCTGCAATTTCCACGTTAACTTCCCCCAGCATCCTAGGATGCATCCCATCCGGTCCTGGTGACTTATCCACTTTAAGTACAGCCAGCCTTTCTAGTACCTCCTCTTTATCAATTTTTATCCTATCCAGTATCTTCTCTATCTCCTCTTGCATTATGAATTTGGAAGCATCTTCTTCCTTGATGAAGACAGATGCAAAGTACTCATTTAGTACCTCAGCTATGTCTTCTGCCTCCATGTGTAGGTCTCCTTAGTGGGTATCTACTGGGTAAGTACCCCAACTTCACGCCCTTCCATGTGTTTCAATGCCAAGTCATTTGGCGAGATACCGCTTTAGCGCAAGGTTCTAGAGGATTAGGGCAACGCGGACAGCAACTTCCTGATTTCCGTGCTTAACTGCACCTGCGGTCGCCTGGAAGTTGCTGTCCGATTTGCTCTTCAATAACGGTGAGCGCTGATAGCCTCCCTCACTTATTTTTACTGCAAAATCCAGGCCAATGTGACACTTTGAGTTCATACGATAATGTTTCATCGTCGCCAATCTCTAATAGTCAATTGAGGGACTCATCAAATTCTACATTGGATTTCTGCTATTGGAAAACACTTACCAAATTATTTTTGATAATATGCCTGCAAGAGGAGGAATTTTAAGGTTCTTGTGTAAACATGGTATTTAAAGAAAATGCTTATTTATTTCCCCCTCTCTTGAAGGCATTGGCTGGAGTAGTTCAAGTGACCATTCTTTGTGTGGCCACAGACAGTAAATATCAATACGCTAATCCATCATGGGGGCATCACAGCCAAGACTGAACCTCTCCTGGATGATTTTTCTCAAGGGTTTGGTGACCAATTGCAAAATGCCAACTGATGATAACTCAGCACAGACCAGAAATCCAACCGAAGACCACTTTGTCTTTTTTTTAATCGTTTATGGGATGTGGGCGTCACTGGCAAGGCCAGCATTTATTGCCCATCCCTAATTGCCCTTGAGAAGGTGGTGGTGAGCCGCCTTCTTGAACCGCTGCAGTCCGTGTGGTGAAGTTACTCCCACAGTGCTGTTAGGTAGGGAGTTCCAGGATTTTGACCCAGCGACGATGAAGGATCGGCGATATACTTCTAAGTCAGGATGGTGTGTGACTTGGAGAGGAACTTGGAGGTGGTGGTGTTCCCATGCGCCTGCTGCCCTTGTCCTTCTAGGTGAAAGAGGTCGCAGGTTTGGGAGGTGCTGCCGAAGAAGCCTTGGCAAGTCTGTATAACATTACACTCCAAATCCTCTATCATTAAAAGTTAAACAAAATAGCGCCAACACAAGTTAACTTTATTGTATTTGAATTACCCCCTTATCAAATGTTAATTTTTGAAACACATTCACAAATGCGGCAGCAGTGGTTCAGGAACTTTGAAATTGACCGGGGCAGTTTGTAGGCAACCACCATTGCATTCGCTCTTCAACCATTTTTTTTGCAAAATGAGTGCATACAATTTCTTTTATTTTGTTTAATTCGTGTTGCCACGGAAATGTCAAATAATTTTTAGAGGATTCCAAATGCTCTCCACCAGCAACGAAGGTTCAAAGGGGGAAAAATTGGGTTGATTTACACCTCTCGAACACCTCCATTCAGTCCATAAGGGTGACCCCGAGCTTCCGGTCGCCTGTCACTTTAATTCACCGCTCCACGCCCACTCAGACCTCATCGTCCTCGGCCTCTTGCATTGTTCCACGGAAGCTCAGCGTAAGCTCGAGGGACAACGCCTCATCTTTCGATTAGGCACTTTACAGCCTTCTGGACTCAATATCGAGTTCAACAATTTCAGATCATAACCTCGGCCCCTACCATATATATATTTATATATTTTTTATCCACACTTTTGGTTTGTGCCTTTTCCCTTTTTTTCTCTCTCCCACATGGCAGCTGTCTTTCATTAATGATGTGGAGATGCCGGCGTTGGACTGGGGTGGACAAAAATGAGAAGTCGCACAACACCAGGTTATAGTCCAACAGATTTATTTAATTTTACAAGCTTTCGGAGCTATCGCTCCTTCGTCAGGTAAGTTAGCAATGAGAGAATCTCCCAGAATTCACAATTTAAACCCAGACAAAATCTATTCACATTATTCGCTACAACAAAGAGCACAGCCAAGACAATGAGATGTGTCCCAGGGGGTCCAGCGTGTCAAACCACCTGCTGGCTGCATATCCTGTCAATTTGTGTTCTTGTGTTTTTAAAAAAAAACAACAAAAAAAAAAAACACCTGGGAAGACCGGCCATGATGTCAAGTCACGTTCTGTATCGTGACATGAACCCGATATCGCGATTGAGGCCATCCTCATGAGTGCGGAACTTGGCTATCAGTTTCTGCTCTATGATTTTGCGCTGTCGTGTATCTCGAAGGCCGCCTTGGAGAACGCTTACCCGCAGATCCGAGGCTGAATGCCCCTGGCTGCTGAAGTGTTCCCCGACTGGGAGGCAACCCTCCTGCCTGGCGATTGTTGCGCGGTGTCCGTTCATACGTTGTCTCAGTGTCTGCATGGTCTCGCCGATGTACCATGCTCTGGAGCATCCTTTACTGCAACGTATCAGGTAGACAACGTTGGCCGAGTCACATGAGTATGTACCGTGTACCTGGTGGGTAGTGTCCTCACGTGTAATGATGGTATCTATGTCCATGATTTGGCATGTCTTGCAGAGGTTGCCGTGGCAGGGTTGTGTGGTGTCTTGGTTGCTGTTCTCCTGAAAGATGGGTAATCTGCTGCGAACGATGGTACTTTTGAGGTTAGGCGGCTGCTTGAAGGCGAGTAGTGGAGGCGTGGGGATGGCCTTAGCAAGGTGTTCGTCGTCATCGATGACATGTTGAAGGCTGCGAAGAACATGGCGTAGTTTTTCCGCTCCGGGGAAGTACTGGACGACGTAGGGTACTCTGTTGGTTGTGTCCCGTGTTCGTCTTCTGAGGAGGTCTATGCGGTTTTTCGCTGTGGCCCGTCGGAACTGTCGATCGACGAGTCGAGCGTCATATCCCGTTCTTACGAGAGCGTCTTTCAGTGTCCGTAGGTGTCCATCGCGTTCCTCCTCGTCTGAGCAGATCCTGTGTATTCGCAGGGCTTGTCCATAGGGGATGGCTTCTTTAACGTGGTTAGGGTGGAAGCTGGAGAAGTGGAGCATCGTGAGGTTGTCCGTGGGCTTGCGGTAGAGTGAAGTGCTGAGGCGTCCGTCTTTGATGGAGATTCGTGTGTCCAAGAATGAAACCGATTCTGAGGAGTAGTCCATGGTGAGTTTGATGGTGGGATGGAACCTGTTGATTACACGTGGACTACACGATAGCATCAACAGGTTCCATCCCACCATCAAACTCACCATGGACTACTCCTCAGAATCGGTTTCATTCTTGGACACACGAATCTCCATCAAAGACGGACGCCTCAGCACTTCACTCTACCGCAAGCCCACGGACAACCTCACGATGCTCCACTTCTCCAGCTTCCACCCTAACCACGTTAAAGAAGCCATCCCCTATGGACAAGCCCTGCGAATACACAGGATCTGCTCAGACGAGGAGGAACGCGATGGACACCTACGGACACTGAAAGACGCTCTCGTAAGAACGGGATATGACGCTCGACTCGTCGATCGACAGTTCCGACGGGCCACAGCGAAAAACCGCATAGACCTCCTCAGAAGACGAACACGGGACACAACCAACAGAGTACCCTACGTCGTCCAGTACTTCCCCGGAGCGGAAAAACTACGCCATGTTCTTCGCAGCCTTCAACATGTCATCGATGACGACGAACACCTTGCTAAGGCCATCCCCACGCCTCCACTACTCGCCTTCAAGCAGCCGCCTAACCTCAAAAGTACCATCGTTCGCAGCAGATTACCCATCTTTCAGGAGAACAGCAACCAAGACACCACACAACCCTGCCACGGCAACCTCTGCAAGACATGCCAAATCATGGACATAGATACCATCATTACACGTGAGGACACTACCCACCAGGTACACGGTACATACTCATGTGACTCGGCCAACGTTGTCTACCTGATACGTTGCAGTAAAGGATGCTCCAGAGCATGGTACATCGGCGAGACCATGCAGACACTGAGACAACGTATGAACGGACACCGCGCAACAATCGCCAGGCAGGAGGGTTGCCTCCCAGTCGGGGAACACTTCAGCAGCCAGGGGCATTCAGCCTCGGATCTGCGGGTAAGCGTTCTCCAAGGCGGCCTTCGAGATACACGACAGCGCAAAATCATAGAGCAGAAACTGATAGCCAAGTTCCGCACTCATGAGGATGGCCTCAATCGCGATATCGGGTTCATGTCACGATACAGAACGTGACTTGACATCATGGCCGGTCTTCCCAGGTGTTTTTTTTTTTGTTGTTTTTTTTTAAAAACACAAGAACACAAATTGACAGGATATGCAGCCAGCAGGTGGTTTGACACGCTGGACCCCCTGGGACACATCTCATTGTCTTGGCTGTGCTCTTTGTTGTAGCGAATAATGTGAATAGATTTTGTCTGGGTTTAAATTGTGAATTCTGGGAGATTCTCTCATTGCTAACTTACCTGACGAAGGAGCGATAGCTCCGAAAGCTTGTAAAATTAAATAAATCTGTTGGACTATAACCTGGTGTTGTGCGACTTCTCGTCTTTCATTAAGCCAGCGCATTTCACACTTCTAGAGCCATCTTTTGTTTCTTAACCTGTCCTATTACCATCTCGTCTCACCTTGAGTATCTCTTAATGTCTCTTTACTTCTCACAGACCTCCCCTTTTGTTCTTTTATTCCCTCCCCCAGCCTCCAAACTTGCTTTTTCATCTGTTTCATTTCCTGCTTTTTTCTCAGTTCTGATGAAAGGTCTTCGACCTGAAACGTTAACTCGGTTTCTCTCTCCACAGACGTTGCCTGGCCTGCTGAGTTTTTCCAGCGTTTGCTGTTGTTATTTCAGTTTTCCAGCAACCGCAGTATTTTGCTATTGTATTCTATTAGTTTACGTCCGCTTTCCAAAAAATGCTGCCACCTGTCTGCCCAATTCCCAAGTATATTCAAATCCTATTGTAGCTTATCCTGTTCATGAGCTTTGTATCATCTGAAAATGTAGTCACTGTGTTTGTGATTCCTAGTTCCAGATCATTTCGGAAGATATTAAACAAAAGAGGTCCCAAAACAGACCCCTGTGGGACACCACGGGTAACATTCTCCCAGGCTGATGACAACCCCTGTACCACTACCCTCTGAGTTCTATCGGTCAACCAAACACCGATCCATTGTAAAATATTTCTGATTCCCACATCCTTTATTTCCAGTACCAGCCTTTCCAGAGGAACTATAGCCCCACGTACACCACATCCCCTGTCTTACGCCTATCAAAATCCTTTGTCATATCCTCAAAAGAAAATCAGTAGATTGCCAAGACCTCCCTGTAATGAACCAATATTAGCTATCCTTTATAAATTTGTTTAACTCAGATGCTCCATGATCTTATCTTTAATAAGGGTTTCTATAACTTTACCTACACTGTTAGTCAAACTCACTGGTCTATATTTTCTTGGATCACTTTTGCTATCTTTAAAAAAAAAATAGGACTAACATCTGCCTTTCTCCAGTTTTGTTTACCTCAGTGTAAAATGCTTTGCGCGGCTTTCCTGCACAAGGAGTCCTATGGAAATGCAAGTTGTTGTCAGGCTAAAAATAAATAAAACACCCCAGTGACTCTGCTGGTAACCACCTTGCTCCCACTCGAGACTGAAGAGCTGCGAGTTTAATTTCAGAGCTCATAAATAGCTTGTGGCCCAACATAATGTTGAAAAAAATGTTCAATTTAGAATAAACAATTGCTAAAGGCAAGTGGAGTAAATTGAGATCCTTCAGAGTAAAGTGGAGTAGGTAATGCCACTAAAGCACTGGCGTAATCTTGAGAAACTCACAAAGGCAGTTAGAAATAAGCCAGTGATATTTTTAAGCTATTTTATATATAATAGCATATAAAAAGCCGATTGATCAGGAACAGAAATCAACAGCTTGCTATTCATTTTCTTTGAATTTCAAAGTGAATTTTATTCTCTAGAATTGTGCTGCTTTTCTCCCTAGTATTAACTTAGATATTTCTATAATGCAATCCAAACCCGATTCTAAAAGCTCAGTGTATCCATCTTCCTTCCTATGTAGATGATCCGATCTCATCCAGGCAGATCATTTCTCAGCCTTTTTTTCTGATCAGTATTCAACTAGACTTATTTTAAAATAATTCCTTAATCTCTGAAATTCATTAAAATGTCAAAATGATTTGCAGATGCATTATCTGTAAAAGCCTCCAGTGCTTTCCTAGTATGTCAAAGTGGCTACTGTACTGAAATGATTGAGATATAAAACTAATTTAAGGTCTCATTGAGCAATGCATTTGCAAACTGTTTAAAGAAATTTCATTCATATTTAAAACCAACTATATATGAAGATACATACATGATCTTAAAAATAACAAGATCTGAAAATATATCAAACTAACTCGAGATTGATTCGAGACATCTAAAATGAGAAAGTTCTTGCTTGTGGCCTTCAATTTGTCACTCCAAAAAGCTCCCTGAAGGCAAAAAAACAGCATTAGAGCAGATAAAGGGCTGTTTTATCAGATCTGGGCCAAAAACATTTAACAGTGAAAATGTATTTTAAGTTTTCATGTCATTGAATCATTTAATATACAAAAAAGTACATCAGAATGTTACAATGCCACCTATTGTTTCAGCACAAGATGAAATTGGATGTTAGAATCATTAATGTGGCTTTAAAATACTCTGACATATACTTGCTTTCTCAGTCATTATCACCATTTAGATCCTGTAGCCTGTCAACCCATCACTAAGTAAAAATGTATGTTTACAAAGGAGAACAATATTTAAAAACAATCGATGTTTGTTCATCTATTAATTGGACTGGGCGATGTAAAGAATTGCATCCCTTGAGTTAGATTTGGAACCATCGCTCTTAATAAGCAAACATCTTTGTATGTGTGTTTTTTATACACATGTAAATAAATGATCCGATCTTGTGCAAAGGAAGCACAATATCAAATTTTGCAGACAGCACAAAAATAAGGAGCGTGGTTAATTGTGAAGAGAACAATAACTTCAGGAGGACAAAGACATTAGTAGCTTGGGCAGATAGATGTCAGATGAAATTTAATATGCAGAAATGTTAAGGTGATACATTTTGGGAGGAAGAGAGGACATATATACGCATGTGTGAAGTAAAATGGGTTGATTTTCTACATTAAAGATGCTATATAAATGCATTGTTATTGTTGTAAATTGTAAAACTTTAAAAGGGGTAGTGGAGTAGAAACTTGGAGTTCAGATACAGAAATCTTTAAATGTGGGAGGACACTATATTTGTTTAAACAAATATGGAATTGTAGGTTTTATAAATTGGGATATAGAGTATAGAAACAGGTAATATTAAACCTATACACTCACTGGTTAGGCTGCAGCTAGAGTATTGTGTCCATTTTTAGGCACTGTAAGAAAAGGGTTAATCAGACTTTCCTGAAGTCTACTACTGTTATACTGCTATTGATTTCTCTTTATATTGTAATAATATTAACCTTTAGTCTTTGCCTGCTAAGCAGGGGAGTATAAATCAATTTAAAATACCACTGGGCTGATCCTGCACCAATGGTCAGTTTCAAAATTAAGTAATAAGAGATTTAATTTAAGATGTGCCATTGCATACTGCTTCCTAAGGTTTCAGAGAACTTTAATCATTTGATAACTGTGTGGAAAACAGTTAGTGCTGCACAGAAAAACATCTGGGCATACATCATTTTTCATCGGAACCAATGACACAGAAACAAAGACAGACTCATAATTAAAGGTTTCACTTGGTAGAACAGCAATTATATGTAACAAGAGTGAAACTATCGATAAGATAATAAAGTAAGGGGGTTATACTAGTTAGCCCAGCGAAAAAAGAGCTTGTTAAGCAAGGAAAATAAAGCTATTGATAAGGGATGTCAATTAAATTCTCTTTATATGGAGTTGTATTTTAACTTTTATTATAATTCTGTAATGCAGAAATGTGTAGATCGCCATGTAGAGGGGTGAGAGAAATGTATAAAAGCTGCCTGTTTATAATGAGCTGTTGGATTTGTAAAGGCCTAAGATACTTAGCTCAGAACTGTAACACGTTTGGATCCCCAATCAAACCATGAGGTGTGGTTGTAAGTATGGTCTGTAAAGTGTATGTTTAAGTACTATTACATGTACTTATGCTTAATAAACCTCTGACATCTGACTTCAATGTTTAAGAACTTTATTGATTTAAGGAGTAAATCATAAGTCTTCCTCTAAAAGGCACCTTACTTTAGGAAAGATGTCAAAGCATGGAGAGGTTGCAGAAGCGATTCACAAATTATAATAGGGTTGACAGAATTTAGTTGTGAGGAGAGAGATTACAGAAACTCGGTCTCTTTTCATTAGAATAAATAAGTTTAAGAAAAGATTTGAGAGAGCTGTTCCAAATTATTAAGAGATTTGATAAGGCAAGTCAGGAAAAACTATTTCTACCAGTCGGCGAGGGTGTAAATTTAAGATCATCACCAAAAGAACAAAGGGAGAGGTTTGGAGAATTATATATATTTTTTAAATCAGAGGGTTGTTAGGACCTAGGAATGTCCTACCAGAAGCAGTAGTGGAAGAAAAACCCATAATAGCTTTTAAAAGGGAAGTGAATGAATATTTGAAAAACAATTTAAAAGGATATGGTAAGAGAGCTGGGGAATAGTATTAAGTGGAAAGCTGGCACAGTGTGATGGACTGAAATTCTTATTTGCTTAGCAAAACAGATCCCGACTATATTTTCCTCCATTTTGCCTTCCATTTTTTGGGCACACACAGGCAACAAATGGAAGCAAATTATGCAAAGGAGCCAAAGCTGGATCCTAAACTTAAAAAATCCACGAAGCCATCTTCCTCGATCCTGCTGGGGACAACCATTCTGGCTGGCACATCCTTACAAGCAAATGATGGCAGGTGGGCTGATTTTCCTGCACGGCCCTATTTTCCTCCCCTATGCCCACAGGCCACCAGTGGCAAATGACATCTCAGGGAATGAGGCACTGCTGCCTGCTTGTGGTGTGGGGAAGAGACACTTCATAGGTGAAGGCCAAAGGGATCTGCAGTAACTTGAAGCCAAGTTTTTTTTTAAAAAAGTGTATATTTTAAGAAGTTTTATTTCAAATTTCTTTTAAAAGTTTCCTGAAGTTTTTAATAGCTTTAAGTCTCCAAGTTATTTTTAAAATACTTAAAACTTTTAAAAGTACATTTATTAATTTTTAAAATTTGTTTTTAAAAACAATTTCTAAGATCAGACTTCTCGACTGAGCCTCGGGTACTAATGAGGTCTCCTTTCAACATCCCCATTCCTCTACTTTGAAGAAGCAGAAAAAGGAATCAGGAGGACCACTGCTGAGATACTAGGCTGAGCAAGCACCATAGTTCACGTCCAGACCCTACCTACCTACTGGTATCCATGCCTCAGTCTGCAGATCCAGGTAGTGCTACTTCAGCATGACCCCTCGGCAATGCTTAAGAAGGTTGTGCCTCCCTCAAAGCAATAACTGAAATTTATCAGCTGCCAGACATAGCTCATAAGCCAAGATCTGAACCCACTCCAAATAAATCCTACCACCATCCACCTTTGGGAATAAACTCAACTACCAGCTGCAATGTAGTTTCTTCCACAACTACCATGGCTCCCATTTGGAGATTGTTCTGATACTCCCTCACGCAGCTATTCCCCCAAATCATTCCACACATATCCAGTCAGTGGCAAAAAGATCTCGCTGAAAACACATCGGACAACATTCCTATTGTTTAAGACTACCATACCTGCCCTTGGTGTCTACTCTCATTTGCCTTTTCATTCCTAGTCTCTTGGCCGATGATTTGCAGCAGGAGCCATGGAGGAGTGAGGTGGTACTTACTTGTTTTTGGTCATTGGCTGTTTCACCTTTAAGAAAGCAGAGCAAAAGCATTCTGCGTGCCATCGTAACTCACATTTCAGAAGGCACTTCTGAACAAAGGGAGAACAAATGCTGGCAATGAAGAACCCATCATGTTGACCTTCATGACAGCTCTGAGGAAAGGGGCACTTGCAGTGGAAAGGAGAATTTGAAGGATATTGTGATACTTCCTGCATGTAGGTGATAAGTTGCAGATGGTGGTTGCAACTAGGAAACATGCTTATTACAGTGTATTGTTACAAGGTATGACTGCCTTCTGTTACTTTGATTGCCCTGGAAAGTCAGTGAATTTCTTCCATCACTTTCTAGGTGTGTAGGGATTGCCAAGGCCACATACTACCATAGGCCTGGATCATGCCTTCCTGCACATCCTTCCATCAGCTCCTCCCTTGAGCAACACCTGAAGAGTGTTTAAATTTGTGGGCTCAGTGCACTGAAGAAAGACCATCCTCAAGAGACTCACTATTGCAGACAAAATATGTCTGCAGTGACTGGAATTCCTCCTCCCCACCCCCAAGGCAGATTGCCAAAAGGTGCTAATAGCACCTGAAGTCTTCCATGCATATGTAATGAAGGTGCTGGTAGACACATTTTACCCAGTCTTATTTGATATGCAAACGTCTCAATTGGGCAGTTCTCTACAAGTCCAACTATACAATTTCTTTGATTGCTTTTCAATGGGAGCAGTCCTTTTCTTTTAATTTACTCCATTTGTACTTGGGGAAAATAGCCAAGTAAATTGCACCACAGAAAGTAAAAATACTTCCTGAGTGTTAGTGCTATAGCATTGCTCAATTGAGGAGAGAAGCACAACTGATTTAGGTCCCCCCACCCCCCTGCCAATCAAATTTATTGTAGACCAAAATGGAGTTGGAAGGGCAATACAGGAAATGTTAGATATTGGTAGTTCTAATAGTTCAGGGATTGAGCCATAATTCAATACTTCAGGTAAAGGTATACCCACAACAGCACTGAAGTCATGAAAAGGAATTTTCCTAGAAAACTGAAGTACTTTCTGTGCCAGGAAGCAATGGGTTTTCATCCTTCGGATATATGAAATCAGAACTACTCAAGACGATGTTCAAGTACATTGGCCAAAGCTCAGTCAACGCAGAGGGTATGAAGATGCATGACTTGCACCAAGGTCAAAGCTGCATCAGGGCATTGATTCAGGCCAAAACTCAGTATCATAAGAAAGAGAAAGTTGTTATATTATTTTCTATTTTAAGTTTAAAGCAGAATTCCAGACCTCAACATCAATAGTAGCAACTACTTTCATTAGAACCCCAAAATTAGAAGTTGCAAGTTATTCTTAATTTATCCTGCTCCACAAAAGTTGCATTAACCCAATTCAAATTGTTCAGGTCAAAGCAGCTGCATGGGTTAAAAAAAAAACTAACTGGTTACAGACATTAAAGAAAATCCTTTTGTGGAGTCATCCTTCAAAAGGTTTTGATGGAGAGTGCCACTTTAGAGGAAGAACTCCTTGAAGATGGAAGACCATATTCGACTTTGATGGTTTCTCTGCAATAGATCAACTGCAGCATTGATATTATTTGACAATCCGAGACTGTACAGAACCATCAGTTTACTGTGTTAACAGATTGTTTCTACTTGCGAGCTAGTCAGAAAGTTAAGAGATGACACTTTTTCTATTGAAGGGCTTTGAGGCAAATTCTCTGGGCATCTCTTAACATTAAGCTTTTCCACCTGCACAGTAAATTAGAGAAAAACCAAGGTTGGAGAAGTGTACCTTGGTTTCTCTCCAGCAATATTAAATATACAACTTATTTCAAACCTTTTTTTTTGGCAACAGGTAGACTCCATGATTTCACCCTACACTTGCTGAATGATGTGGGATTTTTGCTTTTCTTTTGGAACTGACTTCTGCTAGGTGGCGTTATCAAGCAAATTAGTTCAGGGTTTGCAATTGCATCCCAGAATTATTATTATTTTTATTTTTTTAAATGGCTTTCTTGAGAAGAGTGTGAAACTGGCTTTGAAGTTGTTTCGGCAAAAATCAAGTCAGTATTGATGACTAAGTTTGAGATCTTTTGATCATTTTCCACATAAATAATTTTTTTTAAAAGTTACTGTAAAATGTTTTAAAGCATGATGTATTCTTGCAAATAATAAAAGGGGCGTGCGAGATGGGCGAGTAGGTAAGATGCTAGCTTTGATGTTTCCTAATAGGCTGCAAATAGTAGCAATTTGTTAGCTTGTCTTTGTAAGTGGGAGAAAAAACATCTCATACTTATTCTATTGGAAAACCCTTTGATCTGAGATTTCTTTTTAAAAAAAAGGCATGTGTGTGGTGTCTGGTAATAGAAGCTGCACAAGCAGTCAGGCAGCAAAGGGCTGCAAGAAGAGATAAGAGACTGGAGGGAGGGGCTTTCTGCACTGGGCTGTAGGACAGAATATAGAGTTGCTCGAAGAAAGATAACCCTGAAGTGGAGTAGTGTAGCGTGTTCATTTTTTAAAAATACCATTACTCAAATATGTTGTATTAATGGAAATAAGTGATTCTTATTCTAATTGCTGTTCAGTATTGTTCACCTGATGGGAAATAGCAGCTTACAGTTCCCTATCAAGTCTCATCTCACCAAGTGTTCAATCGGTTCATTTTTAGAGAGATTGAAGAAATTCACATGTTAAATGAGTTGGTTCACAATTCATGGGGATTCTATTGTGCAAGTAGATTTCGGGCAGTGAGTCAACTCATATGAATGAAAAATGCTCAGACTGCTCGAGTGCATTGATGTGACAGAATCCATAAGGTATCTACAGCAGAATCGAATATGTAACAATGACCGTTGATTGGCTGGAAAGACTCCACAAGATGATGTGCAAAACAAGTTTGGTACAGGACTGTTTTGGTAATAGAGGAAAGTTTTCTTGCATGATGCAAAATTTTAACATACATGCAGTGAAGACATCTGAAAAGTTAAAACTATAAATCTGTCCAGACAAGCCAATAAAGACTGATTAGTTAACCGCCTAAGGTATTGTATTTAGTACTAGTCAAGTAGATGTATGTACCCAGAAGTAGTAGATAAATTCTACAAAGCATTCAACGGAGTTTGCATTTAGATTGATCAGTGGCAAATAAAGTTGAATATATAACAATGCTAAGTAAAAAATAGGGAGGTACACATACTCCACTAGAGGGATAAAACTTGCCAAGTAGAAATTTGAGACCTAGAGTACAAGTTGACTTGTTGCTCAGCTCATCATGTCTAAATATAATGTAATGTAATTATAAACCAAGCAAATAAGATACTGGGCTGTATTCCCCAAAGGAGCTACGTCTTAACTCCAACACGTGATCAACATTGAAGCAGGCTGCAGTTGTGCCGTATATAATCATCAAAATAAAATTGTTAAACTCGATTCCTCTCCCCCACTTCAATATTTAGGCCCCCACCCCGGACTCATTTCTAAGCATATGTCAGATGTCCTTAACCAGTGCTATTTGCTTTCTCTCAATTCACTCGCTGTTGATTGCGGATCTCAGACTTTTTGCATCAACTCAGGGGTTCCCTCAGGCTCTGTTCCATCTTTATATCAATGACTTCTTTCACTTACCATCCAACTACATCCAGTCCTTCTCTGCTAACAACTATATTCATTAGTTTCCTTCATACTGCACTCGTTCAGCGCGCACACACACCCTCCAGTCATCTCCCGATGCAACAGCTGAATAACTACACCTTGGTCTCTTCCATCCCTACTTCCTAATTCACCTAACTGTTTTTATTTTCTACAACTGTTTAACCTTTGCAGGGTCCTACATTGTGGAATTTGGTCCCTCTCCATTGGTTTCTCAATAATAAAAAATGTATTTGCGTTTACTGTGGAACTCTAGATTGGTATTTTCAAAATGCACTGAAGACACCATCTTATGTCCACAAGGGATTTCAAAATTTGCACTGGGTGTCACAAGTGAATTATGTAGCCGTGGCACACTTGGTCTGATCAGCATTGTATTAACCCTATTTCTGGCAATGTTTTAAAATTCCCATTTATACAAACATTTACAAACAAAAATTACAGTAATTTATTTGTATTTTTTCCCCCACAGATGGCTATTTAACAGTGCATAGTGGCCCTTCTTTGTCGGAACAATCAGATCATTTGCACGTGATAGAAGAATTCAGTGCCTGCTTTCCCCAGCGCAATAGGAAAGAATGTTTTCATGCTACACAGCATCAGTTAGCAAAAGTTGAAGCAGGCCAACAGTGGTATCATTTTTCACTTTTTATATATCCAAGTATATTATAGGTGTTATGTTATCGCATACAAGAAGAAAATCCATACTTAAACATTCCTGGGTGGCATTTGATGCAACAATTACAAATCTCAGGCTGTCTTAACCATTTTTGATAAAAGGAGGAAAGAACAAACTTGCATTTATATCATGCCTCCTCATGTTTTTTGGACGTTCCAAAATGCTTCACAGTCAATGACTTGTATAGATAAACTTTCTAAAGAGCAGAATGTTTAGTTTTCCCATTCCTACTTGTAACAACAGCATAGAGTAGTAATACTCGCATTGGGAGAGACCCACTTTACTGATGAGCAAGATACAAGATGGTAAGAGCAATACAGTACATATAAACGTTGCCGCAGCGGAGGCCCTAGCTTTATTTTTTCAGCTTTTATTTATGCAAAAAAAGTATCAGTGCATTGGTTCAGGTAGCTTTACAAAAGTCTATTTTAGAAACTCAGTTATAGAGATATTCATGCAGTGATTCCTTTGGTTTCACTAATATTTAGTACAAGAACCTTGCTAATGCTACAGAATTTCTGTATTGAACTGCGTTAGCGCTGGTCCATTACAATTACCGGAAAGCAGATAGCTCTACCCTCTTAAGCATGCATTTAGAAGCTTCAGTGTTGTTAATCTTTTCTCAAGCAGCCTACACAGAATTTTCATTGGATAGATGAATCCAATTTTGGCACCAGATCAAATTAGCAACTTGTTCAAAATAACATGTAAATAATCAGCACAGAAAAGCCACAACTACAGTTTATGGATAATGACAGTGCTAATTCAAGATACTACAGCTGGAATGGTAACAAACAAATCTCAACATTGACTTACTTTCTGTGTAGGCAATTGTTATAGCTGACAAACATGTACACTGTAACTTGTGCTATACAACGTGTTGACTGCTTTATCACGTTAACAAGGAAATAATGAATACTAGAACCTATTTAAATAATTGAACTGTACCTAGGTAAATCAAAACCTGCAACATATTTCTAGCAGCAGCCTACATTGACTACGTGCAGTTCAAGACTCAAGCAAAATTTCACTACAACTAAGAATTTCTTTCCAGTGACTCAAATAGCTATCTTTGTAAAACAAAATAATTTTAATCTGATTAAACCCAAATTTTGGTACAGATTGACAATACAGAAATAAAAATCAACAAGGAAAATACGAATATTATTGCAGGCATTTTTAACGATATGTCAAGTGCATTTCAAGCAGAACAGAACGGTTGTTACAATGCAGAGAGGCTCCTTTTCTCATTAATCACATACCACAATGAACAACTTTCACATGATCTAACTCTTAGGAACCATAACTTAGGGAGGGTTATCCTTCAAAATACACAAAAGTTTTTTTCACTATAACAAGGCAAGCTCAGTTACAGAATTTTATTGATACAGTAGATTGATACAAATTTGACAGGGGAGGTAACTAGAGTAAGGTGTACAATTTGAATGTCTAATACACCATCAGTATTAAAATATTTTAACTAAAACCCTTTTATTTTTCCAATTTTATCTAAAAGCCTAGACAGTTCTGGCATCAATACTGACAAGTAAAATGCCACAAGCATTTTTAGTTGACTTCACATTTTATACAACTGAGGACTTCCTGTCCAACATCTTCAGTGGTGGAAAGCAGAAGCAGTAGAGCAGGTTACAGAAACAAGTATATATAATCAAACACTAAAGGGATTTAGAAAAGGTGACTTTCCAACAAATCTAACCACAGAAGTATGTGCTGCAGGAAAATGCAATAATGTATTTGTTCTTTCCATGAACCAGTCCCTTCTTGAAAGTAGGATGCCACAGAAGGTACAATTATTAACAAGTATTGCTTAAGTTGTCAACGTTCATTTTAACCAACTTTCTTCACCCACACATTTAATACACAGTTGTGTTGGTGATTTAAAGCTGTAATTTAAAAGCTATACAAGCACATTTTCAATCAAAACATAAAAAAAATATGTACAATTTCCTTTATTTCAATCTCTCTGTAAAGCCAGTACATTGTAGTCAGCACACATCACAATGCACGACAACCCACAATTTATGAATTGATGTGTTTGCCAAAAGCTTGTGACCTTGGGACTGCAAATGCATGGGTAATAGATACAAGATGCTTTCTTTAACAACCAGTTATCAATTAGACAGTGTCCTTTAGCCTTGAGCTTTACAGTACAACAATTACCAAAGCTCTAATGCCAACATCAGAAAATATTTACTCTTCATCTTCTTTCCCTCTTATTGGGCTTGCGTCGCACCTGTTGGGACACAAAATAGGATAGGATTTTTTCCCCCCAAAGAATAATGCTCGAGACAACATTTCAGTTATAGTTTTCATGAAGTGTTAAACATAATACATATATTCTCTAGATTTTGGTTTTGTAGAGCAGAGGGTAAATGATGATCAAACCCTGATGCAAACAAAGTTTCCGTTCATTAAAATGTAATTGTTCTGAATAGGAGCTATACAAGATCAACTCAGTTCGGGACAGTTTCCCAGAACAATGTGTCATTGAACCAACCAGGGAACAGGCTATATTAGATCTTGTATTGTGCAATGATACTGGGTTAATTAGCAATCTCATAGTAAAGGATCCTCTGGGGCAGAGGGATCATAATATGATAGAATTTCACCTTAATTTTGAGAGTGACTTGCCTAAGTCTGAAACTAGAGTCTTACACCTATATAATTGGCTTTAAGTTTAAGGGGCGAGTTGCTTAAGGTCGATTGGAAAAATAGATTAAAAGGTATGGTGGTAGATAAGCAGTGGCTAGCATTTAAAGAAATATTTCATAATTCTCAACAAAAATACATTCCATTGAGAAACAAAAACTCCACGGGAAAAGTGATCCAACCGTGGCTAACTAAAGAAGTTAAGGATAGCATCAGATTGAAAGAAGCAGCTTATAGAATAACAGTAAGCCTGAGGATTGCGAGAGTTTCAGAAACCAGCAAAGGTTGACCAAAAAAATTGATAAAAAGGGAAAAAAAGAGAGAAAACTAGCAAGAAATATAAAAGCAGATTGTAAGAGCTTCTACAAGTAGGTAAAAAGGAAGAGTAGCAAAATTAAATGTTGGTCCCTTAGCAGCTGAGACAGGAGAAATTATTATGGGAAATGGCAGAAACGTTAAACAAATATTTTGTATCTGTCAATTCACAGTAGAAGACACAAAAAGCATACCAAGAATGGTGGGGAACCAAGGGTCTAATGAGGGTGAGGAACTTAACGTAATTAATATAAGTAGAGAAAAAGTACTAGAGAAACTAATGGGACTAAAAGCCAACAAATCCCCTGGACCTGGCGGCCTACAGAAGAACAGATCATAAGAAATAGGAGCAGGAATAGGCCACTTGGCCCCTGGAGTCTGCTCTGCCATTCAAAAAGATCATGGCTGATCTTGGGCTCAAAGCTACTTCCCTGCCCGCTCCCCATCCTAGGGTTCTAAAAGGAGGTGGCTGCAGAGATGAACAATATTGGTCTACTCCCAAGTTCCCCACCATCACACAAGCCAGTTTCCAGCCAATTCGATTCACTCCACGTGATAGCAAGAAACGGCTGAGCGCACTGGATACAGCAAACGCTATAGACCCCGCTAATACCTCGGCTATCGTGCTGAAGACTTGTGCTCCAGAACAAGCCTCGCCTCTAGCCAAACTGTTCCAGTACAGCTACAAAACTGGCATCTGTCCGACAATGTGGAAAACTGCCCAGGTACGTCCTGTCCACAAAAAGCAGGACAAATCCAATTACCGCCCCATCAGTCTACTCTCAATCATTAGCAAAGTGATGGAAGGTGTCATCGACAGTGCTATCAAGCGGCACTTACTCACCAATAACCTGCTCACTGATGCCCAGTTTGGGTGCCGCCAAAACCACTCATTACAGCTTTGGTCCAAACATGGACAAAGGAGCTGAATTCCAGAGGTGAGAGTGACTGCCCTTGACATCAAGGCAGCATTTGACCGGGTGGGGCACCAAGGAGCCCTAGTAAAACTGAAGTCAATGGGAATTGGGGGGAAAATTCTCCACTGGCTGGAGTCATACCTAGCACAAAGGAAGATGGTTGTGGTGGTTGGAGGTCAATCATCACAGCCCCAGGACATCGCTGCAGGAGTTCCTCAGGGCAGTGTCCTAGGCCCAACCATCTTCAGCTGCTTCATCAATGACCTTCCCTCCAACACAAGGTCAGAAATGGGGATGTTCGCTGATGACTACACAGTGTTCAGCGCCATTCACAACTCCTCAGATAATGAAGCAGTCCATGCCCGCATGCAACAAGACCTGGATGACATTCAGGCTTGGGCTGATAAGTGGCAGGTATCATTCGCGCCACAGAAGTGCCAAGCAATGACTATCTCCAACAAGCTCCTTGACATTCAACGGCATTACCATCGCCAAATCCCCCACCATCCACATCCTGGGGGGGGGTCCACCATTGACCAGAAACTTAACTGGACCAGCAAAATAAATAATGTGGCAACAACAGCAGGTCAGAAGCTGGGTATTCTGCGGTGAGTGTCTCACCTCCTGACTCCCTAAAGCCTTTCCACCATCTACAAGGCACAAGTAAGGAGTATGATGGAATACTCTCCACTTGCCTGGATGAGTGCAGCTCCAACAACACTGAAGAAGCTCAACATCATCCAGGACAAAGCAGCCCGCTTGATTGGCACCCCATCCACCACCTTAAACATTCACTCCCTCCACCACCGGCATACCGTGGCTGCAGTGTGTACCATCTACAAGATGCACTGCAGCAACTCGTCAAGGCTTCTTCGGCAGCACTTCCCAAACTCACGACCTCTATAACCTAGGCGCATGGGAACGCCACCACCTCCAAGTTCCGATCCTTCATCGTTGCTGGGTCAAAATCCTGAAACTCCCTACCGAACAACACTGTGGGAGTACCTTCACCACACAGACTGCAGCGGTTCAAGAAGGTGGCTCACCACCACCTTCTCAAGGGCAATTGGGGGTGGGCAATAAATGCTGGCCTTGCCAGCGACACCCACATCCCATAAACAAATAAAAAAAAAAAAGATAGTGGTTTTGATCTTCCAAAATTCCCTAGATTCTAGAATGGTCCCAGCAGATTAGAAGGTCACAAATGTAACACCCCTATTCAAGAAAGGAGGGAGAGAAAAAACAGGGAACTACAGGCCAGTTAGCCTGACATCAGTTGTCTGGAAAATGCTGGAATCCATTGAAGTGGTATCAGGGCACTTAGAAAATCATAACATGATTAGGCAGAGTCAACATGGTTTTATGAAAGGGAAATCGTGTGACAAATTTATTAGAGTTTTTTGAGGATGTAACTAGCAGTGGGAACCAGTGGATGTAGTATATTTGGATTTCCAAAATGCATTTGATAAGGTAGCCACATAAAAGGTTATTACACAAGATAAGGGCTCATGGGGTTGGGGGTAATTTTGTAGCATAGATAGAGGATTGCTTAACGGACAGAAAAGAGAGAAGGGATAAACAGATCTTTTTCAGGTTGGCAAGCTGTAACTAGTGGGGTGCTGCAAGGATCAGTGTTGGGGCCTCAGCTATTTACAATGTATATTAATGACCGAGATGAAGGGACCGAGTGTAATGTATCCAAGTTTGCTGATGATACACAGGTAGGTGGGACAGTAAGCTGTGAGGAGAACACAGAGTCTGCAAAGGGATATAGATAGACTAAGTGAGTGGGCAGTAAGGTGGCAGATGGAGTATAATGTAGGGAAATGTGAGGTTGTTCACTTTGGTAGGAAGAATAGATAAACAGAATATTTTTTAAAATGGTGAGAAACTTTGAAATGTTAGTGTTCAGAGAGATTTGGGTGTCCTCGTGCAAGAAACACAGAAAGCTAGCATGCAGGTACAGCAAGCAGTAAGGAAGGCAAATGGCATGTTGGCCTTTATTGCAAGGGGGTTGGAGTATAAGAGTAAGGAAGTCTTGCTACAATTGTACAGGGCCTTGGTGATACCACACCTGGAGTACTGTGCACAGTTTTGGTCTCCTCATCTAAGAAAAGATATACTTGCCTTGGAGGCGGTGCAACAAAGGTTCACTAGATTGATTCCTGGGATAAGAGGGCTGTCCTATGATGAGAGATTGTGTAGAATAGGGCCTACACTCTCTGGAGTTTAGAAGAATGAGAGGTGATCTCATTGAAACATACAAGATTCTGAAGGCGATTGACAGGGTAGATGCTGAGAGGTTGTTTCCCCTGGCTGGAGTGTCTAGAACTAGGGGGCATAGTCTCAGGATAAGGAGTAGGCCATTTAAGACTGAGATGAGGAGGAATTTCATCACTCAGAAGGTTGTGAATCTTTGGAATTCTCTGTCTCAGAGGGCTGTGAATGCTGTGTCTTTGAGTATATTCAAGGCTGAGATAGATAGATTTTTGGACTCTAGGGGAATTAAGGGATATGGAGATTGGGCGGGAAAGTGGAGTTGAGGTCGATGATCAGCCATGATCTTATTGAATGGCAGAGGCTCTTATTTCTTTCTTATGTTCTTATGTTAAGATCAGTGTTTTAGATCCTACCATGTGTTTATGAAATGTAAAACAGGTCATCCCTTACAGCCAGCTAGAAGTGCATTTGACACAGTCTGGCAAACAATAAGAGCAAAAATGCAAAAAAAAAGGGGAAAACAAAAAACTTCAAAAATGTGTTTCTGGTTTCTTTTACTTTTCTATTTCACTCTTACTCAGAGGTTATCCAAGGTGAGGTTGTATAACAAATACTAAAACTCTGAATAGATACCAATCGTAATACCCCATTTAAGATTTGTAACAGCAGTTGTATATGTACACACATGTACATCCCAATTAATAACCATACCCTCAGTGTACTTAATTCATTCTCCTCTTCTGTGTTCACGCCATCCACTGAACCTTCCTGGGAAATATCCATGTTCTCCAACGAACTATCATGATGTGAATCTATCTCTGCAGATGAATCATTTTCTCTACTGGCAACTCGTCTTGAACGTCCTCCACGACTGCAAAACAAAGACACATGAGCAACCTATTTTCACAGTTGTGCTAATTATTCAGAAAGCAGTAAAAATGCCATGAGAAGCTCATAATGACATAGTGGTGAACTAAATGTTGCACTGACGTGAATGTGGTTTAGTGCTGGTTTTCAAATTCATATTTTGCACTAACATTTAAAGATCCAACTATTCCTGCCAAGGTACAAATTCAACTGGTCTGGTGTGAGGAAAAGGGTAATGTGTGAAGATGCCCACCTTTTAGTATGTTGTCATTCACTTTAAATTAAGTTAAAAACTTTAAACATGGCAGGGGAATGGGACTCTCAAAACAGGGAAATATCTAAGTTTTAGTTCCATAAACTGAGTGCTGCAATGGGTTATTTAAGCTCTGGAACCCAATTGTGCATCCAACCCAGAAGGATACAAGTGTTCCCTCTCCACCACAAACTTTGGTAATCTCAACCCAATGCCTGGAGACCACAACTCTACAATAGAAAAATGTTCATAATTCAGACTAAATTGGAAATCTCAGTGTGGGTCACAGGGATGCCCATTGTGGAACACTGAAGTTTCAGTATGGCATGTTCTTCTGAGGCTGGTGTTAAAGAGTACATTCAAGGCAAAGTAAAAACAATTTTTCTCTATCTGGCAATAATACACCTGCTTTAGGAGTGCTTGATAGCAACAATGGGTACCAAAGCTGGTCAAGGATTCCACAACCCCTCTTCCCTTGTGCCAAAATCCTTGAGGAGCACAAAAAGTCAAAGCTTATGACCTATAGACTTATTAGTCTAACATTTGTTGAGGGGAGGTAATTATAATCTGTTATTAGGGATAGAGTGACTAAGCACTTAGACAAATATGAACTGATCAAAGGCAGCCAAAATGGATTTGTAACGGGTAAGTTATGTCTGTCTAACCTTGTTGAATTTTTTGAGGCGGTTACTAATGTGGTAGATAAGGGAGTGTCTATGGTCATTATTTATATGGACTTGCAGAAGGCATTTGATAAGGTTCCACACAGGAGACTGTTAGCAAAATGAAAGCACATGGAATTGGAGGCAACCTATTGACATGGGTAGGGAATTGGTTAGGACGTAGGAAACAGAGTAGGGATAATGGGTATGTACAGTATTCCAATTGGCATGATGCAACTAGTGGTGTTCCCTAGGGGTTTGTACTGGGGTCTCAGCTTTTTACTATACTTATCAATGACTTAGATGAAGGAATAGAGGTCCTGGAAGTCTTGTGGCATGTACCAGTACCTGCTTATGCACAGAGTACACTATAGGTGGCTTTACTAATTATAGAAAAAAAAACATACATAGTTTATTCCAATTTTCATTGCCTGGTAAAAGGGAAAGAACTTCAACGTCACCAAATTTTAAACAAACATCCTAAGTTACTACACTAAGTAGTGAGCATTCTAAGTAAATACTATAAACGTATAAGACAATGGCCCAAAAATTAGTGCCGCTACGCGAGAGTACGCACTGTGTACTCTCGCGTATTCTGTCTCCAATTGCCGGTTTTCTGCATGCACTGCGCATGCGCTGAAAACCGGCACTTGGTGAATTCAAAAGGGGGCGGTTCCTAGGTGAACCGCGTGCGCGCTACAGGCTGCGCGCACGCTGTGCACTTAGTGCTTTGGACGCGCAGGTAAGCATGGAAGATTTTAGACATAAAAAAAGGAGGCGTAAGACCCTCTTTTAACAAGGTAAGTACTTAATTAAGTATTATTTTGAATTTTTTTTAACAGGTATATTTTTTTTTTAGAGACTTTAAAGACAGGTAAGTTTATTTTTATAACTTTTTAAAAGATTTAAAATTTTTTCAAAAATTTAATTTTGTGTTTAAAATGGTTAATTTATTTAACTATACTTATTTTATTAATCTGATGGTTTTAAAAAAAAATTTAATTGAGGTTTAGCTGTTCTTTTGGGGGGGTATAGTATTCATAGCTTTCACAGCCGTGCTGTGAAAGCTATGAATGAAAGATGGTGTGCTGCCATTGGCTCTAACTGAGTCACGTGATCCCACAGCTCGCACGAATTAACTACGCCTGTGGGATACGAAAGCACTGCACAGATGCTGTCCAGAACATCAAGTTCGTGCGAGCTCGGACTGAAAAAGCCAGCGCGCAGTGAGAGATCGCGGGAAGGCCTTACCCTCGCATGAAGGCTCACTCACTAATTTTTGGGCCAATGTTGTAAAGAACAAGACAAGGTAAAAATCTAAGAAGCCGATGCCTACACAACACTAAGAAATGTAACTTGAAGTTCTGGGTAATGGCTTGGATTGGCCAAATGGCAGGATGGAAGTCAAATCTACTATCTCTCAAAAACCCTCAGAACCCACAATCTAGATTTAGGTCAGATGCTAGTATTGGACCATATTCAATAAAGTAACTACAGAGCTGGTTAAATAAAAATATTTTTCTTAATAAAGAAATACTCTGCTGTTTTTCAGTATAGTACGGCCTTACTTATCCACCCTCGCATTAGCTGCAAAGCTGATGATGCCTGAATTTTTGAGGCATGATCTGGAGATTGGGTCGGGAAAGTCGTGTGGATCAGAGTGTAATATGATACCTCAACCGGATTTGAAAAACTGCAATCTGTAGCAGTGCTGCTTTTAAAGCTATTACAGGCATGCTTGCAAAATTAATGTAGTTATAACTACCCGTTGAGCCCAGGGGGGGGTTTTGAATTCAGGTCACTTGTTCTCAAATTTTAAAAATAAAATTTAACTTCAAATCATACTTTTAAACAGAATTGTTACTTAACTCAGATACAAGTTTTATTAGAACGCTGCTAACTTTGTATGAGTGGGTACACTGTTTAGGTTTGAATCAATATTACCTTAATTTTATGAGTTGATGTACTGAAACCTCAATTATCTGTTAGCTTCTATAGTCCAGGGGGTCTCATCCATTATAGTGGATAATTCATATAATAATGCAGGTGAAGAAACAGTCTGTGGTGCCACATATCTGCAATTATATTTTTATGTGCTGTCAACTTATCATAAACTAGATGTATGAGTTACACCTCAATATAGATTTCTGTGAAACAGAGAGCTGGAATGCAACTTGTGCACCATTCAGCTGCCCAGAACAGAAGGATCAGTTGTGTGAAGCAATTTTTCACTATTATATATTTGGGAAATGATGGTGTAATAATGACTAAAGTTAAAATGGTAAACCACGATATCAAAGTGTGTCAGATGACATTTGCATTCAACGATATTAGTTGAAATTACTCCATTTTTTAATACAAATTCAAGACTGCATGTTAGATGCAGTTTACACAAGCAAAATTACTACACATCAGCAATTTAAAATTACACTGATGGAGACACAAAGGATTGTCGGAAATGGTCAGGTGAATTAACTGCATACTAATTCAAGGAAATATCAGAATTCAGGATCCAATTTACATGCCATGATCCCACACATTTTGTTTTTGTCTTCCTGCAAGACACTTAGAACCACTTAATCCCCACCCGTGTGAAAACAGGTGATCTGTTCTTAGCTTTCAGCCACTTTTTCTCCCTATCTCCCAAACAGCACAAATGTGCTTGCTACCTCACTAATAACTTAGAAACTATCCAAGTACTGAACTGTGGAGACAAGGCAGGCTTAGGATTTTTAAATGTTTCAACTCAACTCTCTACCTTAAAATATCTGAATAAGATCACATTTAATTTTTTTAAATTTCCAAACGATCATCCAGAGGCACAAAACGGTGTTCAAAATATTAACGTAATCTTAATCACACTTCTTTGTTTCTATTTTCAGCCTTTAAACAAGTCATTCACTTACAAATTTCTCTTTGGTTGCGACTGCGGCGTAGGTGGTGTTTTTGGCGGCCTTCCTCGTTTCTTCTGTGGTGTAGACTCCGTAGATAAAGAGTCATTTGCATCAGACTCTGGAGTTTCTATTCTATAGTATAGATAATTGCAACATTTAGTGTTTCTTTCCTCAATTTCTAAATTTATTAAAATGCTAATATTAAAAATGTATAATTACAGACACTATATCCATACAATTGGATGCACATGTTGGGTTGTGAAAGATAATAAACTCAGCAGATCTAGGCCAAATTTAATTAAGTACTTTGGAGGACTCCTAATACATAGAAGAATTAATGCAGAGAGTAAATTGCAAGGTTATAATCTAATGACGTGGATCAAATTACAAGAGTAAAACTTAATCAGTTTATAAATGTCATTTGAACCCTTTTAGTCCTAAAATTATTCCGTTATCCGTTAAGAATATACTAATTTTGTGTGTGTAACTAAGTTTTCAATTCTTATCATTTTGTTATAACTCTTTTCAAGTCTATTCTGGGTTTATAAAATAAAGCAGACTGTTGAAAGTGCATTAAAGCATTTCTGACATCCTTATGATAATTTACAGCTAATTAAAGGGAAATTCCACATGCAGTATTAAAATAATCTACTGGCTAGCTATAGACCCTTGGGAAACATTTAAAAAACTTAAAACTTGAGAATTCATTGCACAAAACTTACCAATGTTCAGAATAGGTCACCGTCTACTAAAAATTATAATAAAAAGGGCACCTTTACAGTTAATATCAATGTGTTATTAGGGCAGTCATTTCTACATCAATTATTACAAACCTAAAAAATATTCCGCATCTTATTTTTCATGGTATTTTATATTTGTGACTATACATTAATAGGATTATTCTATTTAAATTTTTTTTTAAAGTAAACTAAGGGATCATAATGATTCCTGCAATTTTATAATCGTGATTGAAAGTTCTCCAACTGCTGTGAAGTTAAAATATCCAGTTGAAGCCTAGCCTTTTGAAACAAGGAGGTTTTGAAGTAAAAACTTTAATGACATTTAAAGGCAAAAATTAAAATTCAATGGTAAATGTAATCATTGTGAAATATGCATTTTTTTTTTACTTTGCTTAAAACATTCCAAATAAAATTCCCAGATAATTGTGTCCCCTGATTCCATCCTTCTTTGATGGGTACAACTGAATAGGTTGAATATTTTATCTAACATTTTTATCTCCGTAAATAAAATCATAGAATCAGAATGGTTACAGCACGGAAGGTCATTTGTCGAGCCTGTGCCGACTCTCAGCGAGTTCCATTCCCCTGCCCTTTCCCCGTAGCCCTGCAAATTTTTTTCCTTCAGATACTTATCCAACTCCCTTTTGAAAGATAAGATTGAGTCTGCCTCCACCACCCTTTCAGGCAGTTCATTCCAGATCTTAACCACTCGCTGCGTAAAAAAGTTTTTTCTTACGTTGTCTTTGGTTCTTTTGCCATTCACACAGATTTAAGGTAAGACAAAAGAACCAAAGGCGACGCAAGAAAAAACTTTTTTACGCAGCGAGTGGTTAAGATCTGGATTGCACTTCCTGAGAGGGTGGTGGAGGTAGACTCAATCTTATCTTTCAAAAAGGAGTTGGATAAGTATCTGAAGGAAAAAAATTTGCAGGGCTACGGGGAAAGGGCGGGGGAGTGGGACTAGCTGAGAGTCGGCACAGGCTCGACAGGCCGAATGGCCGCCTTCCGTGCTGTAACCATTCTATGATTCTATTTACAGAGATAAAAATGTTAGATAAAATATTATTCAACCTATTCAGTTGTACTCATCAAAGAAGATGGAACCAGGGGACACAATTATCTGGGAATTTTATTGAGTGCTTCTATACAAACACTAGAAGCATTATGAATAAACTGACAGAATTATGGCTGTATGGGGAAGGGTGGAGTGACCATCTTTTTTAGGACAGAATTAATAGTGGAGGGGATACTGCAAGTGGAAAATATAATGGGGAAACATTGTGGCTCCAACTGGACTTATGAGAAATATTAAGAGTGCTTCTCGGACTGAGGAAGATAAATCAAATATTTTCCAAATGGTGAGCGACTAGGAGCTGTGGAGGAGCAAAGGGATTGAGGTGTCCATGTACACAAATCACTAAAACCTAGTACACAGGTACAAAAAGTAATCAAAAAGGCTAATGGATTGTTGGCCTTCATCACAAAGAGAGCTGGAATTCAAAATGAAGATGTGATGCTTCAGTTGTACAGAGCCTTGGTCAGATGCCATCTGGAGTACTGCGTTCAGTTTTGGGCACCACACTTCTTGAAAGATATATTAGCCTTGGAAGGGTACAGTGCAGATTCACTGGAATTATATCAGGGTTTAGAATTAAATTATGAGGACAGGTTGCATAAACTTGGCTTCCATTCCCTTGAGTTTAGAATGATGAAGGGTGTTCTAATCGAGGTGTTTAAACTGTTAGAGATTCAATAGGGTAGATACACCTATTAACTCTGGTGGGGAAATCCAAAACCATGGGGCAGAATCTTAAAATTAGAGCTAGGCCATTAGAAGGCAAACCAGGAAACATTTTTTTTTCCCCACAGAAAGGGTAAAGTTATTCGTATGACATTGTTATAGATCACCAAACTAAGAGGGTAAAATGGATTTGCAGCATCAAATTAAATCACTAAGGTAGTGGTAATGGATTTCAATTATCCAGTTATAAAGGTGGACAAATGAGGGACAGGCACAAGAGACTGGAGGCTTCCAAGAAACATTTACTGATGCAACTGAACGACTGCTTAATTCTGTATGCAAGGAGTAGGGGGTAATATCTTAGACCTAATGTTCAGTAATGAGCTACAGTTGATTGGTGACCTAAATGTAGGGGAAGCATCTGGAATATTGTGTATTCTTGGTCCCTTCCCCCACTTTAAAAAAAAACCCCATAATTTTGGCTCTAAAGAGCAACAAGGATGATCCCCAGCCTCTGCATTCAGCTGTGGACATGGACTGGAGTTTGGATTCATTTGAGGGGTTTAGACTTAGAGAGGATCAGATTTGAGTCCAGGTGTGGATGAGCCCAGCATGAAGTGGGATGAATGTCTTTAGGCCTAATGGTCTTTGTGTCCGGAGTACATAAGGCATTTTGAGTAATTTGTGGGGAATACAACACCACCTGGTGGTGTGACAGAATTGTTACAGGTCAATGCTGTCATTTAACATAAACACAATGCAACCTCGTGCCAGGTCAGGTCATAATTACCGGTACATGTTGACATTTTAAATCTAGAACGAAGTCTGATGTGATGTTCTCGTGCTCATCAAGGATGGGGCAGTTTTTGTAAAGGCATAAGAATAATTCCAAATAACTTAAAAAGTAATTGACTGGCCAAGGTTTTGTTTGATGTTCTGGTCACGTCACTGACCGTTTTACCTATCTAAGGCTAGTGAAGACACGTTTGAAGGCACAGCAAGTTGTAACTCGCTTACAAGAGTGGTATAGAGCCAATAAAAATCAGAAGGTATAAAAGTCCCAAAATTTTAATAGTTACCGCCTTATATTTTTGATGATATGAAGGCATTCACAATCTTTTCCGTCAACTATGGGTCTTTTTAGACCAACTTGATTTCAGTTATAGGCAAGTTGCTAGAAGGGATCATCAGACCAGTGATACTCTTGAGCAAGCTATCCCCAAGACTACAATCTCGGTGTCTTATATTGATGGACAGTTCTTGGTATCGGACGATGCCACCTTCCATACCAGTGCTTCAGATACGTCTTCCTTTCTCCTCAACCGAGGATTCCCATCACCACGGTTGACAGAGCCCTCGACCATGTCTGTCCCATTTCCCGCACTTCTGCTCTCACCACTTCCCCTCCCCACCAGAACCACGATAGAGTTCCCCTTGTCCTCACCTTTCACCCCACCAGCCTCCCCAGCCAACGGATCATCCTCTGCCATTTCTGCCACCTCCAGCGTGATGCCACCAACAAACACATCTTCCCCTCACCTCCCCTTTCAGCATTCCGAAGGGACCATTCCCTCAGTGACACCCTGGTCCACTCTTCAATCACCCCCAACACCCTCTTCCCTTCCCATGCAAGCGCAGGAGATGCAACACTTGCTCTTTTATTTCCTCCCTTCCCACTGTCTTGGGCCCCAAACACTCCTTTCCAGGTGAAACAGCGATTTACTTGTACTTCTTTCAATTTATTATACTGTATTCGCTGCTCACGATGCAGTTTCCTCCACATTGGGGAAAGCAAACACAGATTGGCCAATTGTTCTGCGGAACACCGCCGTTCAGTCCGCAAGTGTGACCCCGAGCTTCCGGTTGTCTGTCATTTTAATTCTCTGCCCCACGCCCACTCTGAACTCTCTGTCCTCAGCATCCTACACTGTTCCACTGAAGCTCAACGTAAGCTCGATTAGGCACTTTACAGCCTTCCGGACTCACTGAGTTCACCAATTTTAGAGCAGAACCACTGTCCCCATTTCTCCGAACAGCAGCTGTTGATGATTCTGTTATTCCCATTTACACATCCTCCAGACCCATCTTTTTTTCCTTACTTGACCCATTACCATCCCCTTTTGCCTTTCACCATTATCCCTTTTGTCATTCAATCACTCCTGCCTTGCAACCTATCACAGACCTTTCCTTTCTTAAAGCTTGTTACAGCTCTAACTGTTTCCAGTTCTGATGAAAGGCCATCGACTTGAAAGGTTAACTCTGTTTTTCTCTCTCCACAGATGCTGTATGAGCTGCTGAGTATTTCCAGTATTTTGTTTTTATTTCAGATTTCCAGCATCCACACTATTTTGCTTTTGTATTAGTGCTTGGTATCTGCAATTTATTATAATCTCTTGGGTAGCTTCACAATCTTTTATCTTTACCACTTGAAATCATCACGGTCCCCAAAGTTTCCTTGAGTTCCACTTCATAGCAATGCTGTCCCTGATCATACTGCTTCTCATCGTACACTGCAAGTCTAGTGTTAGCTTGGCCATTTTGTTCAACTGTGATAGCTCACTTACTGAACTGAATACTATCCAGTCACATTTTTTCTTTTAAAGAGAGGTAATGGCGGCAGTTTTAAAAATGGTGTGGGGTTGCTAATGGAGGATTTGGAGAGGTTGACAATGTCGCTCCACAGCATGGAACTGAGGAAAATTAGTTCAGAATGTTACAGGACAGATTATTAAGTCTGTGGTGGTGATTTTTACTCCACGAGCCACATAGTCCAATTCCACTCTCCTCCTTACTCCACATATTATTATTCTTTATTCTTTCATGTACCTCGTGGAAAAAAAAAATTATGGACTCTGCTTCAACACAGCTTGTGGGACAGAATTCCACATTCTAGCCAGCTTGTGTAAGGAATGTTATTTAACTACTCCTTTAATACTTTTTGTAATAATTTTAAATATGTGCCCTCTCACTGCTGCCTTGCCAACCAATGGAAACAATTTCTATTTCCCTATCGCAACTCTTCATAATCTTAGGTAGTCAGGAGCTGTGCAAGGGGCTGCATAAACCGGAGTCATAAGCAGGCCACTTCTTTTGGAAAAACTATTTAGTTACACCCATCAATTTATCATCTTTGGATAATTTACAGAACTGGGCTTCAATCAATCAAGACGAGCATTTCCCAATCTAAGTTCTCTTACTTAAAGACTGCTTGAATAGTTTCAATGCTCATTCTATATAAATCCATATTACAATTCTACTTTACTAGTCTTGAATACATTATGGGTCTTTTAGTTTTCACATTTTACTTAGAGTAACAAATATAATTTTAAGCTCTTAAAGTTTTAGTCCATCAATGGCTGAGGATGTGCAAAATCACCACTTTCCAAGTACCAACCTTTGCTGAGCTTTTTTGGGTGTTCTTGGTTGTCTGGTTTTTTTTTGCTTCTGTTCCTTGTTTTCATTATCTCCATCACCATCTTCTTCCTCTGTCGATAGTGCCCTCTTTTTACCCTTTTTGCCTCCCTTTCCTTGCGTCTCTCCCTTAGGAACTTCCTCATTAGTAGCTTTTGGCGGACGCCCTCTCCTTGTCTTCTTTGGTGGACTATTCTGTTCATCTTCATTCTCCAAGAGGTCTTCTTTTGATCTTTTCTCTTCTGGCCATTGCTGCTCATCTGATTCGGAGGTGTGTGCAGCTCTTTTTCGACCACGCTGACCTGCTTTTGCAGGTTTCACCTGATCCAGAAGTTCTGCATTTGACCTATCCTCTTGATCTAATGAAATCGCAGAGGCTGCTTTCTTTCGTCCTCTTGGTTTATCAGTTTCTGACTATAAAGAACAATTGGTTATCATTGGCTTGTGAGATTAGAACAAAAAACACAGTTAGCTACCTGTGATAGGGCAAAGAACGTGATGGAATAAAAAATAAAACAAATTGCTCCTAGCATTTATTAGATACATTATTTATTAACTCCTAAAATAGTCGCTATGACTTGAGCTCGTTATGTCGAGCAGTCTACAATTAACCAAGGTGTCAAACATTTGACTGACAGAAGTGAACCGAGAAGTGATTATCCCATATAAACCAGAAAAACAGATTACATTTGGATCAGACTGCCGTATCTTCCAGAACTTCTCGTATTCAGTCATGCCCACAATACTGCCATCATCACCCAAGTTATTATTACACTTTGCAAAGTGACTCTCTTTCCTCTCCACCAATACCCTTCCAAGGTGTCAGAATGTAAACACAAGGTGACACAGCATGTTGGCACTTTTAGAACATGGCTTTGGATCAGTTTCCTACAAACCAAGTTCATCTGGGGGAAATTACAGACTGTAGCCATACAAAGGTAACAGGATAGACACATCACAAGTTTAGCCTTGATGCTGGGTGGGAGCAAAGAAAGATTTTGCGCTCAAGAAAAACTGGACACCAATAGGCAAGTCACAGATTTTGTTAAATGATTGCTTTGTATCCGTCTTCACAGTAGAGGAAGATGATAAAAATACCAGCAGTACAAGGGAACCTGAAAATAATTCAATTCAAAAGGGAGGAACTTAGTAGATTTAAGTTGGACAAATCTCCAGGACCTGATAGTTTCCAGCCAAATGTATTAAAAGAAATGGGTAAAGATAATGCAGATGCACCAGTCCCAGTTTTCCAAAACTCTTTACTATTGTGCCTATAGAATGGAAAATTGCAAATGTTACCCATTATTTAAGAAGGGAGGGAGGGAGGGAGGGAGGAAGTAACCAGGAAACTACAGACCAATTAGCTTAACACCAGTTGTGGGGAAGTTACTGTGAGAGTATCTGGGCATTTGGACAAATATGAACTGATCAAAAGTCAGTATGGATTTGTGAAGGGTAGGTTTTGCCTAACTAATTTAGTTGAATTTTTTTGAATGGTGGATAACTGCGTCAATGAATGAATGTTCTCTTATATGGACTTCCAGAAGGCATTTGATAAGGTTCCGCACAAGAGATTAGCAAAAATAAAAACGTATGATATTGGAGGTAACCTTGTGACATGGGTTGGTAATTGGTTGGAAGATAGGAGACAGAAAGTCGGGATAAATGGAACGTACTCTGATTGGCGGGATGTGACAAGTGGTGTTATCCAGGGACCTGTACTGGGGCCTCAGCTTTTCACCATATACATTGATGACTTGGATGAAGATATTGAAAGTTGTATATCCAAGTTGCAAGTGACACTAAATTAGCACAGCAAATTATGTAGATGGGATGGAAGTTACAAAAGGGACAAGCACAGATTAAGTGAGTGTGCAAAACTGTGGTAGATGGAGTTCAACGTGGGGAAGTGTGAGGTCACCCACTGTGGATCCAAGAAAGACAAATTGAAATATTTTCGTCCTGGTGAAAAACTAGTAACTGTGGAGGGCAAAGGGATTTGGTTGTCCATGTACAGAAATTAAAACCTAGCATGGAGGTATGACACGTAATCAAAAAGGCTAATGGATTATTCACCTTTATCTCAAGGGGGCTTAATTACAAAGGGGAGGAAGTTATGCATCAGTTGTACAGAGCTTTGGTCAGAACACATCGGAGTACTGTGTTTAGTTTTGGGGCACCAGGCCTCAGGATGGATATATTGGCCTTGGAGGGGATACAGTGCAGATTTACCAGAATACTACCCGGGCTTAAAGGGTTAAATTATGAAGACAAGTTACAAAAGCAAAATACTGCAGATGCTGGAAATCTGAAATAAAAGAGAAAATGCTGGAAATACTCAGGTCAGGCAGCATCGGTGGAGAGAGAAACAGAGTTAACGTTTCAGGTCGATCACCCTTCGTCAGAACTGGAAAAAGCTGGAGATGGAATAGCTTTTAAGCAAGTGTAGGGGCAGGGAGAGGGGAGGAAAGAACAAAGGGGAAGGTCTGTGATAGGATGGAAGGCAGGAGAGATTAAGAGACAAAAGGGATGATGGTGCAAGGCAAAAGGAGATGGTAATGGGACAAGTTAAGAAACAAAAGATGGCTCTAGATGAAGTGTAAATGGCACTGGCAGAAAGAAAGACAGCTGCCATGTGAGAGAGAGAAAAAAAAAAATAAATGGAAAAAAAAGATTGGGGCAGAGGTTATGGTCTGAAATTGTTGAACTCGATGTTGAGTCCAGAAGGCTGTAAAGTGCCTAATCGAAAGATGAGGTGCTGCTCCTCGAGCTTACGTTGAGCTTCATTGGAACAGTGCAAGAGGCCGAGGACGGTGAGGTCTGAGTGGGAGTGGAGCGGAGAATTAAAGTGACAGGCGACCGGAAGTTCGGGGTCACCCTTACGGATTGAACGGAGGTGTTCCGCAAAGCGGTCACCCAATCTGCGTTTGGTCTCCCCAATGTAGAGGAAACCGCATCGTGAGCAGCGAATACAGTATACTAAATTGCAAGAAGTACAAGTAAATCGCTGTTTCACCTGGAAGGGGGGTTTGGGGCCCTGGACAGTGGGAAGGGAGGAGGTAAAAGGGCATGTGTTGCATCTCCTGCGCTTGCACGGGAAGGTGCCGTGGGCGATAGAGGAGTGGACCAGGGTGTCGCAGAGGGAGCGGTCCCTACGGAATGCTGAAAGGGGAGGTGAGGGGAAGATGTGTTTGGTGGTGGGATCACGCTGGAGGTGGCGGAAATGGTGGAGGATGATCCGTTGAATGTGGAGGCTGGTGGGGTGAAAGGTGAGGACAAGGGGAACCCTATCGTGGTTCCGGGAGGGAGGGGAAGGGGTGAGAGCAGAAGTGCGGGAAATAGAACGGACACGGTCAAGGGCCTTGTCAACCACAGTAGAGGGGAATCCTCGGTTGAGGAAAAAGGAAGACATGTTGGAAGCACAAGTATGGAAGGTGGCATCGTCAGAGCAGATGTGGCGGAGACGGAGAAACTGGGAGAATGGAATAGAGTCCTTACAGGAAGCGGGGTGGGAGGAAGTGTAGTCCAGGTAGCTGTGGGAGTCAGTGGGCTTGTAGTAATGTTTCTTAATAGCCTATCCCCAGAGATGGAGACAGAGAAGTCGAGGAAGGGAAGGGAAGAGTCAGAGATGGACCATGTGAAGGTGAGGGAAAGGTGGAAAATCTATCCCTTTTGTCGCTTAATCTCTCCTGCCTTTCATCCCATCACAGACCTTCCCCTTTGCTCTTTCCTCCCCTCCCCCTGCCCCTACACTTGCTTAAAAATCTGTTCCATCTCCAGCTTTTTCTAGTTCTGACGAAGGGTCATCGACCTGAAACGTTAACTGTTTCTCTCTCCACAGATGCTGCCTGACCTGCTGAGTATTTCCAGCATTTTCTCTTATTACATAATCATGGCTTGTATTCCCTGCAGTTTAGAAGGTTGAGGGGTGATCTAATTGAGGCCTTTAAAATGATAAAGGGATTGGAAAGAATGGATACAGAACAACTATTTCCTCTGGTGGGCGAATCCAGAACGAGAGGGCATAATCTTAAAATTAGAGCTAGGTCAGTTAGCATGAAATCAGGAAGTACTTGCTCACACAAAGGGTAGTGGGAATCTGGAATTCGCTCCCCCAAAAGGCTGTGGATGCTGGGTCCTTGAAATTTTCGAGACCGAGATAGATAGATTTTTGCTAGGTAAAGATATTATGGTATATGAAGCAAAAGCAGGTAAATGGAGTTGAAATACAGATTAGCCATGATCTAACTGAATGGCAGAACAAGCGCGAGGGGCTGTATGGGCTATTCCTATTAGATTTGGAGTAAAAATTGGGAGAACTATGCGAAGCAGAAACGAAGACTAAAACCACACAGCACAATGTTAAATGGAACTTTCTGATTTACTAATATTCAGAGAGCTTCTTTGCAGTAAAGCACTTCCTCCTTGAACAGCACAACTGTTGCTATTAAGAAACCCATCCTCGTAATACTTTCAGTAAAACATATTGTGCATACCAACAGTTCAGCTCCAAACCAAGGAAATCGCCAGGTTTGTAACGAGCCGTCAACTAATTATCTTGACAAACCATCTTGCCCAACTTTATTCTGTAAAACTTGATATATAGGTCCTGAATATCACTAAATGTGATTAGTTCTGACCTCAAAATAGCTCAGCCATGGAATATAATCTTCTCTTGAACACACTCAGTTAGACATACCCTCAGATGGTCTGAGTCTTCCCTCTTTTCCATTTTCTTTGCTGGAAGAGGTGGATTCTTCATTACTGTGATGTCTTCATTTTCACACTGATCGATTTCAGAGGTATCAAGCCTTGATTAAAAGATTTACAAATTGAGTATTCAAATACAGCTAACATGACTAATCAATTTCTTGTTCCATTTCCTTGCACAAATCTTCCCATCCATCTAGTTCATTTCTCAAAAGAAAGAAATTTTACAATTTTCCTCCCTAATAGATAAACAGTGACATATATTCTACCAGAAAATATCCATCTTTCCATTAAGAAAAATACCACAGAGTGATAACTGCCTTGAAATCACACCTTTTCAAAATATATAATGCAAACTTTATGGAAAATTATGTTCTGCTGTGAAAAATAACATTGTAAGACGAGCAGCAATTGCAGTTACAACATTATCTGTTATTACAGAAATATAATAGCCAATATTTGTACTCATTTACCCATGGATCCTCCCAGAGTGTGCCATTTTCCCACATTAAATAACAGTTACCTGTATTAAGGTTGTACAGCTATCATTGCTGGTTGCTAGGAAATCCTAAAATTATATCCTTTCACTATTATAATCATTTCCAAGTCATTTTTGGAAAGAACATGTGAAATACAGTGAATGTCTGTTTTGAACCTGAAAACCCCGTTCACATCTGCTTGTTTTAAGTACAAAATAAAGCTCCTCCAGCAGAAATAATTTCAGACTCAAGATTAAGTGAAATAATTTACTTCAAAATTTTTACAGTAGTAAAAATTAATATAAATTTAAAACATGTTCTGTAAATGAACACTGAACAATGCACCATTTGTCCTCCTTGTCTCCACTATTCTGAAGAGAATGGTTAATGCCAGGGTATGGCACCTAGGCACCAGAGCTTCTCTAGGTGTGTGCCTGGACAAAGTCTGATCAGTTCCTCTCCTTATATCTACTTTGTCCCATTTAGCAGGAGTTGCTGGGTAATGATCAGAAATAGGAACCCTAGACAATTTTCCGCCTCTCTAAACCAGAGAATCATTGAACCTGGGACCTTCCTAATCTGTATGGCTCGTTATTACACTACATGATGCAATTACTCACTAAGCCATTGCTCACAATGTGCCACTTTGACAAAATATGCAACAGTTGCATCCTGTGAGGATATCATATGCAAGTACAGGTTTTAGTTAATTTCTATTACTGTTGTTTCTTTAAACTGTTTCTAATATGGATTCTCAAACTATTTTTTCCTTAAAAGAAAATACACTGGGCTAGAAATTGGGTACCTTAGCGCCTCCCGTTGGTGCCTCCGGGGGGGCGCTAACGACTTTCCACCCGGGCACGACGTCGCTAACGACTCCCGCTAAATTCAGCGGCGGTGGTAACCGGTAGCGCCCCGCTCCGCAGGCGATGACTACATCATCACCGTGCTCAGCGCCCCGTTTTCACCCCACCTGCAAAGCATCTGTGCTGGGTGATGACAGTGACCGATTCAGGGGGTGAGAACAGAGTGGCAAGAAGCTCGTGGGACGCCAAGTAAGGGGAGGTGGCGGGCGGGGGAAAAAAAAATAAAATCGGGCAACTTACTTGTCGTGGCCCGTTGCGTCTTTGAATGCAGGGTCCGTGCCGCGATCTGGCAGCCCGGCACTCCTCGTGTGCCGGACTGCTGGCATGGCTCCCCGGTGGTCCAGGTAGGGTCCCGCAGAGTTTTGAGCTTGGGCCCTCCCCTTTAATGAGGGGAAGAGCCCTCCCATGCGGCAGTGCTACATGGCCCAGTGCCTAGCGTTGCAGAAGGCACCACCCCAATATTTGGGATTAGCTTGAAGTAGCGCTCCACCTTCCTCTTGGGGCGCTAAAACTGAATATCGCGGTCGCTGGCGCTAATTAGCGCCCCAAAATGGTCAATGCCAAATTTTTCCCCTACTATCTTTAAAACTGAGTACTGTACATTGTTTCAGTTTTCAAAGTACACAGCATTAGAATTTCTCATCACTAGACATTTAAGAAAAAAAAAAGTACAGAGATCTACAAAACAGATAACTGGTTAAATAATACACTGGGAATGAATCTTCTCTTCTCCACAAAATAAAAAATAATTTTGATTTAGCTGTTGAAATTTGACAGTTGTCCTAAAATGGCTAAGCTTCAAGCTTAGAACAGGGAACTTTAAGAAACAGTGATTCTCCTGGCAACTGAATGTCCTTTTAATTTTAGGCAGTTCAATGTTACTATTGACTGACTATGGAATTCATGTTAAGCCAGTGTTATTTTTGTACCTTCCTTTACTTCTTCCAGGAGAACTGGGATTAGAATTGCTGCTGGCATTACTCATAGTCTCCATTCGTGATGACTTGGTCTGTGCCTGTTTTCCTGCTGATGCCAGAGGCTTATTTACGGCACCAAGAACATTAGTTGCCTTCGGCTGTGTGGAATAAAAATCCAATATGATTAAGTTGAGGACAGATTGGCAGTTAAAATGTGAATTATAAAACAGCAATAGTTTTGAATTTTATGGCTTAATTAATACTTTTTAAAATTCATTTATGGGATGTGGGTGTCGCTGGCAAGACCAGCATTTATTGCCCATCCCTAATTGCCCTTATTACAATTAATGCTGATAAAAATGAAATAATACAAATTTCACATTAATACAATTCATTTTGAAAAGACTTGCATTACTGAACCTTAAAAAAAGGTTCATTTCTAACAAACAATCTTCAAAAGATTAGATACCACATACAAGTGGGGAATGAATTAAAAAAAAATCAAGGGCAACAGTTTCTGTGGTGCGCAGAGTAAAACTGAATGAAGAATTAGATTTGTGTGAAGACATCTAGCCGAAGCTGAATCGTTTCTCTATTTACAAGTGTATTAGAATTTAAAAATTGAAGAAGAAATACCTTTCCAGGTGTGAAAAAGGCTTTCATTTCTGAAGGTAGATAATTTTTGCTGTTGTTGAAGTTCTGGAAAAAAAAAGTTGAGAAAGCTTTTATTATTTCCAACTCTAACAGACATCAATAGAACAGTATTGTACAGTAAACAAGATTGCAATTTGCCATCTTCAAATTGTTATCCATGCTAAATTACAATATGCCGCTCCAGAAGAGTTCCAAAATGGAGGTGGACAGGATTTTATAGCAAAATAAAACTCAAATGAACATTCAAATAGATTTCACCCTTTGAACGAGATCAACGATCTGTGAGCAATGACAGTGTGTCTTATTTTATGTTACATAGCGAGCGAAGTTGCAGTCAGAGACAGCTGTAAACCTGATATCCTACAAAATTGACCTTTGTGGCTGCTGGAAGCACAGAAAGATTTGAAGAAATTGTACTTGGGAACCAACACGTCAGAGTTTTCCGACTGCCTAATGCGTGCTCCAGTTTCAGCAAGTAATATTTCATTTTACTTATACGGTCTGGGAAAGTGTTCCACAGGCAAAAGTGACTAAGCTCCTAAGTTTCTGTGCTATTCTTCTGGAATACCCCCATACCTCCATTTCCCTCCAAGCTATTTGCAGTCCAACTTTACAATGACAACCAGATGTTTTAATTTCATGTTATTATAAAAGATTTAACCAATATTAGTGTGAAACCCATATTCTATTTAATGACAGCACTGAGTGTTCCAGCAGGTTTTATGCAGGATAGAGAGTCAATTAAAGCAGGAGATGCAGCTTTCAGTCCTCATTTCACATTTTACAGTTTTCATTGCCAAAATGTTAATAAATCTCGACGTTCTTTTCCAGCTCTCATCAGCAACGAAGTAAAGATTAGAAATCGATTAAAGTAGTAATTAGACGTGCTGCTGGATAAAGAGGCAATTGGAATCGTTGAATTTTACAGCACAAGAGAATGCCATTTGGCCCATTGAGTCTGTGCTGAAAGAGCTATCCCTTTAGGCCCAATCTGCATACCCTTTTAAATTTTTTCATTTTCAAATATTTATGCCACTTTCCTTTTGAAAGCTGGATTATGGACTCTACATCCACCGCTGTTTCTGGTAAGGAATTCCATGTCCTAACACCCCTCTCCATCAATATTTGGATGCATTATTACTAACACTGCTATCGGCAGCGACTGCCAAAATCCACAAGATGGTCTGCTGCGTACATGCGCGGCACTGGCAGCGCACGTGGTCAGAAACGCGCATCTGCGCTTTTGAAAACTGCCCTAGTCAATCCGAACACAGTCTCCAAACCCATTGTAGCAATCTTGTATATACCGTATGGAATTCTATGACATGGCTCCTCTAGAATTGTTTGCAAGAAATTGCTAGATTACTTGGTCAGCTACCTCCTCTCACATCCCTGACAACGCAGGGTCAGGGTATAGTGAGAGTGAGGGGGACCAGGTTATAATGCAAGACCCAGAGTATAGCACGAGGGACCAGGGAATAGTTGGATGTCACTATAAGATAGGACCAGTAGGACATTCATAAGCTCAGCAGGTAACAGCAGTGGTGGGGGAATGGGCTGTAGGCTAAACAAAGTTACCGTAAAACTTAAGCAGCTAAACAGATCAGAGTCACAGCAGCTGTGTCTTACAGTGTAGTAGCATAATCTTGACGGCAGAGAAGTCCAGAAATTTGGACGCCAAATTTGGGCAAGATCCAGTGCTCACTGATGAAAACAAAGAGCAGGCATGGTCGGGGGATGGGAAGTGGGCCCAGGAAACTTTAAACCTGCAGCTTGAACTTGTAGTTAGGGTTAAAACACACCCACTATTAGAGCCGGGGAACTTAAACAGTAGAAGAGAGGAAATTGAGGAGCCAGTATGGTAAAGGATGCCAGTGGATGGCCAAGGATAGAGTTGCACAGCAAAGGAGTTCCCCAGAGAGCTGCTAGCCCAGGTCCCAGAGTGGAGCATCGGACGACGACTTGTAGCGGGTCTGTTCGGCGCCGAATTGCGTATGCGCAAACGTAATGTAACATGGCTTTGCGCATGCGCAAATTTGTTGCCAGCGTGGCACATGCCTAAGGCTATCAATAGTCACTCCATAAATCTTCTCCCCCTAACCGTTCACTTTGTTCTTTGATCTTACACTTATGCCTTCCAGTTAATGACTCAACACCGTGGAAACACTTCATAATTTTGAACACTGCTATCAAGTCTCCTCTGCACCTTCTTGGTTCTAATACAAAAAGCCCCAGTTTCATAGCTGAAGCCTCTTATCCCAGCTATTACCTTCGTGAATCGCTTTTGCACTCTCTCCATGGGCTTGACATCCTTCCTAAAGTAGGACACAATATTTAACAGTACTCTAACCAATGAATTGTGCAGGTTTTGCACGTTCTTCTTCGAGTGTTGGTTAGTTCAGTACAGATATGATGTAACAAAAGCACAGTGCTTTCAAAACCCAAAATTTGGCGTCATTTAAAAATAAAAAAGGCAAAAACAGATTAATTCTATTCAAGTGATACAATAATGTATCAATGTATTAATTGTAATATTTCTTTGGAAATAATGTGATACTAATACACATCATGTAATTGTATACATGGGAATCAGCAAGTGGACAACTGGGGAGATTTTTGAAGATAAGTGTCACCTACTAAAATCAATCGACTGTACGCACCTTATCAGGATGAGTGAAATATTTAGCAGGAAGGACTGGGTCCTTCGGAGACTCCAGGCTGTATGTAGTACTTTTAGAGATGATGATGTTCATCGCAACATCACAAACGGTGTATAATTTCTAAAAGGAAACAAACAAAGATGTAAGCTTTGCAGATTAATATTTTTAGAGAAGGGTCAGTGGAATGGTTAGATTTTGAAAAGCATATTTAAGTTATCCCTTGATGTCATCATCCTACCATCAATTTTCACTTAAATAGCATCACTTGGTAGTATTTTTAAAATATTCACTGATGCCCTCTGAAAGATACTGACCAAATAGAACAAAGATTGCAACAGCAGTGCCATATTGAGACGCGAGTCAGGAATGAGTACATGCTTGTATCTGTGTACCTCATTAAAGATCTCAATGGCATACTCAAACAACATGCTACTACCATTAACTACAGAATTCTGGAAAAGTACAAGCTGCAATATATCCCAATTATTCAAATTATTTGTATCAAAATTTAAAGACAAACCTCATTCGTCTTTGGATCATCTGGGCCCTGGACATCTTTTGTCTGTTTTATGTTTTCCACCATCTTTCTGATAAAAGCATGACTGTTGTTTTCATTTTTAACCATTAGGATTTCAAGCATAAACCATAAACATCTGGAGGACATAATTAAAATAAAGAAATTAGGTTATTACTTAAGAATCCAATTTCCCGAATAAGATGTATGGATTTCCAATTTTAACGTCTGACTAAAACAGGCATACTTGCTCACTTGCACTTCAATTCAGAACATCTGAAATAACCTTTAGCAGTATTAAAGCAGCAACTGATTTTTCCAAATGTTCTTACTCATTTTTTTAAACTTTTAAATAGTCTTCATAAATCAACAAACAGGCATTTTGTTTTGAAGCCAGAAAACAATCTTTCAGGTGCTCCGACAAATCACCGCAGTATATTTCAATTTAATGACCCTCTGGTTACACAAAACACGTTTGTGATTTGCAGCTTTCTCCTATTTCTCTCAAATCTCCCCCTACTTTAAAAAATGAAAGCCCTTAACAGGGATACTACTTCTACATAGCAGTTACTACACTTCAAAAGGCAATTCATTGTATGTGAAGCAATGTGAGACATTTGAGAGATGCATTAAGGTTATGTTAACACAAACTCTTCCTTTATTTGCTTCTATTCTCTTTCAGATGCGGTCACAAATTATGAAAAAAACAGAAGTATATTCTGCCAACCAAAGGTTAAAAAGGTGGGTGTGCACTTTATTTTGAAGGTGCAGCTAGTAGCTCTTGCTCCTATTTTAGATTAGGCGACCTAGTGAAGAGTAAATACAGGACCTGTGCTTTGCAGGTGCCAACAGGATAGGACTCTATTGGTCCCAGTCATTCAATTCAGAATGAGGGACGGTGTATAAGAATTTCATCATTAAGTTGCATATTTAAATTAATTAGTTAATTTGTATATGTCCCAAAGCTACAGTGAAATTACACTGCATTTTTGTTTCGTCTTTAAAGCTCATCTATTTTCTTTCAAGTAAATTAAGCATAAAAATTGATGTGCAGATCCTTCAGCTTTTGCTGGATTCTAGAAAGACATCAAGGCAAATGAGCTTTGTGAACAAGCGGTTCACTTATGTCACGTGAAACTGCCTACTCGAGGGATGCAACTAGAGACAACATCCTATTGTCAAAAGGAAAGGAGTGACTGGATTGTCATCATTCACAATGCCAATTCTTAGCCATTTTGTTTCCAAGAATCTGCTTTACTTCCAACAGTTTTTTCTAACTTCCCATACAGAGCTGCTTTGGGCTCGGATGAGCTGTATGTTATGTCTTCTTATTAAGTAACAGTGATTATATTTCAAAATAATTAATTGGCTGTGAAACACTTTGGGGCATCTTAAGGATGTGAAAGGCGATATATAAATGCATATTTATTCTGTCTGTAATCAAGGTGAATTCAAAAAGATACATACACTTCATAATGAATGCAGGTTTTTTTTTAAATAAGCACTCACTAAACAAATGCATGAAAACTGAGCAAAGGGTGGGATGTAATTTGGACATGGAGGGAAAAGGTTAAATATTTTTTTAGGATAACAAAGAACAAGTAGACATTTGTTCATATCTTTGCAACTTTAAATTATTTTGTAAACACTAATAGAACAGTAAAGTTAAATGGCACACTTACTCTTTAATGTCTTTCAGTTGCTCAATATCCTGTACCTTTACATAATCTGGATCATGTGCAAGGAGGTGAATTGTGTATGGAACAACATATTCGGGCAGCAACGATAACAATTTTTCTGCAGTCACACAAGAAAAAAAAAAAACTGGTCATTGGTTTCTAAATAAAATATTCAGGAAAAAAGCACCCCATTACAATTGCAGTAGTCACTGACTGCCATCAATTGACTTTTCTCACCTAAATTAATAATTCTCCTAGTTACGTCAGCAAAGGGTGTAAAGGCAGCATAAAATATCAATGATATGCCTGTTCTACAGATCTTCAAAATTTAAATTCAACTCACTTCAGATTTTTTCCCACCTCCGGTGCCATTTGCCGTTTCTCTTACCCTTCCGCGCAAATACCACAACTTGTTTATACTGGCCACCAACATACAGATCAAAACCCGAGCTTCTGTTGAGGTATTACAGTCTTGCCATTATTAAATTCCTAACCTCATTCTTGCAAAGCTGCAAGAGCTTTTTTTAAATTATGAAAGACAAAAATTTCAAACTATAAAGCTAACAAAAATGCTAAATAAAAATTATTAAAATGTATCCTGTAAGCATATAGATGGTTAAGCAGTAACATGTGGGCTCACAACTGTTATGCTCCAAATGGTGCATTTTATATATCAGCCTTACTGTTAAGGGAAAGTGCAGAGTGCAAGCTAGGTACTCGGGAGAAAAAAAAGTGAAAAAAGCAATGGGTGCAGTCACCTAGCTAATCTTCCATATCCTCTTTGTAGCCAGATACAGAACAATGTGAACAGTGTTGGCCTGACCTCTCAGACAAAGATAGCTGTATTGTGCATTGAAACATTGACACAATGGCAGGGGGGTGGGGGGGGGAAATATCGGTGTATATTGATAAACTAAGATCCTTCAAGCGGTGGTGCTATAAATGTCTACAATATAAAGTTCTTATTTTTCATTGATTATCCTCCATTTTCAATCTGTTATTTTGATAAAGCATTGAACATACTTAGAAAAACCATGAAAGCTCCATGCAATTTTACAGCATGATTTTATATTTTTGGTACTACTTTCCATACCATAAAAATACTAACTTTGCAGGTTATTGGCAGGCAATATTTCAAGCAGTCTCAAATGATCAACCAGTAAGGCCATGTCAACCCAGAATACACTGACCAGGGGCCTAAGCAACTGTCACAGCACTCCTGATTGTAACCAAAACCTGACCAGCAGGACAGCATTCCCCCAAGTCCCAGTGAGCACCTACCCACATAACCACTTCCCTGCTGCTTTTACCTACTACAGATCTTGGACCTCAGACCACAAACCAACCAGCAGTCAACAGGCCAGTTGTCTTGCATGCTGTCAGTTGATTGCCCAGCAAAGACTAGCACGTGCGTGATTAAGGCGACAGACAAGGATACTTGCACAAAGAAAGGCCAAAAGAGCATCTGCCTGCTCAAAAGATCACACAAGTGAAACATGCATATTTAACAAATACAAAAACTGGATGATGCCATAGTACCCCAGGTGTCCAAGATGTGGCATATGCAACATCACACAAATGTAGCTGTTGTAGCATAACAACCACCCAGGAAAGGGCCAGTGAGACAATTTCCCCATGTGCTCAGAAATATACTGATACAACAAAAATAGCTTGGAAGACACACGTGGCCGGCCCTTATTAGATGATAATGGGACTCCATCCGTGAAGCAGCGTGCACAGTCTCAACTCAAATAAAAAAGGCAACATTTAAATTAACCACAGAGAATACCACACACCCCTGCCCACCTGCACAGGTGGAGCTCTTGGATCATTGCAGTGCTGGAGAGCCTGTGGTGGGGAGGGCACAACCATCTTGTGCCCAAAGATCCAGCCCTATTGGCAGAAGGCTCCGTTTGGTATGCACAAAATCACCACACCTAACACACTGCGTCCTGAGCTGCCCCAACATACCCACATTTCCTGGATCCTAAGCTGTTGGTTTTCCTGCACTGAGTTACCAGCAGGAAGACCTGGCACCCAGCCAAAGTCGATCAAGGTATTATGAAAATATTCCAGTCCGAGAAAATCACTTTGCCAGAGGCTGAATCAGGAGAAATTGTTCAAAATCTGCTCCCCGTTCTTAGCCCACTGCCAGCAGTTGGTTGGGATGTTAACAGCAGCCCCCACATAAATCACACACCAATCACCTGGAGCACACTTTGCCCCGCAACATACAAAAATCTGGTGGCAGTGATATAGTGGGCAAGAAAAGTAGTACACAACAGTGTCACTGCCACTACCTAGTCTTCCACAATTTCAGACATCTGGTAAAGCTAATTAACACAATATTCACTGCATACTATGATTGCAGTGTAGGTCAATAATGCTGTAAATAAAGAAGAGTTGTTAAAAATAAAAGAGCGAGCCATTACTGAGATATCAATGACCTGGAATTTGCGGTTGTAATGATGGCAAAACTGTCAGCCTTCACCATCATTACAACTGAATCGGACAGCAACTTCTGGAGTTATGCGCAGTTAAATGCAGAAGTTGCTTTCAAATCATTCCCTGCTCCTCCACAGGGCCCGCTGCTGAACTCCCCGAAGCTGGCAATTAAGTGAAATCACTGAAGTGACGAGAACTTAAGCTTTTACGCTGGAATATCGCTCTTAGAATACACCCCCCCGCCTCCACCCCCCCCCCGGAAAAATGTTAAGCCTTGTTGAATGAGGTCTAACTGGGTTTTTAATGGCGTACGGAGTCATAATTACTGAACAGCCATTCTGACCCTGAAAAACTAATCTTATACTTGTGGAATGTCAATTTTTTCCATTGATAAAAATGTCATGTACTTTCTAAAAAAAATTAAGTTTATTTATGATATTTCAGCTTACACATGGGATTAAGGTAGAAGTCCCAATCTTTATTTCGCTCTTGGTAAAATTATTAAAAAAGTAAAGGAAAATCAGTGCATTTTACTTCCTGGTTTGCTGTCTGAGAATTCTTCAATGTGGTTTGCTGCTTAGCCAGCTTGATGACATCACTGTTGCTGGATGCTGGAGATCCCCTAGACCTGGTGTCAGATTCAAATTAACGTTGGGCGAGGTGAAATTGTGATAGAGATCGCTAGATCTTTGTGAGCAGCTTTCTTCAAGGTCAGTGTTGAGCGCCATCACTTCGTCGCTGACCGCAAAGTCCGGAAATACTCAATACTGCAAGATTCAGTATGAAAAAAAAGAGCTAACGGGAGATATGACAACTAATCACCAAGGTCTGATTTAGTTTAGATTCATCACAGGGTATTTATAAATAGATAATGCTAAATTCTTCACTATTGGTGAACATCTTGAAAAAAATCTGGAAGTTAACACTTTGATCAGTTTTCTTTTAAAAAAGCTATTTTGCTTTTCTACACAGATTAATTCTAATTAACAACCTCTCCAGCTAACTTTCACATGTATAGTCCACTGTTCGAGGGGATGATTTTCACAAAGCGAAAAGTCAGTGAAAACACAGGTTAAAAAACAGTTCTTTTGAACATCATACATTTCTATAAAATTAGCTTCTACTACAGCAAAAAGATGCAGCACATTCCTTCTGTGAAATAGAGGGGGGAAATGCTGGCATTTCTTCTGCTGCAATAGGGTATTTTCTATCCTAAAACTTGGCAATACCTACCACTCACTGCTGCATGCTGCTTCAGATACTCCCTCCGAATATTGATATTTTTCACCAGGCATTGCCTGGCATGTGCTCTTCTTTCTTTTGCTGGGTCCTTCGCGCACAGTGAAAAAATTGCCATGTACTCCAGTGGTAGTCGTAGTTTGGCAAGTCCTTTGTTGAGCTTCTGTGCAAATATCTGCCTCACTTGATAACATTCATCCTGTAAATGAACAATTCCACAGCTATTTTCTTGTGCCAATATTAAAGTTAAAAAGTGGAAACTGAATACTTAAGCGGACATATCGCAACATACACATTTCTACACTCTCTTGATACAGATATGTTTGTAACACAGCTTCCCCTGTGCTTTTGTATCTGCAGGAACCAATGAAAAGCTCCAATTTACATACTGTAAACACAGGTTTAAGAACATTAACACATCTATGTAGTTGACACTTAACATTTTGGTTGGTTGGCCAGCAGCCCTCGACAACCCTTCCTTTTCAAAAAATATTTTATCTGTACTAATTACGAATGGCTGTAATTTATGACTGATTAGCCTGTTCCGGATACCAGGCTTCAAGCTGACTCAAAGCACTCAGAATTATGGCTTCTGAGAAGCCTAAATTGTTGTAGCCTCAATAGCTGAACTCCAGCCCTCTTACAATGGTCAGCGATTCTATAGCAATGTTTTTATATCTATGAACACTAAATTCCAATCATGCTCATTAAGCAGTTGAACACAATTTTTTTTTAAATTTGTTCCTGGAATGTGGGCAACACTTGCAAGGCACTATTTATTGCTCTTCCCAAGTTGCCCGAAGGGCATTAAGAGGCAACGGTGGGACTGGAGCATGTAGGCCACACCGGGTAGGGATGGCAGATTCACTTCCCTGCATGACATTAGTGAGCCAGTTGTTTTTTTTTTAATGATAATCTGAAAGTTCGTGGGTTTTTTTTTTACAAATTACTAGACTAATTTAATTCAATTTCACAACTTGCCATATTGGGATTTGAACTCAGGACCTCAGAGTTGAAAATCCAGTACCACAACCACCAGACCTTTAAAATCACATGATCAATTGTAAACATTTGACATGGAAGATATGGCATTTACGAGACTCCTTTGTTCTCTTTAATCAGGAGGTTACTCTGTTAACTTTAGAGCCACAGGATTCGACTCTGCCAGTTAACACACACTTAGAACCCAACAAAAGGAGCAATTGGTATGAGAACACTTCTTAGAAATGTACTAATTTACACTTAAAAAAAGAAATCCATCCATAAACATAATTAAAACTCATTTCAATTTAACTGAATCTCCTTCAGTGGCCAGTACGGCAATGAATCAACAGCCCATGCATGACAAATGAGATCAATAAAATGAAAAGAATGCAATTCAAGCAAGATTTAGGGGTCTTTCTTTTCAGATTTTCTAGCCAAAACTGATGCTCAGTAGATGCTTCACAGGCTTTTGGCTCATTTATTACTAATCAAACTAGGCGTGTAATTAAAAAAAAAAAATTTACAAGCTCCATCCTATAAGTACATTCAAAATTATATCCAGCTACAAAAATAATTCAAGCAGCAGCTTGTTGGTGAAAATTGGCTTTCACCTCTTGGCAGTCAGGCCTAAGATTTAAAGAGCAGCGAGATAAATGATCAGATGATCTGTTTTAGCTATGTTGGTTGAGGGATAAATGGTGGCCAGGACTCTTGCTCTCTTCAAATAGTGCCATGGGATATTTTACTTACATCCACCTAAAAGGGCTGACAGAACCTCAGTTTAACATCTCATCTGAAAGACAGTAACCTCCAACTGTGCAGCACTCCCTCGGTATTGCACTGAAATGTTGGCCACAATTATGTGCTCAGGTCTCTGCAGTGGGGCTTGAACCCACAACCTTCAAATTCAGAGGAGAGCACGCTCCCACTGCTACAAGGCCAACACAAATGCACACTTTTCCCTTAAAGCAGCAATGGTCTCTGCCTCAACCACTCATGTGCCAAAGCATTCCATATTCCAACAACCCTCTGCGTAGAAGGATTTGTCCTAACCCCTCTCCTCACTGATTTTAAATTGACGACCGACTCCACAACCAGAAGAAATAGACTTTCCCTATTCACTCCCATCAAAACTTTATAATTTTAAAAACTTCTATTAAAGCTTCGCAGCCTTCTCTGCTTTAGTGGAAATAGTCCCAATACCTCAAGTCTCTTCTCAATTATAGTTTCACATCCCTAGCCAAGTACAACACTGGACAAACAGGGGGCTATAGGGGGAGAGGAGCTAAACACGATCAAAATCACTAAGGAAGTGGTACTCGGTAAAATAATGGGACTCAAGGCGGATAAATCACCTGGACCTGATGGCTTACATCCTAGAGTCTTGAAGGAAGTGGCGGTAGGGATTGTAGATGCATTGGTAATAATTTTTCAAAACTCCCTGGATTCCGCTAAGGTCCCGGCAGACTGGAAAACTGCTAATGTAACACCCTTATTTAAAAAGGGCAGTAGACAGAAGGCTGGTAACTATAGACCGGTTAGCCTAACATCTGTGGTAGGTAAAATTTTGGAGTCCATTATTAAGGAAACAGTAACAGGACATTTGGATAATCATAATTTAATAGGACAAAGTCAGCATGGTTTTACGAAGGGGAAGTCATGTTTGACAAATTTGCTGGAGTTCTTTGAGGAAGTAACATATAGAGTGGATAAAGGGGAACCAGTGGACGTAGTGTATTTAGACTTCCAAAAGGCATTTGACAAGGTGCCACACAAAAGATTATTGCTTAAGGTAAAAAATCACGGGATTGGGGGTAATATTCTGGCATGGATAGAGGATTGGCTATCTAACAGAAAGCAAAGAGTTGGGATAAATGGTTCATTCTCAGACTGGCAATCAGTAACTAGTGGTGTTCCACAGGGGTCAGTGCTGGGTCCCCAACTCTTCACAATCTATATTAACGATTTGGAGGAAGGGACCAAGTGTAACATATCAAAATTTGCAGATGATACAAAGATGGGAGGGAAAGTAGTGAGTGAGGAGGACATAAAAAACCTGCAAGGGGACATAGACAGGCTAAGTAAGTGGGCAGAGATTTGGCAGATGGAATACAACACTGGAAAGTGTGAGGTGATGCACTTTGGCAGGAAAAATCCTAGAGCAATTTATTATCTTAATGGCAAGAAACTGGAGAGTACTGAAGTGCAAAGGGATCTGGGGGTCCTGGTGCACGAAACTCAAAAGGTTAGTATGCAGGTGCAGCAAGTGATTAAGAAGGCAAATGGAATGTTGGCTTTCATTGCTAGGGGGATAGAATATAAAAATAGGGAGGTATTGCTTCAGTTGTACAAGGTATTGGTAAGACCGCACCTGGAATACTGCATACAGTTTTGGTGTCCTTACTTAAGGAAAGACATCCTTGCTCTCGAGGCAGTGCAAAAAAGGTTCACTCGGTTAATCCCGGGGATGAGGGGGTGGTCATATGAGGAGAGGTTGGGTAGATTGGGACTCTACTCATTGGAGTTCAGAAGAATGAGAGGCGATCTTATTGAAACATATAAGATTGTGAAGGGGTTGGATCGGGTGGATGCGGGGAGGATGTTCCCGATGACGGGTGAGACGAGAACTAGGGGACATAGTCTTAGAATAAGGGGCTGCTCTTTCAAAACTGAGATGAGGAGGAACTACTTCACTCAGAGGGTGGTAGGTCCATGGAATATGCTGCCACAAAAAGCTGTAGAAGCTACAACATTAATTAAATTTAAAACAGAAATAGACAGTTTCCTAGAAGTAAAGGGCATTAAGGGTTACGGGGAGCGGGCAGGAATTTGGACATGAGTCTAGGTTCGGATCGGTCATGGCCCTGTGGGTAGTGGAGCGGGCCCAGGGACTGTGTAGCCTGATTCTGCTCCTATTTCGTGTGTGCAATTCTGTTAGATGCAGTACAAGCTCAATTCCAGCTACAAGAATCAAAAAAAGCTTCATAGCTTGTAATGTGTGCCAGTTTATTGATCTCTCTCCATTCTTTTATTGGTTCTTGCTCTGCTTTCCTGATGTAGGTGATCCTATGTGGCCCTTCCTTTTCATCTTCCATTTCCTTCGAGATGTGTTTTTGGTCAGCAAATATTAAAAAATATTCTTCATGCACTTGAAAGAACATTTTTGATAAAATATCCTGGGAAAACAGTGAGCAGCTGCAAAACATACCTGTTAGCAAATTTATGCCAGGATCCCATTATATAATTGGGACTCAGCATTCCAACAGTCTCAGCTGGTTTCGGTCAGTGCTCCCACTTCAAATGCTGAATAGCTCCATTAAATATTTTAATAATATCTAAATTTATACATACACTGGGTGCGTTTGGGCATGTGGAGACTAAAATAAAATTGTTTTAGAAAAATTTACTGTTGCAAAGTGGTGGAAAAAAAATACAAAACAAATTTAGGTCATAAGTCTCGTTGCCAGTTTAATCTGATAGGCAGCTACATCAGCACGACTGCAAAGCCTGGAGTTACATTTCCTTTATGCTGATGCTAATTTGGAAGTTGAAATTAATGGTATTTCTAAACCAAAGAGGCAGCATTAAATCCAGTTTGGGGTCAAGTCAGGTGCTGCTTACCACTAGAAGTATCACACCAAGAATACAGAATCAAAAATCTCTCAAGAACAGGCATTACCTTCATTTATACTACACGCACTTAACTGTCCTACAGGCAGGTGAGCTGCACAACCAGGTCAGTGCTGAAATATCAACAGGGGGAAAGGGGAGGATAGGACGGGCCAGTGATAAGCAGCTGCTCGGCAGGTTGATGTTAGCATGCTTTACAGATAACTTAAGGTGCAATATGTTTCAGGTACAAATAAAGCCAATGCAATACAACATTTCAGGGGAATCTCATCAGACCCAACAAAAAGGATAGAAAACTAAGCAGATTAAATCCTTCCTGAAATGTAGGGAGATTCTACAAATAAGATATCACTTCAACTGTTCTGAGTACATGGATTCCACATACTCAGGGTAATTAAAGGCCCAATAAAAAAAGCTTTCCAGAAGAGTGCCACCCTCTGTGGAATGACCACGTTTAGTTAAACACCAAACCTATCTCAATACAAAGTGACTGAATTTACTTGCGAGTGACTCAATAATCCAACTATGATGTTTATCAACTAATCATGCTTAGAAAGAACTTGTATAGCTCTTTTCACAACCTCAGGACATCCCAAAGTGCTTTACAGCCAATGAAGTACTTTTGCAGTGTTATCAATGTTGTAATGCAGGATACATGGCAGCCAATTTGCACGCAGCAAGCTCCCACAAACAGCAATGAGATAGTGACCAGATCATCTGTTTTAGTGATGTTGATTGAGGGATAAATATTGACCAGGACAACTCCCCTGTTTTATTTTGAAATAGTGCTATTGGTCTCATCCGAATGACGGCACCTCCGACAGTGCAGCACTCCCTCAGTATTGCACTGAACTGTCGGCCTAGATTATGTGCTCAAGTCTCCGGAGTGGGATTTGAACCCACAATCCTCTGACTCGGAGGCGAGAGTGTTACCAATGAGCCATGGCTAACTTATTAGCTGCTCAATTAATGAACAAACCCATTATCTGGGCATTTATATACACTTATTTCAAGCTAGCAAGGTTGATGAACTTCAGAGGATTGGTGAATCACCTTAACCCAGAAAGGGGTAAATTTGAAAAATATTCAGTGTTTAACTAGAGCATCATTTTTGCAAACGGTTTGTCATCAAAAGGGAAGCAATGATTAGAACAGCGATCGAGATAAACAAGACAATGAATCCAGGTCTTGCTTGGTTACCACTTTACCTGTATTAAATCCGAGCCATGACACCCTTGTTCTCATCTGGATATGTTAGCAGTCACCAGACAAGTTTACTTTCTTTCTGAAACATGTCCTAGCTTTCACAAGAGTATCAACAATGGCCTACAATCCTAATTCAGTCAATGCATAAGAATACACCACAATACAGCTGAGAACATCAACAACCACGAGATGAGATGAGTAAAAGGACTTTCAACTTTCAAGATACATTTCAATAGTTGGGTTCTTGCAAGTTATAGTATACCAGTGCTCTCCCTATTAAGTTGTTGGCATGTATCAGAAGATGTCAGGACATAACAAAAGCAGCTTGGAGTGAATAATCAAAAACTAAAACATCATGCTCGTCATAGGTTTAGTTAGCAAGACCGCATTTGATGAATTTAATTACATTGAATTTCAAACTCCACACATCAAATTGGTGAAGTGATTTATTTAAACGGAGGAGTCTGAATCTACTCATATCTTGACACTAATGCCCAGATAACCAAGAGTGCAAGTACATTCTGGTGGCATTTTTCAGCTAGCCCTCCAAGGCAACTGCAGTTTGCCAGTCAATGTTAAAAATCTGTAGACAGCATCCTGGATGACTCAGCTGGTTAAAGTAGGGTGCAAGTTAGCCACCGAGACCAATACACTCCCAGGTTCGATCTCATGTCTATGCTGAATTAGTTTACCCAAAATAAGGCAGCTGTAGGGGTTCCAAAATTGACCACTGCATCAGAGACATGGAAGAACGTGGAGAAAGCTATCCTGCTGGAAGTGTGATATTGAGTGAAAACAGGATTGAAGTTACCGCAACACCCTACATAGAATCAGAGAATGGTTACAGCACTTCAGCTAGTCCCGCTCCCCCGCCCTTTCCCTGTAGCCCTACAAATTTTTCTTTTTCAGGTACTTATCCAATTCCCTTTTGAAAGCAGTGATCGAATATGCCTCCACCACCCTTTCAGGCAGTGCATTCCAGGTCCTAACCACTCACTGCGTAAAAAAGTTTTTCCTCATGTCGCCTTTGGTTCTTCTGCCAATCACCTTAAATGTGTGTCCTTTGGTTCTCGACCCTTCTGCCAATGGGAACAGTTTCTCTCTATCTACTCTGTCTAGACCCATCATGATTTTGAACACCTCTATCAAATCTCCTCTCAACCTTCTCTGCTCTAAGGAGAACAACCCCAGCTTCTCCAGTCTATCCACGTAACTGAAGAACCTCATCCCTGGAATCATTCTCGTAAATCTTTTCTGCACCCTCTCCAAAGCCTTCACATCCTTCCTAAAGTGCGGTGCCCAGAATTGAACACACTACCCCAGTTGAGGCCAAACCAGTGTTTTATAAAGGTTCATCATAACTTCCTTGCTTTTGCACTCTATGCCTCTATTTATGAATCCCAGGATCCTGTATGATTTTTTAACCACTTTCTCAATCTGCCCTGCCACCGTCAACGGTTTGTGCACATATACCCCTAGGTCTCTCTGTTCATGCACCTCCTTTAGAATTGTAACCTTTGGTTTATATTGCCTCACCTCATTCTTCCTACCAAAATGTATCACTTCGCACTTTTCTGCATTAAATTTCATCTGGCACGTGTCTGCCAATTTCACCAGCCTATGTCCTCTTGAAGTCTATCACTATCCTCCTCACTGTTCACTATACTTCCAAGTTTTGTGTCATCTGTAAATTTTGAAATTGTGACCTGTACTCCCAAGTCCAATCTATCACAACATTGAAGGATTGTGCCTCTGATCTTCACTTTACCTGCCAACTATTACATTCATGGGTGCCGCTTATGCTCTCACCTTGGACCTCAGAATCGGAACAAGATGAGCCCCAGCACCAACAAAAGCAGCAACCACAACAGCAGCAGCAACCACAACAGCAGCCTTCTCCTCAATGATCTGATGCTTTACAGGAGAGAGGGGTCAGCACAGGGCTGCATCACACCAGAGGCGATACATCCCAACACAGGGTATACAGGCAGAGGATGAGCTCCCTGGAGATGACTAAGCCGCAGTTCTGTCCTTGACCCCTCCAGGACATCCTCTCTCTTCAGCACGGTGACATTCTCCTTAACCAATACTGCCACCCCACCTCCTATCTTTCCTTCCCTATCTTTCCTGAGCACCTTATATCCAGGAATATTTAATACCCAATCCTGTCCTTTTTTGAGCCAGGTCTCCGTTATTGCCACATCATATTCCCATGTGGCTATTTGCACCTGCAGCTCACCAACCTTATTTACTATGCTTTTTGCGTTCACATACATACACTGTAAACCTATCTTAGGCCATCCTGTGTTCTCTCTTAGTCTGACCCCACCTAATACTTTACTATTTCTTACTTTAGTGCTATCCGTCTCTCCCAATCCTTTGTTTCTCCTTTCTAATGCTACATCCTGGTGCCCATGGTCAAACAGTCAGCCATTACTCAGCATCATGGCCCACATGAAGAGCTATTTGGGATAAGGCATCAGGAGGACACTCAGTGAACCATACCCCAATAACTTTGGCAGAGCAGGAGGAACAGTGAGGGGAGAAAAACAAAATCGATGGAAAAAACACCCCCAAAATTAGCATATTAGACATGTGGTAACTAGTTTGGAGGTTATCGTCATGAAATATAAAGTGTCAATTAACGTCATTACTAATAAGTTAATCACCACAGGGCACTAATGAGGGGCCACAGCTATGGCATACATGAGGCACTGGTCTTAGGAGCTATTTTAGCAAGGTTGTTATAGATCACTAATCGAGATGGTTTACTAACTTTACCAAAGAGAAATTTTTACGAGGACAATTCAGTATAGGGTCGATAAAACCGTACCATATTGTAAAATGTGTTTTTGTTACAGGGTATAGAGCATTCTAGAGTTGAGATACACGATGGCCCGGATCTGGAAAAAAATCTACACCCTTACCGGAGGGCTCGAGAGGTCCAGCCATTTCCGATCCTGGGCCTCTCCACGACTAAATGCGCAGGGCCCACGTATCCCAGGGGCGCATGCAGTTCGCAAGCGTCCCTGGGATCACGTGGGCCATGAAAAGCCAATGGGAGAAGGGAATCTCCTTCATACCTTTGACAGCTTAGACATGTCAAAAGTATGAATGGAGATCACTCCAAAAAAGACATCAAAACATTAAATACATTTTTTTAAAATCACATTTTTAAAATTAGTTAAAATTACATTAAATTAAACATTTTAAACAAAAATTTAATTTTGGGGGAAAAAAATTAAAGTTTTTTTACAGGGCTAAAAATAAACTCTCATTTGTGTGTTTTTCCCCCCCACTTTTTTAAACTCTTACGCTGGTAAAAGCAGGCCTTACGCCTACTTTTACCAGGCGTAAGATTTTTGTGATTTCAGCGGGCAGAGGTTCTGCAGAAAGTGGAACTCTCCACTCGCAGAGGCCCTTCTCCAGGGCAAGTGTCTGATCGGTCAAGAGGATTCTTGACAGATTGGAAATGCCGGTTTTCAGCGCATGCCTGAAACCGGCATTTGCGAGGTCCCTACGGGTGTGTACACACCTCGTACACACCCGTAGGGATCGGAAAATACGAGCCATTATATCTTACTCCTAATCCAGTTCCAATTACGCTCTAAACAAGCATATTATTAGTCCTCAACTGTTGTAAACCAAAGCTGTTCATTGTTGTCATAAAACATGCCAGTATAGTCAAACAGTGTGAAAATAGAATAGAATCACAAACAAAAATATTAAGACTTATCTCAAGCTAAAAGCTCTATTCTGCTATAAATTTTCAAAACAAAATGTTATTAGGGTGTTTGTTTTTCTCACTGAACTAACTATATTGACACCAACTTAGTATTTATATCTGGAAATCAAAAGCAAAAAAAATGCCCAGTCCGCTGACAAAAATGGATATTACATTTTAAGATGGATAAAGCCACTTACATTCATTACCAGTGCACATAACTGAAATTGTTCTAGGGTAATGATTTCATAGTAACAGGGCTCCTGTGCTAACTTCAAAACAGCACAACCAGCTGCCAGGCGCAGACGGGACATATCAGGTTTGCTGCAAAAGAACACACAGGAAAACAGACAAGTTAATTGGGAAATCATCTACACTTTAACCTCATAATATAGAAAACAACCCCACTTGTGTTCAGCTCAGAGACTTAAAAATAAGAAAACCTGACGGATTACTCATCACCATCTGTTATTTCTATTATCACATTGTTCAATTTTCAAATTATTTAATTTGATAATATTTCTGGGCAAAAAACAATCAGCTTCTCCGATAGCTCACTCAGGTTTCACTTTACATAAAAATAAACTTTTGTGAAGTACACTTTTTTCTATTGAACACAATACTAAACATGAGTTCCATCAAGGCACCAGAATAAGACATTACCGTGATTGCAAAGCAGCAAACAACTGAAATCTTCCACATGCTCTAAATTTTTAATGGCATTCGAAACTAAATTACAACCATGTAGTTAAAGTAGAAGTTTGTTTAGAAACAGAATTTGCTTTTGTTTACATTGAACTAAAGACATGATAAAAACCTCAGTCAGCTAATTAAAAAAAACGACCTCAGCACCCTGTTCCATCTTTATGGCAGACAGTGATGGCAATCATGAGCATGTCAGATACAGTTAGGTGAAAGCACAGCCTGCTAGGAGCTGGATTGAAATGGGAGCCCAGACTCATGGCACCCAGTCTAATGGCATGAGTCTTCTCTCTCCAATAAGTGTTCTGAATGAAGTTTTGGTAGTGTTAGTTCAGTTTCTAATCAGCATGACTACAGCACTCATTTTCAATAAATTGGCCAGTTTACAAAAAAAGCCACAAGTTTTCTAACGTGGGGGCCTGGAGTTTCCTCCGTGGATGCAATGCAGAAGTTAAGACCGAAAATAGGTCCAATGTCGTGCCCATTTTGCCGATGCAAAGTTATGCCCAAATATCCTTCCAAAATCATGAGAATACAGATGAACTTAAAATGGCGCAAATCAGCATAAACAAACAGGTCAAGGAAAGCACTGACTCCACACCATATATTTCTTCCTTAAGTATGAAAATGTAAGTTTCAACTCATTTAACCATCATTCATGTACATCAAGCACAGCAGGTTAGTAACCTGCAATTGGGGAACCTTTCAATTTTTAATATGACATACTAATGCCATAAAAATCCATTCATTCAAAGAAACAGAAAATAGAGCAGATCTGAGCAAGGATAAATTTAAAATAACTCAAAAATTGTAATAAAACACAAGAATTACTTTCTTTCCCGCTGCACCTAGTCACAATGTAAAGGGATCTTCCAATCAAGTGCATTTGGATATTACTCGCATTTGAGAGTTGGGGGCGCGGCTAGCTTTGTGGGCAGAGATTCGTTCAGGCAGAGGGTTTGATGGACGGCTGTAAAAGATGGAGACAACTTGGGGGATATTGTAGGTACGATCTCGTACCCAAAATGCTGTAATCTTTAAAGCAATGTAATTGGTTTGTGCCCAGATTACGTGCGTCTCTGGGCACAAATAAAGGAGGAAACCCCAGACCTGGCACGGCAAAGCACATTAACAAGTTAAAGGTCTGAGGTCAAGGTTAAAACATGCCCCTGAGGAATTAAATTAAGAGCTTTTTCATGTCGAATCAATGCTGCACTTGCATTAAGACTGAATGCAAAAAATGGAAACGTATCTTATTCTATTCTCAAGTACAGAAATCCCTCTTTTGTATAGGAATGTATGGAAAATGAACTGAACTGAATAGACTATGCAGTTTATCTGGCTGGTCCCAAAGACCAATACCCAAACATTTATCACTTAAATCACTTAATTTCTTCTACACTATCTGCCTCCGCTGAACTGTGATACACATGTTCACCACCTTCTGCATAAAGTAGTTAAATGCAAGGAGTCTGTGCACCTTCGCCTTTTTAAGCTCGATATCCCCCAATTCGAGAATTTGTGGCAATCAGGGGTCAAGCTATTATCAGAGTTCAATTTATCTATTCCTTTATCTACCGAGCACAAAATGTACTACACATGTACAAAATGGAAAACTAAGCTTCATACTGACCATTACTTTTCATACAGAATCTTGGTTAGAATACAAAAAAAGCCTACTGTCCCTGCAAGTTGATATACAAAACACAATACCTACCTGAAAAGCACATACATTGTCTCAACTGGTTACTACTACACACCTAATTTTCCCCTGTTCTGTCAGGTCACCATCACTATGTAATATTGCAGTTAGCAATCTCAAGGTAGAGGTTCCTGATTTATTAACATTGGTCCTCATTCCCATCAACCACCGCACCATCATCTTCATGGCCTGTATCTGTAAAAGTAAAAAATTGAAACATGTTTAAAAATAAATGATCTCAAGGTATATTTTTGCATTGTAGGCCTTCATCTAAAATTGACTACGTCAAATGGTTTGAGCAAATAAACTAAAATTAATTCAATAACCACTCATTTAGATGTTGGCAACTGCATTAAAAAAAAAGATTCACTACAGTGAATACTGCAGGTTGACTAGATATCTAGTTATTAATTATTGTATTGCGTTATTTGCTACGCACACACAATCATACCAATTATCTTTATATGGGGAAGTTCATTAAAAAGAGAGAATGAGGTTAATGGGCTGCTGTTAAAAGTGATTCTACTTGCAACCATTTTACAATCTTAACTGGTTTGAAGCTCATGCATTAATTCATAGGAAATCTATTGCTTATATAGCACTGGGATCAAGGTTTATGATAATTATATACGAGAAAACCTTGCTAAAATACCAGATAGGTAATTGCTCCTTAATGTTTGAAAATTTAAACTCCATTTGATCAGATGCATTTCGACATTCAAATGTAAACATAGCATTTCTGACTTCAATATGGCAGCCTCAGTAAAAAAAAAGTGAAATGTCTGATAGGCTTACAATGATCTGGCGACTGAACTCAGCAAAGAGATCTAAATAGGTCTAAATTGACAAAGAAATAAATCTGATCACTAGAAAGATTTGGATGGAGGTCCTTCAGCCCATTTAATCTTATTGTTCCACTATACCAAACCTAACGTAGGAACAATAGTAGGCCATTCAGCCCCTCAAGCCTGTTCTGCCATTCAATGAGATCATGGCTGATCTGTATTTTAACTCCACCCACATCTCCCCATTAAAGCATCTAGCCATTTCTTAAATGACTTCAGAGTCATTTCAGAGACTTCAGAGCCCTGGCCTTAATCACTTTCCCTGGCAACCCGCTCAAGCAGTTTATCACCCTGTGTGTAAAGAAATACTTCACAATAACGCTCCTAAATTTTCTCTTCACAACCCCCTTGCCACAGGCAGACACCACAAATTTTAAGGGAGAGATGGATAAACATTTGAAGCAGGGGAAGGTACATGGGATAAAGCAAAGCAATGCGGTTAGTTTTTGGACTGTTCTAGCACAGAGCTACCATAGACACGATGGGCCAGATGGTCTCCTTCTGCGCTGCAAAATTCTGGTAGGATTCCCATTGGCCTGGTGTACGTGAGAATATTGTTTTGGGTTTACTTTATCTATCCCATTAATTATATTATAGAATGCTGTAAAAAAAGTAGTATTACCACTATCTCTGCATCCTCCCAGAAACTTATGTAATTACTTTTGAATATTGTTACACTTAACAGCTAGTGTTCCAAGTCCTAGAATTACTTTTATTATAACATTTCTTGCACAAAATCATGAAACAAAATATTCACAACCGTAGCCCTATGATTTTTTAACTACCAGGTCAGGTCGACCATAGGACTTTTCCAACTCCGAGCTTCCTCGAACCTGCCCCAGCAATTTAGTTAAGTTCCTGAGTGCCCTCCCTCCCCACTGACAAGACAATACTGCTACTCCCTACAACAACCAGCTGTCGTCCCCTAGCAATACTGCCTAATTAGCACCAGTTTAAAAAATTGGTGTGGTTTTGTACTCAGCAATGCAAGGCAAGTTCATGTCCAACACAGAGACCAGTGAGATGAACTACAGTCTTTTCTAATTTTGTACTTTCTTCTGCTCTTATGTAATGGCCCCGAAATTGAGGTTGGCAGCGTAGCTGAGAAGTACACCGCCGACCTCCGAACGAAATCCACACTTGCCTCGTGCGAAGCCCCAAGCAAAAACTTACTTTGAAATGCTGCGGAGTTGTGCGCAGTGCAGTGGCCCACGGATCTCAGGGCGCACCATTGTGCGCAAGCGTACCTGGGATCGCGTGGGGCGGTGCTCCTTTCACTAGCCAATCAGGAAACATAGAAAGCCCCAGGTATTACAACTTGTAAATTAAATGGTGTGATACTAATTATATTTATCTGACAAGTACAGTACTTGGTTTTAAAAAGCACTGGGAATACTTTGGAGTAAGTAGCTATTTACTAGAAGACTGCAAGATTAAAAAAAGTTAAAACGATCTCATCCCTCAAACAGAGTCTTTACAGGTTCCTTTACGTGTTCCTATTTAAAATTATTATACAATTTTCTCATCTCCCCCCCTCCCCTTACGCAGTGCAAACATGCTCCTGCGCCATTTACAGCAGCTGTAAAATTTTCCAGCGCAACTGATGCGCAGTCCAACTTTGATTTCAATGAGGACTTGTAAGTCACAGCCGATCATCTGTCTATTCGGAACTTGACAGATCGTAAGTTCGGGATTTAGAAATTTGTGGTCAATTTCAAAGGCGGTAGGACGGCGTACTGAGAGTGTGCCGTCATACCGACTGCAAATACATGGCCAATATTTCTCAACACTAACCTCTTACTGCACCAGTATGAACATTTCCATTTCTCACACTAGTCATTCCAATGAAATTAGTTTCCTGGAGCCAGCAGAAAAATATAGACTTAACTTACCACCCTGATCTGAATTCAAAGATGCAAGCAATTCAAGCTCAGTAATACAAGTTAAAAAATGTTTAATATTTCTTTTTTTTTTAAATTGCTGACTCCAAGGTGACACTGATTGCTTACTGCTCCTGGGATATTTTTAAAACTCAGACAGCGCTCACAATTAATTGTTTACCCCTTTAAATTTCTATTTATCAATTTCTTATTGAAACAATAAAAAAGTCAACTCTGTGGCTACATGGCTTGCTGTGATTGTAACAGACACATTAATATATTTTTGCTGATTTATTTTACCCACATCTGATATTTCCAAGTTCAAGGCAGTGCTTACAAGGCATTTTTTCCCTTACATTTCCATTTTTTTAAACATGAATTGCTCATAAAAATAATTGTTTCCTTATTACAACTTTTAAACATTTTTGACTGTTGGTCACGTGGATAGAGATGTCATTTGAAACTCAACAACGAGATATTATATACAGTATTAGACATACACACCGTATCTTATTTAAAATCTTACATTTGTGTACACTTGTTTGCACCACTTGACTTTCAGTTGTCACATTTCTATAACACCTTTTGTGTCGACCAGTTCTTCATTACAAATTCCTATTTCCACATTTATAATGGTGTAAATGAAGAAAAACTCTCACCACCTCAGTTACCGCCCCCCCCTCTCCCTCAGCTTAATGCACTTAGTTTTTTTTTTAAAACAGTTGTTTGAAGATAAGCTAATGAGCTGAAAGTGCTGAAGCTGAAGAAAAGTATTTCATTATTAATAAAAACAGAAAATGCCAGTGATACTCAGCAGGTCGGGCAGCATCTGTGAAGAGAGAAACAGAGTTAACGTTTCAGGTAGATGACCGTTCGTCAGAACTGACCTATCGTCAGCCAGTTCTGACGAAAGGTCATCGACCTGAAACGTTAACTCTGTTTCTCTCTTCACAGATGCTGCCCGACCTGCTGAGTATCTCCGGCATTTTCTGTTTTTATTTCAGATTTCCAGCATCTGCAGTATTTTCTTTTTGTATTTAATTATTAAAGCTGATAAAACAGTACTGATGCATCCTGGGAAGTTAGATATGCTGCACGTGCTCAGACTGCACAACCCAAAAGTTAGTTGAGTCACAGCTTTGGACAAAAACATCCAGTCTCAGTCCAAGCCCAATCTATTGGGAGATGCTGAGGCCTTCAAGTAAAAACCTGAAGAAAGGTGCTAAAAGACACAAAAAACCCAATTCAATGGTAGTTTTTAAAACCATTTGACAAAAAATTAGTTACGGAGGAAAAAAAACATTTCACAAAGCATTTTAAGTGATTTCTGGGAACCCAGTGCCCAGATGATGAGTTTGCTTATAAATCCCAGACTACCTCTCAGCTGCTCCTTTCTAGCATTGGGCACTGTCTGCTTCACACCTGCCCCTTCCAGTCCTCACCTCCTACTTGCTCTCTCAGTGCTTTGGACCCATCGATTTCTAATTCAACGCCAGCAAAGCATTTTTGTCAGCTGTACAACAACCTCCTGTTCAGAGCAGAAGGGAATTTTTAAGGAATTAGGAGTCCGCTCAACATTTGGGCTATCAGCCGATTTCACGAGTGATTCTATAAAATTATAACTCATTAACAGCAAGATCAGTGCTCTGCAAATCAGCTGATCTCCCATTTCCACATCAAATGAGCCTGCAGCGCCACTTCAAACCCTGCTCCAACATTCCATTCCCCAATACTGGCACCACAAGTAATGCTGCGGGAGACCCACTAACATACCAGAAATTGTACAGGGACTGGCCAACTGCTATCAACTATTTTCTGTCAAAGTCAACTGACTACTTTTGGGGGGGAAAAATTCGAAGGTCATAAAAGTAAAATACCTGAAGTATATGTATATTCTTAAATATGTTCTGCACTACAACCCTTACACGCGCTTATAGTGGGCGCGCTCATGCAAACGTAATTTGCTAGTTATATATATATAGCGGGTTTAACGTGGTAGCACTATCTTTTCTTCTGTTGTCCCTCATCAGCATCCGCAGCTCCATGAACGATCCTCCTTACTGCCGGACGCGAGACCTGACCAAGGACTTACTTATTTCAGTCCTTTCCAACTTTCCCCCTTCTCTTCTGGGTTGTCGCTTTCCAGCGACCAAGGCTACATCTCCGTAACGCCTCAAATGAAATCAGACCAGGGTTGCCCTTTCTCTATCCTTTTGTTGTCTCACATGGGAAGACTAACTCAATACTAAGCAGCGATGCTTCATAATCTGAATAGGGACAGGCAGGCCCTACACCAGGGCAGAGGAATGAAGTTACATCATCAATGGACATAGCGTCATATTGGAAACTAGAGCTTCAGTAGATGTTTACTTTTTTTTGCACTATTTAAATTTCCAAGTGTATTGCTTATTACAGATAGGGTGCTGCAAAGGGAGCAGCATAGTGTTTACCCTCTGTAGTTCCCAGATTGTTTTATATATCCATACATAAAAAATGGATATATACAGACACAGACATTATATTTTCATGTGTATTTCACTCGTACAATATCACAGTAAGCACAGCTGTTTCTGCCCAAAATAAACGAGCACTTAAGACAATAACCGGCAATTTCAAAATTGACCTTGATGCAAATGACGAATGGTTATCGTTCTTTGGCAGAGTTGAGCAACTGCGTCTTTTAAACGTGGGCGTTTTAAGTGATGGGGACTGTAGCACTAAGCAACTGGGCAATTACGAGACAACCCAAATCTAAAAGCAACATGAAAGGAGGGTTAAACAAACAAAAAAAAAAACTGTATTTATATAGTGCTTCACAAAAGGAGAAACAGACAGCAAACAGTAGAAGAAAAATTAGTGGCCAAAGGAGGTTTTGAGGAGACCTGTGAAAGTGCGGACAGATTTAACAAGACAGAAGGGTTTAGAGAAAGAGCTCCAGAATATAAGGCTGAGACAACTGAAGGCTCAAACAACATATGATGGAGAAGAGGGAGGGGGATGCATAGGAGGCCAGATTCCATTTGGCAAAGGTTACAGACTGGAAAATAGCGTTGGAAGAGATTGCAGAGCGAGGATCGGAGGAGGTGGTAAAGGAATTTGAGAAAAACAAGGATGGGATTTTGAATTCAACACATTGGGGAATGGGTCTCAATAGTGCAAACAGCTTAGCACAGGATAGAATGCTGATGGCAGAGCGCTGGGTGAGTTGGAGTTTATGTGGGGCGAAACTCAGGATGCTGACGAACAGTTGGTGAAGTGAAGCCTGGAGGTGACAATGGTGTGGATGAGAGTTTCAACGGCAATGAAAGTGAGGCAAGGGCAGGGGTGAGCCATGTTGTAAAGGTGATATTGGCAATGGCATTTGAAGCTCAGCTCAGATTCATATAGGACTCAAATAGTGTGCACAGTTGAGTTCAACTTGAGCGAGCAGCTAGGAAGAGGAATGGTATTTAGTGCTCAGATGCAGAGTTTTTGACTGGAGCAGAACCGATGGCTTTGGTCTTGCAAAAGAAGATACTGAATCAGCCATGATGTAATTTTAGACAATCAGACACCACACCACTGGTCATGGAGTCAGGAATGGTAGTGGAGAAATCGAACTTGACATCATTAAAGTTGATAGGAACAGGAGTTGGCCATTCAATTAGATAATGGCTGAGCTTGCCTCAACTCTATTTACCCATCTTTGTTTCATATCCCTTGATATCCTTACCCAACAAAATTCTATAGATCTGTCTTTAAAATTTAAATTGACCCAGTATAGTCAGGTTTTTGGAGCAATGAGTTCTAGATTTCCACTACCCTTTGTGAGAAAGTGTTTCCTGATTTCACTCCTATGTATCCTAGCTCTAATTTTGTGGGGTGAAACTCAGTAGGCTGGCGAGGAGACAGTTGGAGAAGTGAAGCCTGGAGCTTTAATTTGAAGGTTGTGCCCTCTTGTTCTGGATTCCCCCACCAGAGGAAATAGTTTAGCAAAAGCAAAACACTGCTGGAAATCTGAAATAAAAACAGAAAATGCTAAACACTCAGCAGGTCAGGCAGTATCTGTGGAGAAAGAAACAGTTAACATTTCAGGTTGATGGCCTTCTCTCTGTATCTACCCCAGCAAATCCCTGATCATTTGAAAATACCTCGATTAGATCACTCCTCAAATGGTGAAAGGAGCACAGGAAAATGAAATTCTTTAGTAAAGAACTTTTTTTAAGTTTGTAAACAGCACTTACTTTCGTCAGTGTTTCAGGGCAGACTTCATCATCTGGTGCCCAAAGCTTCGTCGTCTTCTTTACTGGAAACTAATGACAGAATGTTATGACTGGGATTTGAATACTGAAATCACTTAAAATACCAAAGCAGAGAGAGATGCATATCGCAAATACTTAGAAAGAAAAACAAAATCATCAATTGGCCACACAAATTTAATTCATAAAAAACTGTTGGGGGTGGGGGGAAAGCATCTGAGATGAAATTATCTTGAATAGCCTTTTAAGCATTTTTATACTCATCTGCTTTCTTAGTTAAGAAGGAAGAGAGAAAAAATTGTAACACTAACTAATAATGTTTATTAGGTTCATGAAAATAGCAAGTAAAACATACAGCACCAATAGAGTGCACAATACCAGATTGGCTGTTCTAGCACATTAATCAATCAGAAACAAACAACATATAAAAAGGACATAGGAAAGCACCGAGTCATCTGGATTTTATTTAGTTTTCTCTTTCAAGCAAATTTTGCATAACTGTGATTCTCGATAAGGCACGGACTGCCCAACACTTGTGTTGTGAAAGGTAGTGCTCCATGCTGGAACTCCAAAACAGTGCACAAATGGGCAAGTCAGCAATGGCTTAGGCCCATATCATCTCAGCCACTGAGCTCCCAATCTCTGCAATATCAAGAGGCAGAACAAAGGTCGGGTACTGCTTCACTCAAAGGGGGGTGGGGGGGGGAATCTTGAGTGGGGGACAGTCAACCTGGATCAGTTACATATCTTCTCCTTTATCAACTATATAGACAGAGTCATTAGCAGGAACCTGTGAACAAGTTTACAACTCACCTTCCTGGCCTGGTGAAAGACAACACAACACAAATTAAATAAAACTAAAATAAATTGTCCGAACAAAAATTGCAAGCTACCATGTGTACTTACTCGGTCATTCATTAACAAATCTTTCACAACAAAACCAGCCACCAGGGATTTCAGAGGTGAAGAAAACTGTTCCGGAGCCAGCATAGCTATGTGTCCAATTGAAATCAATGGAGTTATGAGCTGCTCTGGATTGCTGGGATCCAAACTCTTGTGCAAAGGCTTAAAAATAAAAGAAAAGGCAGTCCGATTACAAGAAGTCTTTTGCTGCACATACCATAGAGGTGATTCTGGGCTCTAGCATCCAAGGCTACAGCCAGGGAATGCCTCACAGGAAACCGTGGGTGAACAGCCCACGATTTTCCATCCATTAACAGAAAATTACAGGCTGCGATTTCCCAAGATGCACTCTCTGGGAGCATAATCATCCCACAAAAGCATTGAGAGAGTAATAAAAGGATGTTATTGGTACTTAAATTGTACAGATTTCTTTTTTACAAACTACTGGTGGCATACTAGCAAGGTTATCTTTCTTTTACTAGAATACTGAATTTTGTGTTTAAACAAGGGATCGCAAAATGTTTCATATACAGTGACCTATAATTTGAAGCCTTTTGTGTCAGCTGAACTACCCTAGTTAGAGCGAGGATTGTACCTGAAATTAAAACATGTATAAACAGACTTTTAGAACCAAGACTCTGCAGAAACTTTGGCAGAGTAACCAGGATAAACAACATGAACCCAAGGTGAACATACATACTTGGAGTATATTCATAACATTTTACCAAGAAGGGAAAATAGCAGGGAGTTATTTTGCAGAAACCCATCACCATGTTTTAGAGTCATTAAAACCAAGCTGAGAAATCTAGGCAAACTTTATTTGTCTTACATGAAGTGCGTGCACACTCCCCACAGAGATAGAACCAGAGCACTATAGCACTGATTAACAGAGCAGGTATATGAAGGTGTATTGCTGGAGTTTAACCAACTAAAGCCATGCAGCTTCTCATCATAATGCACAATGATGACCTTGCCACTGCTCATCAAGCCAGAGCTACCCTACCTGTTAGGGCATTGGCTTATAGCATCATCTGGAGCAGAGTGGGAAGAATCCTCATCCCTAGTGACTGGTCTAGACCTCTAGGTTCCATTAGTGAGCCAGACTTTTGGTCAAACATAGACACTGCCCTCGGGTACTGCAGACCATCCTGGCTCAGGTATTAGTCGGTCAAAAAAATGAATTGGTTTTGAACTACTCTCATCCTGGCATGGTCATCTTGGAGCAACCCTTACACCATGGACCTAAACATATTAAGACATTCCATCTGTGCAGCAGATTCTATGATCTCTTCCAACCTCCATGTTCTTACTACAGCTGCTTCCCAGACCCTAAAAATAACCTCATGGGTTTATCGGAAAGCACCAGGCTTGTAAATTATGGCCACTAACCTAAGAGGACCCTTTTGACCTTGATTGTTGACAGACGTTAACTAACAGAAAGACGATTTAAGAATGCAACCCATGGATTCTACTTCATCTCCTTAATTATCCTCCATGGTTTACTGAATCCACTTTTGCAACAGTTTTTCATTACCCTGAAGAAGCTCTCCTATTTGCAGTTACCCTAACAGGACCCTGCTTAGTGGATGCGTGGCTAGTAGACTCTGTCCATGTTGTTTTGATACTTTAGCTGCAAACAAAAGGAAATGATTGGTGATATAATTTGCTACCAAGTACGCCCCATTGGCAGTCACAAAGGCCGGAATTGGAGGCGGGACCGCTGTCAAATCGCAAAGATTGACAGCGGGTAGGAAACGCGCTGTCAACCCGCCTCCAATCAATCTTCCCAAGTGTCGGGTCCCCGATTTGTGCATGGATCCGACACCTAGTGGCGGGAAGAGGATTACAGCCACTTATCAGCCTGTTAACAGGTACTTGATACTGGTTAACAGGCTCTTTTTCAATTTTGCCGCTTCTGCCTCGGGGTTCCCGACATCCGGACACCACACCAGGTAGGTGTGGAGTGTTTAGAGTCTGCTGTAATGTTTCGACATTGATGACAGCTGCAGAAGTGGTGTGAAGGATCCAATGGTGCACTGGTGAGTTTCAGAGGTAAGAAAATGTTGAGAAAATCATTTTTAATGCATTTACTCTTTTCTGTAGGTAACAAGTTTTGAATTGGCTGTCCAGTCCCACCTCATTGGGAGAACCTCTCTCACCAGTGACAGATCGCTTCTGTAACCTCACCTGCAGCTGCCATCTGTTCTAGCCTATGGAGGGAGTCATTGAAGAGCCTGGGTAAAAGAGCTCACCTTTGTACAGTGTTTGCAGCACCTCAAAAATTGTGCGTGGTCCCTTTAAGAAAACCGGCAGATGATGAGTCATCAAATGACATAATTGGACTGGCTTACTCTTAATTGGCCAGCAAGCCCGTTAACAAGGCCAATCGACGTAAAATCACGTCCGTGGGCCGGATGCAGTTGGGGTGGGAGTGGAACCCGGAAACCAGCTGACCCGCTCCCAAGCCGCATCCATTTGCAAAATCGCGGCCAAAGACTTGGGATCAGGCTTATTGACTTACAATATCCTTGACCCAATCACACTCCGTACAGAAGCTATCTGAAACTTTTATGGCAGCCATCCTTGATTACAGGGCAAGCCATCTATCCAGGACAGCTAATAGCTTCTCACTTGAAGGCAATTACTGGCCAGTGGTCTAAAGGTTCATAGAATCATAGAAGATAGGAGCAGGAGTAGGCCATTCGGCCCCTCTAGCCTGCTCCACCATTCAATGCGATCATGGCTGATCATCCAAATTCAGTACCCTGTCCCTGCTTTCTCCCCATATCCCTTGATCCCTTTAGCCTTAAGAAATATATCTAACTCCTTCTTTAATCTATTTAATGAATTGGCCTCTACTGCCTTCTGTGGCAGAGAATTCCACAGGTTCACCACTCTCTGGGTGAAGAAATTCCTCCTCATTTCTGTCCTAAATGGCTTACCCCTTATCCTTAGACTGTGACCTCTGGTTCTGGACTCCCCAACCAGCGGGAACATCCTTCCTGCATCTAGTTTGTCCTGTCCTGTCAGAATTTTACAAGTTTCAATGAGATCCCCTCTCATTCTTCTAAACTCCAACGAGTATAAGCCCAATCGACCCAATCTCTCTTCATACTTCATTCCTGCCATCCCAGGTATCAGCCTTGTGAATCTTCGCTGAACTCCTTCCATGGCAAGAACATCCTTCCTCAGATAAGGCGACCAAAACTGCACACAGTACTCAAGATGTGGTCTCACCAAGGCCCTGTACAACTGCAGCAAGACATCCTTGTTCCTATACTCAAACCCTCTCGCTATGAAGGCCAACATACCATTTGCCTTCTTAACCGTCTGCTGCACCTGCATGCTTACCTTCAGCGACTGGTGCACAAGGACACCCAGGTCTCGTTGCACTTCCCCTTCTCCCAATCTATTGCCATTCAGATAATAATCTGCCTTTCTGTTTTTGACACCAAAGTGGATAACCTCGCATTTATCCACGTTATATTGCATCTGCCACGCTTCTGCCCAATCACCCAACCTGTCCAAATCATCCTGGAGTTTCTCGGCATCCTCCTCGCAGCACACACGCCCACCCAGTTTTGTGTCATCTGCAAACTTGGAGATATTACATCTAGTTCCCTTGTCCAGATCATTAATATATATTGTGAATAGCTGGGGTCCAAGGACCGATCCCTGCTGTACCCCACTAGTCACTGCCTGCCACTCGGAATAAGACCTGTTTATTCCAACTCTGCTTTCTGTCTGCCAACCAGTTCTCTATCCAAGTCAATACCTTGCCCCCAATCCCGTGTGCCTTAACTTTACACGCTAACCTCTTATGCGGGACCTTATCAAAAGCCTTTTGGAAGTCCAAATACACCACATCCACTGGTTCTCCCTTATCTATTTTACCAGTTACATCCTCAAAAAATTCCAGTAGATTAGTCAAGCATGATTTACCTTTTGTAAATCCATGTTGACTTTGTCCGATCCTGTCACTGTTTTCCAAGTGCTCAGCTATTACATCTTTTATAATGGACTCCAGCATTTTCCCCACTACCGATGTCAGGCTTACCGGTCTGTAATTCCCCGTTTTCTCTCTACCACCCTTTTTGAATAGTGGGGCAACATTAGCTACCCTCCAATCCATGGGTACTGTTCCAGATTCCATCGAATGTTGGAAGATGATCAGCAATGTATCTACTATTTCTAGGGCCACTTCCTTAAGTACCCTAGGATGTAGATTATCAGGCCCTGGGGATTTATCGGCCTTCAATCCCTTCAATTTCCCTAACACCATTTCCCTACAAATACTGATTTCTTTCAGTTCCTCCCTTTCATCAGACCATATGTTCCCCAACATCTCTGGGAGGTTATTTGTGTCCTCCTTTGTGAAGACAGAACCAAAATATGTATTTAATTGGTCTGACATTTCTTTGTTCCCCATTATAAGTTCCCCTGATTCTGACTGCAAGGGACCTATGCTTGATTTCACTAATCTTTTTCTCTTCACATATCTATAAAAGCTTTTACAGTCAGTTTTTATGTTCCCTGCAAGCTTACTCTCGTATTCTATTTCCCCCTTCTTAATTAATCCCGTTGTCCTCCTTTGTTGAATCTTAAACTGCTCCCAATCCTCAGGGTTACTGCTTTTTCTGGCCAATTTATATGCCCTCTCCTTGGATCTTATGCTATCCCTAATTTCCCTTGTTAGCCACGGTTGAGTCACCCTTTTTGTTTTATTCTTATGCCAAACTGGGATGAACAAATTCTGTAGTTCGTCCATGCGGTCTTTGAATGTTTGCCATTGCCTATCCGCCGTCAACCCTTTGAGTGACATTCCCCAATCAATCCTACCCAACTTGCACCTCATACCATCGTAGTTTCCTTTATTTAAATTCAGGACCCTAGTCTCTAAGTCAACTACTTCACTCTCCATCCTAATGAAGAATTCTATCATATTATGATTGCGCCAACCCAAGGGGCCTCGCACACAAGATTGCTAATTAATCCTTTCTCATTGCATAATACCCAGTCTAAGATGGCCTGATCTCTGGTTGGTTCCTCAACATATTGGCCCAGGAAACCATCCCGTAAACACTCCAGTAATTCCTCCTCCATAGTATTGTTACTAATTTGGTTAGCCCAATCTATATGTAGATTAAAGTCACCCATGATGACTGCTGTGCCCTTATTGCACGCTTCTCTAATTTCCCATTTAATGCCATCCCCAACCTCCGCATTACTAGGATATAATCAACTGGAAAGCAAAGAACACACAAAGCCATTCACAACTACATGATTAATTGCGGTGCTGCTCTGAACTATGCTGGTTCAACCTGGGATCGTGGCCAGTGAGGCATATGGAATCAGTGACAAATGTGTGACGGGGGCCAAAGACGAGTGCTTTGGTCTTCTCAACTCGAGGAAAGTGTGGGGCATTCAAGAATTAGAGCGGGACAGAGACAAACCAACCTTTGGTGGGATGGGGGAGGTTGGTGATGGTGAATCAGGTGTTGGTTTTTGACAGGGGTGATAATGGTGCTTTTGAAAAGCAGGGGACAGTGCATGAGGAGAGGATATCATTTACTATTTCAGTTAGCATGGACACTAGGAAGCGAAGTTGAGTGGTGAGAAATTTAGTGAGAATAGGGTCAAAGGAGCAGGAGGTTGGTCTCAATAGATAACATGAGCTCAGAGATGCCATGAGGGGAGGTGGAAAAGAAAACAGAGATTCAGGGCTAGGGCAGGGTGGAGGTTTGGCTTGATGAACAATGGGAGGCAGGGTAGGGAGAAGCAGCAGAATAGATAATAGTAGTGTAGTGGTAGGGAATAGTATCATTAAGGGGATAGATAGGGTTCTTTGCAGCCGAGAGCGAGAGTCCCGAAGGCTGTGTTGCCTGCCCGGTGCCAGGGTTAAGGACATCTCCTCTGGGCTGGAGAGAAACTTGGAGTGGGAGGGGGAAGATCCAGTTGTCGTGGTCCATGTTGGTACCAATGACATAGATAGGACAAGGAATGAGGTTCTGCTGAGGGAGTATGAGCAGCTAGGGGCCAAATTAAAAAACAGAACCTCTAGGGTAGTAATCTCTGGATTACTACCTGAGCCACGAGCAAATTTGGCTAGGGTAAATAAAATCAGAGAGTTAAATGCGTGGCTCAAAGACTGGTGTGGGAGAAATGGGTTTTGCTTCCTGGGACACTGGCACCAGTACTGGGACAGGAGAGAGCTGTTCCATTGGGACGGACTTCACTTGGCCAGTGCTGGGACGAGAGTCCTGGCGAATCGAATAACTAGGGCTGTAGAGAGGGCTTTAAACTAATTAGTGGGGGGGAGGTTTCAAGAGAGCAAAAAATAAAAATGTCAGCGGAGAAGGCAATAGAGCAAAGTAGCAGTGGGGTAATTAATAACCAGAGCGTGTCAGGAAGGGACAGAATATATAAAGATAAAAGATAAAGGTAAAGTAGTAAAGGGGGTAAAAGCAGGAATAAATTGTCACAAAACATATTTAAAAGTTCTTTATCTGAATGCACACAGCATTCGTAACAAAATAGACGAGTTGACGGTACAAATAACTACGCATGGGTATGATCTGGTGGCCATTACAGAAACATGGTTGCAGGGTGACAACGACTGGGAATTTAATATGCCAGGGTATTTAACAATCAGGAAGGACAGGCAGGAAGGAAGAGGAGGTGGGGTGGCTATGTTAATAAAGGAAGGAATCACTGTATTACAGAGAAATTATATTGGGTCAAAGGATCAGGATAATGAAACAGTTTGGGTGGAGATAAGGAATAATAAGGGGAAAAAAACACTAGTGGGAGTAGTATATAGGCCTCCGAATAGTTGCAACTCTGCTGGAAGAAGTATTAATCAGGAAATAGTTGGGGCATGTAATAAGGGAACAGCTATCATTATGGGGGATTTTAACTATCATATTAACTGGACAAATCAAATTGGGCAGGGCAGCCTTGAGGAAGAGTTTATGGAGTGTATTAGGGATGGATTTCTTGAGCAGTATGTAACTGATCCTACAAGGGGGCAAGCAACCTTGGACCTGGTCCTGTGTAATGAGTCAGGATTAATTAATAATGTCCTAGTTAAGGATCCCCTTGGAATGAGTGACCATAACATGGTTGAATTCCATATCCAATTAGAGGGTGAGAAGGTTGGTTCTCAAACAAGCGTACTGAGCTTGAATAAAGGAGACTATGATGGTATGAGAGCGGAATTGATTAAAGTGGACTGGGAAAATAGATTAAAGGGTAAGACGGTACATGAGCAGTGGTGTTCATTTAAGGAGTTAGTTTACAACTTTCAAAAGAAATATATTCCACTGAGGAAAAAAGGGTGTGAAAGAAATGACAGCCATCCGTGGCTAAGTAAAGAAATTAAGGATAGTATCTGACTAAAAACAAGGACAAAAAAGGTAGCCAAACTTAGTGGGAGGATAGAAGATTGGGAAGTCTTCAAAAGACAGCAAAAAGTAACTAAAGGATTGATTAAGAAAGGGAAGATAGATTATGAAAATAAATTAGCAAAAAATATAAAAACAGATAGCAAGAGTTTCTATAGTTATATAAAAAGAAAAAGGGTGGCTAAGGCAAACGTAGGTCCCTTAGAGGATGGGACCGGGAAATTAATGGTGGGAAACATGGAGATGGCAAAAATGCTGAACAAATATTTTGTTTCAGTCTTTACGGTAGAGGACACTAAGAATATCCCAACACTGGACAAACAGGGGGCTCTAGGGGGGGAGGAGCTAAATACGATTAAAATCACTAAGGAATTGGTACTCAGTAAAATAATGGGACTCAAGGCGGATAAATCCCCTGGACCTGATGGCTTACATCCTAGGGTCTTGAGGGAAGTGGCAGTAGGGATTGTGGATGCTTTGGTAATCATTTTCCAAAATTCCCTGGACTCAGCAAAGGTCCCGGCAGATTGGAAAACTGCTAATGTAACACCCTTATTTAAAAAGGGTAGTAGGCAGAAGGCTGGAAATTATAGACCAGTTAGCCTAACATCTGTGGTGGGTAAAATTTGGGAGTCTATTATTAAGGAGACAGTAACGGAACATTTAGATAAACATAATTTAATAGGACAAAGTCAGCATGGCTTTATGAAGGGGAAGTCATGTCTGACAAATTTGCTTGAGTTCTTTGAGGACATAACGTACAGGGTGGATAAAGGGGAACCAGTGGACGTAGTGTATTTAGACTTCCAGAAGGCATTCGACAAGGTGCCACATAAAAGATTATTGCTCAAGATAAAAAATCACTGGATTGGGGGTAATATTCTGGCATGGGTGGAGGATTGGTTATCTAACAGGAAGCAGAGAGTTGGGATAAATGGTTCATTCTCGGACTGGCAACCAGTAGCCAGTGGTGTTCCGCAGGGGTCGGTGCTGGGTCCCCAACTCTTTACAATCTATATTAACGATTTGGAGGAGGGGACCGAGTGTAACATATCAAAGTTTGCAGATGATACAAAGATGGGAGGGAAAGTAGAAAGTGAGGAGGACATAAAAAACCTACAAGGGGATATAGACAGGCTGGGTGAGTGGGCGGAGATTTGGCAGATGCAATACAATATTGGAAAATGTGAGGTTATGCACTTTGGCAGGAAAAATCAGAGAGCAAGTTATTATCTTAATGGCGAGAAACTGGAAAGTACTGCAGTACAAAGGGATCTGGGGGTCCTAGTGCAAGAAAATCAAAAAGTTAGTATGCAGGTGCAGCAGGTGATCAAGAAGGCCAACGGAATGTTGGCTTTTATTGCTAGGGGGATAGATTATAAAAACAGGGAGGTATTGCTGCAGTTATATAAGGTATTGGTGAGACCGCACCTGGAATACTGCATACAGTTTTGGTGTCCATACTTAAGAAAAGACATACTTGCTCTCGAGGCAGTACAAAGAAGGTTCACTCGGTTAATCCCGGGGATGAGGGGGTGGACATATGAGGAGAAGTTGAGTAGATTGGGACTCTACTCATTGGCGTTCAGAAGAATGAGAGGTGATCTTATTGAAACATATAAGATTGTGAAGGGGCTTGATCGGGTGGATGTGGTAAGGATGTTCCCAAGGATGGGTGAAACTAGAACTAGGGGACATAATCTTAGAATAAGGGGCTGCTCTTTCAAAACTGAGATGAGGAGAAACTTCTTCACTCAGAGGGTAGTAGGTCTGTGGAATTTGCTGCCCCAGGAAGCTGTGGAAGCTACATCATTAAATAAATTTAAAACAAAAATAGACAGTTTCCTAGAAGTAAAGGGAATTAGGAGTTACGGGGAGCGGGCAGGAAATTGGACATGAGGCTGAGTTCGGATCGGTCGAGGCCCTGTGGGTGGCGTAGCAGGCCCAGGAGCTGAGTGGCCAGGTCCTGCTCCTACTTCTTGTGTTCTTTAGATTTGAGGTGAGGATCAGATCAGCCATGATCTTATCGAAGGGCCGATTGGCCTACTCCTGCTCCTATTTCTTATGTTCTTATAATCACAATCTTAGTGACAAACAAGTCCAGGAGTGCCTCGCGCTAATTTTTGCAGGGGAGAGGAGAGGAGACATTTGGTGGTGGAGAAAAGCATGAAGCTGTCTTGTTCTCCAGCATGATCCTGGAGTAGTGCACAGTTTTAGTAGAAAAAGAGTTTAATGTGGTCCAGCCAGATCTCTCTCCCAGGCTGTACTTCCTTGAAGTAAAGCTTCCATCGTGTAGTTTTATAAATCAGATATTTTTTCAAAACTGCATAAAATCCTGTTTTGCTAAGCGATTTCATACCAATATAACTAACTATAAATCTGTTGTGTTCAAATCTTGTCTACAGTACCACAAACCAAGATGGCTAGTCCATTACCTAAAAATGAAGTTAAAGCAACACCCATGGATCAGAAAAGCACTTTTAATCCAAAGCAAAATAAAGATTGTCTACTTTCCATTCAAAGCTTACATGCTTCAGAATGCAGCCACCCGTCCTCCCACCCTTGAAGGTACAAATAGCTTCTGGGTAAATTTACAACTTTCCCCTTTGCGCGAAAAGAATTAAAAGGATCTAAAAACACTTCACTGCTAGAAGGATGGTCGACTATCCTCAATAATCTGGAATAACAGCACCTTACATTACAAGATTCTGAGCAGATAATACCAGACGCCGATGAAATATTATTCAAGAGGCAGGCATCTTTTATTTATCTGTTCTGTCCCTTGACGCAGTGAAGGCTTTTGATTGTGTGGACGGAGTTCTTCAGCATCTCCATCAAATGGAGCTTTGCCTAGTATAGTGAGCCCTCTGTTGTAACCACTAATGATGCAACAGGGCAGCCCTGTAGACTTCATTGAGGATCCTCTAAGGGATGCTTTTTTGTTTGTTTGTGTACTTCAAATCACTAACACAGGCAACTGATATTCAGGCAACTGTAAAGGGATTGCAGCTCCGGCTCAATCTTAAAGAAATATCATCCACTAGAGAATGATTTTATTTTTAGTTAACCGCTTATGCCACTGGACCTGGATGACCTACTTGAACTGTTGTCTGGCTACATAATTAATTGGGGCAAGTCTGAAGCTTACCATTTAGATTGATGAAGAGCAAATTTAAACACTGTCAGATTTAGTCAAAAGTAATGGCTCCAATATATAGAAAACCACTTAAAGAATTAAAGGACAGCTTGGCAGTTTCCTCAGCACAGTCTGTCCTAAACTGATATTCAGTAACTAAGTGTCTGTTGCCAAGATACAGCTGCCCATGAATCCATGCAATATTGTAATTTAAAGATACTCTGTGTTCCTGTCAATAATGCAACATAAACTGTTCAATAAAGCCCATGTAATCAAGAAAAAAATGCCCTGCTTTAGCTCAGATTATATTTCAGATGACATGTTTTCATTTTCTCAATTGCCAGGAAAATGAATCCCAGGACCAATGATGCACAAGTCCTCATTACGTCAGCAACTGAGATCAAGAGCTGTCTGATTGGGTTAAGGGAGTAGGAGGTAGATCTAATGAAAGAGAGGAGTCCTGTGAAGGCTGTACATTTCTCTGACAGGTACTTTTTTTTTAAAAAAGGTAAATGTCCAAATTCTACCCCAAGACAACAATGACGACTGTCAACATCAACAACTGGAAATGCCCCGGAGCTTCAAACAGAACTTCAAGACCTCGAATAATTTAAGAGCAGAATTTGATTATTTACTTTCTTTTACAGAATATGTTTGATAAGGTGCCAGGTTAGAGACTTACAATGTAAGTTGAGGCATACATGAAAAAAGGGAATGCAACCACATGCTGTTTTTGACACATTTAAAGAAATTTCAATGAATACTGATGAAACAGTGCAATATAATCTCCACATTCCAACTAGAGAGGGCCAATTTTAACCCTGCCTGCTTATGGGCAGCAACTTATTCCCTCTGATCCTACAGGTTGTAAATTTAAAACTGCCCTTTACAACAGGTAAGAGGGACAGCGAGGTCCTTCTTCATATATGCAGATCGGGCTCCGATGGCATCATTAGGGCCCGACAGTAATTTAACCCAAGGTCTGTGCAGGGAAGCCTGTAATGGCTGCCCCACCAGGCCACTCGTGGAAAGAGAAAGCTGGGCTAGAAGAGGCCCAAAAAGGTAGATTGTTTATTTTTATTTTTTCGTTTCCATGTGGGCCATGAGGAGCAGGAGTGCTCCTCTGGGTACCACATGAAAATCTTGGGCCTCCCTTGCCCAGACTTCCCTCCCCCAAAGTCCTCAATTTTCCTCACTCCTATTTTAGCCAAATGCCAGGGACCAGGTCCTGCGGGTCACCGGCGGTGGCCTCCTGTTGCCCGAATTCCAGCTCCTGCCCAGCAGCCAGCTAGTGCTTCCCGCTGGGTTCAGGCAAGAGACTGATGGGGCCTATGGAGAGGAGGCCCAGCATTTGCCTTCCCCCTTGGCCGTCGCACGCACAACTCCTGCCAGGGAGTTAAATCAGGGCTCATGTGTCACAATATTGGTGGCACTGACAGGACACAAAATATATTTACAAATAATTAATACGCATGAGAAAGTGTTATTACTGGACAAAGGAAAGCCAGGATTAAGTAATTTCCTGGAGTGTGACATGCAAAATTATACAAAAATGCAAATTTAGTGCAAGCACCCACACCATAAACAAAATCCTGTCCATTTATTCACAACTAAATGCAAGTTACAGCTTTGAGCATTAAAGTGCATTTTTAGTCATAGGAACAGGGTTATAAGGTTTTGCCTTGGTTAAGAAAAGTGGATACATCATTATGGAAAGACAATTCAAAACATCATTATGGAAAGACAATTCAAAACTATCAACTGAATCAAGAAAAATAAGATCATTGCAAATATACTTAAAAAGTGAATTTAAAATGGCAGCTGTTTTACCTCAAATATCTGTGCAAACTGCGTCTCTTTGCTGGAGAATATTGCATGAATGCAGTGAATAGCATGCTTGGCCTGGCGAGCAGTGCCTTTCTTGGCTTTCTGCTGCAATACTGGCAGCAAAGCACTGGGAAGGAGGAAAGCATAAAGTTAACTGAGATTTGCTTTTCATGAAAATTAGGGAAGATTAAATTGATTTTGCATCAGATACAAATGTTAACACCAGTGCCAAATACCCTCTGGCACTGACCTGAATGATAGAACCCCACTCATGGAATAGCACCCTCTGCTGTCAGTGGATTTTTTCCACTCTATTTCACTTGCACACACAAGACAATAGATGGGTTGCAGTGAATTTCATGACAAGAAATGAATGACAGTTCTGACATCACAAACCATGCAAGCAACACTAAACCCAGTGACAGAATCACTACCTTGCAACTTACTTTGTATTTTCTTGCATATAAACATTACATTTTTGATAAATAGTTTTGATTTTCTTCCCATTATCTTGTGGGTGTACTGTGTGGGGCAGGGCCAGTGGGATGCAGATGAAAAAATAAAACCCTTTTAACACTGGATTCTAAATTATATAGAATCATATGCTTAATATATAAAATATGTTTCTCCAGCAGTAGATTAACTGGTGAACTCGGCATGATATTCATAATCTGTTTCTTGGAGACTGGAGTACAGGAACTGTGCTAAATTTGTCATTAATGAGGTTTTGTACTATGGACTTTTAAATCAGTAGCGAGAAGCATTGGCCCCTTTTCACTTGATTACAAGAAGTAACATTTATTACAATATCGGCTTTCTCCCCCCAACCTCATTTTTTTGTCTTACTATAATAATGTTCAAATTTATACACACATCTATTACACATTGTAATCAGTGTCTACTTGCATTGAAAATCAACCCATGTGCAGAGTGTTTACAACTTGAAGGAAAGCCAAACTAATTCACGAAAACTGGTATTTTACTCTTTCAAATATAATCTAAAAGCTAATCTCATGGAATAAATATTTTGATTGTAAATTACTTAGAATCATTGAATTTTACAGCACAGGATGCGGCTATTTGACCATCGTGCCCGTGCCAGCTCCTTGAAAGAGCTAGATTATATTTGTATTATATAGTATTTTATAACTCCATAAAGCAACAGTAATGAAACATACGATCTGATGTGAGGAAAGTCATCTTCAATTTTCTGCCCAGTATTTCGGAAGATCTGTAAAGCAGCTTCTGCCACCTTTTCATCTTCCATTTTCAGGCACTGCAGGAGGGATTCGAATGTTTCCGCAGAGTGAAAAGAGATTGAATGCGTAAACGATAACACCTAGAACAAAAAGTTACAGGCTTTAAAGTATAGAGAAATCTTTTTTCTCCCCCCCCCCAAAAGTAATTTAAAATCTTTCTGGTAATAATTCAGATTTCTTTCCCCCTCAAGGAAAACCACCCTACGGTTATCAAGATAGCTTGCATGTTATTTCATAATGTAAAGCTATTTTAGAAACTTTTAATATTTTGAAGAAAACAGAATTGTAGATCACCTATTATAAGTATTCTCTTACTCGTTTTTCAAATGAAGTCCAACCTTTATATATTGATTGGAATGTCAATCATTCCAAATGCATGAATCACCTAAAGACAATGGGGTAAAAATTCAGTTGGTTGCGCCTCCCGTTAGCGCCTTAAGAGGGCGCTAATGGGGCGCAAAACCGCTAACGCCCGGGCGCAGCGATGGTTGCGCCGCTCGAGAGCTTAACTTGAGATTGTACGGCGGCGCTAAAACTTACCGCTGCGACCACCTGCGCGCGCAGATTGTGACGTCATTCCATGGTGCAACGCCCTTGTGGCGCCCCGGAGCGGAAATTGAGTGGCGCCCCCTGCCTTACCGCCTGGCGCATCCAACGACCAGAAGACTGGAACGCTATCAATCGCTGTGGGGCTGGGCGCTATTTAAAGGGGTCTCTTCCTGTCTTTTATTGTTGGTGGCATTTTTGAACTACGCATTCTGAGAGAGAGAGGGAGAGACTTCTGGAGAGATTCAACGTTGTGTGAAGGAGTTTTGGGTACTGAGCAGCACTTTGCAGGTTCATTTTGATTTGCCATTCCTTGTATCGATTTAGCAGAGACTGTGGGAGCTGCACTCTGAGCTCTTTGCCTGGTACTCTCCATTGTTCTTTCCAGCACATTTGATGTGCAAGTCTCTCCAGGCCGAGATTCAAGGCTGCAATGAACAGGATGTGGATGGAAAGCAAGATTAACCATCCCCTTTAAGAACTGGCCCGTGCCATTGTGTGTGTGTTCCATTGCTGACTGACATTACATGAGCTTCGCCAGCGCTCTGAGTTAGCGCCTCACTCCTTGGCCTTTGCGCCTTAAGACGGTTGTGCAGCGCCTGATTTAGCGCTCCACTCACCTCCCGGGGCGGTAAAAGTGAAGTTTCCAGTCAGTGCCGATAATTAGCGCCAGGCGCTAATATTTGCGTCCAGACGATATTTGCGCCCCAAATGGGGCGCGACCTAATTTTTACCCCAATGTCCTTTCAAGGCCCGATGTCCAGAAGCAGTTCTTCTGGGTAGGTCAGCGGAGGCAACTTGTCTGGAGGCAATTAACAGGCAGACAGACACTGCAATGAAGGGTTTGTAGGTCTCTACAGAAACAAATAACTAGATGTCTCACCTGTACTTATCTTAGTCATCTTATGTAAAGTGAGACTCAGGTGGTTTATGCAAAAACAAGAACGAACCAAGAAGTGCTTTTTAATGTGCAATGGGGCAGGTCTACCACCACCAACACGTGCTGTTTGATGACACTTTGCGCTGAAACAACAGTGAGCAAAATAACCAGAGAGAGTGTCAGAAAATGGGGTAAATTTTCAACTTGTCGCCCAGGGTTTGAAAGCGGTGTTGCAGATTGTCTGCTTGTTATAGAAATCAACGTAAATGAAAATTGGGCAGTTTCTTTAACAGACCTCCCATCCGCAATGCCGGTTTTATGCCCGGGCAGCAAGTTGAAAATCTCTCTCAATGTCTACAGAACCCTGAGGTACGGGGCATTTGGACACTGGTCAGAAAACCACATCCTAATTCAAGACTTTTACAAAACAAAAATGAATGCAAGTATAACAAAGTATTAAGAAATCTAAATAAATCAAAAACGTTAAAAAAAAAAAAAAATCGCATCAAGTAAACAAAGGTATTCCTTGTGACTCACAGGACACTGACTTGAACCTGCCTACAGACTCTGAAGACACTTCTATTCATTAACAACAACTTGTATTTATATAGCGCCTTTAACGTAATAAAATGTCCCAAGGCGCTGCACAGGAGTATTACAAGAAAATAAATTTGACACCAAGCCACATAAAGAGAAATTAGGGCAGGTTTTAAGGAGGTCTTAAAGAAGGAAAGAGAGGTAGAGAGAGGGTTTAGGCAGGGAATTCCAAAGGTTAGGGCCTAAACAACAGAACGCACGGCTATCAAAGGTTGAGCGATAATAATCAGAGATACTCAAGATGGCAGAATTAGAGGAGCAGAGATATCTCGGGGGGTTGTGGGGTTGAAGGAGATTACAGAGATAGGGAGGGGTGAGGCCATGGAGGGATTTGAAAACAAGGATGAGAATTTTGAAATCGAGGCGTTACTTAACCAGAAGCTAATGTAGGTCAGTGAGCACAGAGGTGATGGGTGAACGAGACTTGGTGCGAGTTAGGACACGGGCAGCCGAATTTTGGATGACCTCAAGTTTACATAGGGTAAATGTGGGAGGCCAGCCAGGAGTGCATTGGAATAGTCAAGTCTAGGAGGTAACAAAGTCATGGAGGAGAGTTTCAGCAGCGGATGAGCTGAGGCACGGGCGGAGATGGGTGATGTTACGGAGGCGGAAATAGGTAGTCTTAGTTATGCCGCGGATGTGTGGTTGGAAGCTCATTTCAGGGTCAAATAGGACACCAAGGTTGCGAACAGTGTGGTTCAGCCTCAGACAGAGGTTAGGAAGAGGGATGGAGTCAGTCGCTAGGGAACGGAGTTTGTGACAGGGACCGAAAACAATGGCTTCAGTCTTCCCAATATTTAATTGGAGAAAAATCATTCTTAATACTAGTGCTTCCTGGGTCGGTTAGATCTATGGCTGATTTTTTTTTTAAATCTTAAGCATTCCTCTGGCAAATATTTGGATTTCTAAATAGAAATTTTCAGGCAACATTCATGAAATCAGGCAACGCTTTCATGAGTCAGGCTCTCCAACTGTTGATCTCACTAAAAAGGGACAATAAGTAGAAACATGAACTCTGCGAGTTTGAAGTCCTTGACCCAGCAGCATCTACCTACAGGAGAGAATTGTTGGTGCATCCCAATCCAACTGGTTATACGGACGGTCTTGAAACAAGTATACAAGATCACCTTTCAAAGTGGGGGCTTTCCTGGATGCAAGTTTTATTGACAACACAAACTGCACGGAAACCAAGCGTTAGTGTGTTAAGATCAAGCATTCTGCCAAAGTCAGAAGATCTTCCGACATGTACCACTATGCTGCCACAACCAATAGCAGAATTTTGACATGGTCATATTCCAAAAAGGTACCTACCCTTCATTAAACCAGGGCTTTGAGCCAATATCAATATTTAGCTATTTGAATGGGATATGGCACTGCATCATAAGATATGATGTTAGGTTTACTTCTATACATGTGCATAATATCTTAGCAAACATTTTTGACTTAGAATCTTCTAATAAAACCAGAAAGAAACCTGGTTTTATAGAATCAGAGTAAAATTTGTTAAAATAATTAAAAGAATATGTTGAAATATCAAAAGCAACAAGTATCAATCAAGATAATTTTAAGTGTCAAATTATAATCAGTAACTTTCAGTTCCAGTGATTCAGACATTTACCTTCAGCAATTCAAGGCCTGCTCGGATTGCTTCATCAGTTGGCACACCCTCCTCTTCATCATCAGCTGTACCATCGATGGATTTATTAATCCGTTTAATTAATGCACTATCAAAAACAAGAAAGAGATAAATAATGTAAATAAGTTTAATTTTTTTTTTTAAATATTGACGAGTCATTTAACAAGAATTTCTCTCAAAAAGTTGAGACCATAGAAAAGTTACAAAATGCAACCTCCAGCATAATACATAATGTACATAGCAGCAAAGGTGGCAGGGCAAAGATGCAAGCTGAACATCTATATTCTATTCAAACCATTTTCTTCCTCAGAATGCACACAAAAAAATTCTAAAAAGAACCAGAAGAAGTAAAGCCTAGGAGCTGCGCCACCGGAAGTGTGGTGTGGCGGGACTCCAGCCGATCAGACTGCCCTAGCGATGACCGCACCACAAATCCACGAATGGGGTAATTTACACGAAAGAGGTGGGCACCCAAAACATTCATAGCACTACTGGGGAGTGCAGCGGAATTTCTGACTAGCAGGTCAGTCTGGCCAATGTGGCTGAAAATCAAAATAAAACTTCGAAGCCGATTCTTGTCTCTTCAGCCCCTTTTCTAACGGCAATCAAACTCGCAGAGACCGATTGCCTTTGGAAACTGGCATCGTGGGCCACACCTATGGCACTTGCATGGTAGTTAAAGTTTGACGTAAAGTGGGCGGAACTGGCAAGATTTCCAGGGGATCCCGTCAGTCCTGCCTTTAACTGTAACTGCACAACAGGGATGCAGGGGGTTGGGAGTAGGTGGAAGAAGTGTCAGAGTTTCTCTAAAAGGAGGTGGTAAGCCAGCAGAATTAGACATCGGTTCAAATTTCTCTCCCCTCGTGCAGACTGTGCCAACACCATGCCCTAAATTTCCAGGATTTTATGCACAATACTTCAATGAGCTTCAGCTGATCAACTATAAACAAAATGGTACAATTTTGAAGGGAGTGCAGGCAATGTTCCCTTTAAGCCGCGCAGCGCTCTCCAGCTCCCACGCAGCCGGCTCACCGGCTTTTAAGTAGGAAAAACCTTGCATGCATGGTATTTTGAAAGGGTCGCGCACCTAAAAAAAAAATTAAGGGGAACATTAGTTGCAGGAAGAGAGAGACCTGGAGGTATATGTACACAAGTTTTTAAAAGTGGCAGGACAAGTTGAGAAGGCAGTTAAAAATCATATGGGATCGTGGAATTTATTATTAGAGTACAAAAGCAAGGAAATGATGCTAAACCTTTATAAAACACTGCGCGAATTGGATTGCTCTACCACAGAGTGGGCATAGGTGCAATGGGCCGAATAGCCGCCTTCTGTGCTGCATCATTCTACAAATTAAGAAAATCACTTTTTGAAAATGTGATTATTTATGCTTGCAAATCAACAACAGGCTTAAGGTCATTTAAATATCTTGATGAAGTTTACCAAGTTACAGATAGAAATATAGAAAATGTGTGATAAGAGTTCATTGTTTTGGATGTTAAAGTAATTAGAGATTTTTTACTTCACAGGAAAATGTAATATGAGTTTACAAAAGGCCATTCAGCACATTAAGCACAGAATCTATGCATGATTAGATCATCGTAGACTTCCTTCCCACACCACCTATTGGATCCCCTGTTTTAGGAAACATTAACTTTCTTTCCCTGAAAAAAAAAATCGGTGTGCAATATCTTTATAATCCTCAATCCCATTTCTCAACAGATATTTGCAGTTAGAAATCAGACAATTCCCATCAAAGACCATTTTGAAAAGGAATGGGCAAAGAGGACAGATAACTTATGCAATTAAGTAAAATCACAGATACTTGGAGAAAAGAAAAAAAAAGATTTTTGCAAGATCTGCTGAAATATTAATTTGAATGTCAGGAACCATCAAACTGCCATGCTGAAGCCTCTTCCAGTGACTAACACAAAAGCATTAGTCGATGCCAGATGCAGATCAGCTATCTGCCTGCCTTCTAAATCAGGGAATGGTTTCCATGAAGGAGGAGGAAAACAAGGGATGAAACAAAAACTGTTGGGTGTTTAAGTCAAAAGTAGGTCCTTTGGGAAGTGGATGGCGCAGTGTGTTGGTACAAATTTGCTTCCTTCAGCAAGTTCTACAGGTAAAAGCCAGTTTCTATTCTCTCGTAACTCTCATAGCATTAGTTTTGGGCAATCTCAACACAGCTCTCACTCGGCACAAATCCAAAGGCTCAAAACTATATATAAATTAGAATTGGTACTGAACTGGCAATCTTACTCAGATTACAGTGACTTCTGGTGAAGGAAATAGAAACATTATACTTAAGTACACTCAGGTTGTGGAGGTGTGTTTAAGTCTCATTGTTCCAGGGGAATAAGGTTTTCGCTATGCTGTAGCTGCATTTTGATGCTAAGACAACAACGACGTGTATTTATATAGCGCCTTTAACGTAGTAAAAAGTCCCAAGGCGCTGCACAGGAGTATTATAAGACAAAAAATGACACCGAGCCACTTAAAGATAAATTAGGGCAAGTGACCAAAAGCTTGGTCAAAGAGGTAGGTTTTAAGGAGCGTCTTAAAGAAGGAAAGAGAGGTAGCGAGGCAGAGAGGTTTCGGCAGGAAATTCCAGAGCTTAGGGCCCAGGCAACAGAAGGCACGGCCACCAATGGTTGAGCGATTATAATCAGGGATGCTCAAGAGGGCACAATTAGAGGAGCGCAGATATCTCGGTGGGAGGGGGGGGGCGGGCTGAAGAAGATTACAGAGATAAGAAGGGGCGAGACCATAGAGGGATTTGAAAACAAGGATGAGAATTTTGAAATCGAGGCGCTGCTTAACCGGGAGCCAAATATAGGTCAGCGAGCACAGGGGTGATGGGTGATCGGGACTTGGCGCGAGTTAGGACACGGGCAGCTGAGTTTTGGATGACCTCAAGTTTACATAGGCTGGAATTTGGGAGGCCAGCCAGGAGTGCGTTCGAATAGTCAAGTCTAGAGGTAACAAAAAGGCATGGATGAGGGTTTCCGCAGCGGATGAGCTGAGGCAAGGCAGAGATGAGGCAAGGCAGAGATGGGTGATGTTACGGAGGTGGAAATAGGCGGTCTTTGTTATGCTGCGGATGTGGTCGGAAGCTCATTTCAGGGTCAAATATGACACGGAACAAATATGGAGCTCACCTTGAGCACAAAACCTCTTCTCCTTCCTCTATAACCACCTCCCCACTGTCAGTAAGTAAACTTTTACAAACACGCCTGACACATGCTGTACTGGAGTGTCCTTGCAATTGTGTATTTGCATCTTTGTATGGGATCCACCACTAACAATAATATTGAAAGAGACAATTTACCTAATTAAGTTGCAATTTATACATCAACTCAAGGTTAAAAGTTACTCATACTATTCAGCTTATTAAAAAAATTCAGAAACAGGCTCTACTTTAAGGTTAATAATGCAGCAGAGAACCAAGCTGGAATGTAGCAAGTAGAGGAGATCTAAACAGGAATAAGAGGGGCAAAGAGAGTGTATGAGAATAGATTAGCAGCTACCATAAAAGGGAACCCAAAACATATGAATATTGAAAGGGTAGTCAAAGGAAGGGTGGGGCCGATTAGGGACCAAAAAGATCTCCCTGTGGAGGTACTAAATGAGTACTTTGCATCTGTCTTCACTAGAGAAGAGCATGTTGACAATGTAGCAGTAAAGGAGAAGGTAGTCGCAATATTGGATAAGATAAATAGATAAAGAGGATATACTTAAAAGGCTGGCAGTCCTCAAAAGTAGAAGTCACCCAGCCCAGATGGGATGCATCTTAGGTTACGGAGGGAAATAAGGGTGGAAATTTCAGAGGCTCTGGCCACAATCTTTCAATCCTCCTTCGATATGGGCATGGTGCCAGAGGACATAACACAAGAATTAGGAGCAGGAGTAGGCCACACAGTAGAGCTGTAGGACTTCAAATGTTATACTCCTGTTTAAAGAAAGGAGAGTGTGATAAATCCAGCAAGTGCAGGCCAGTCAGCCCAATGTCACTGGTGGGGAAACTTTGAGAGACAATAATCTGGGCTAAGATTAATTGGCAGAGCAAAAGTATGGGCTAATAAATGAAAGTCAGCACGGATTTGTTAAAGGCAAATAGTGTTTGACTAACTTGATCAAATTCTTTGATGAAGTATCAGAGAGGATTGGTGAGGGTAATGCAGTTGATGTGTGTGTGTATTTTCAAAAGGCAATGGACAAAATACCACATAATAGATTTGTTAACAACATTAAAGCACATGGGATTAAAGCAACAGTGGCAGCATGGATACAAAATTGACTAAGGGACAGAAAGCAGAGAGTAGTGGTGAACAGTTGTTTTTCAGACTAGAGGAAAATATAGAGTGATGTTCCCCAAGGGTCGGTATTAGGACCTCTGCTCTTTTTGATATATATTAATGACCTGGAGTTGGGTATAAGAACATAAGAAATAAGGTCAGGAGTAGGCCATTCGGCCCTTCAAGCCTGCTCCGCCATTCAATATCATGGCTGATCTTCTACCTCAACTCCATCTTCCCACACTATCCCCATATCATAGAATAGTACAGCACAGAGGAGGCCATTTGGCCCATCGAATCTGCACCAGCTCTTTCAAAGAGCAATCCAGTTAGTCCCACTCCCCCGTTCTTTCCCCATATTCCTGCAATTTTTTCTCCTTCATGTATTTAACCAATTCCATTTTGAAGGCTACTATTGAATCTGCATCCATCATCCTATCAGGCAGCGCATTCAGAGCGTCAGCTGTGGCTCAGTTGGTAGCTTCCTCGCCTCCGAGTCAGAAGGTTGTGGGTTCAAGTCACACTCCAGAGACTTGAGCACAAAAAAAATCTAGGCTGACACTCCAGTACAGTACTGAGGGAGTGCTGCACTGTCGGAGGAGCCGTCTTTTGGATGAGACGTTAAACCCAGGCTCTCTCAGGTGGACGTAAAAGATCCAATGGCACGATTTCGAAGAGGAGCAGGGGAGCTATCACCAGTGTCCTAGCCAATATTTATCCCTCAGTCAACATCACTAAAACAGATTATCTGGTCATTATCACATTACAGTTTGTGGGAGCTTGCTGTGCACAAATTAGCTGCTGCATTTCCTACATTACAACAGTAACTACACTTCAAAAGTACCGCATTGGCTGCAAAGCGCTTTGGGATGTCCGGTGGTCGTAAAAAGCGCTATATAAATGCAAGTCTTTCTTTTAACCACTCGTTGTGTAAAAAAGATTTTCCTCATGTTGCCTCTGGTTCTTTTGCCAATCACCTTAAATCTGTGTCCTCTTGTTATCAACACTTCAGCCACTGGAAACAGTTTCTCTTGATTTACTCTATATAAAGCTTTCATGATTTTCAACACCTCTATCAAATCTTCTCAGACTTCTGCTCCAAGGAGAACAACCCCAACTGTTCTAATCTATCCAGGTAACTGTATTCCCTCATCCCTGGAACCATTCTAGTAAATCTCTTCTGTACCCTCTCCAAAGCCTTCACGCCCTTCCTAAAATGTGGTGCCCAGAGTTGGACACAATACTCCAGCTGGGGCTGAACTGGTGTTTTATATAGGGTTAACATAACTTCCTGACTTTTTGCACTCTATGCCTCTATTTATAAAGCCCAGGATCCCATATGCTTTATTAACCTGTCCTGCCACCTTCAAAGATTTGTGCTAAAGGACCCCAGATCATTCTTGCATCCCTTGATTCCCTTAATATCCAAAAATCTATCGATCTCTGTCTTGAATATACTCAACGACTGAGCATCCACAGCTCTCTGGGGTAGAGAATTCCAAAGATTCACAACGCTGAGTGAAGAAATTTCTCATCTCAGTCCTGAATGGCCAACCCCTTATTGAGACGTGACCCCTGGTTCTAGACTCCCCAGCCAGGGGAAACATCCTCCCTGCATCTACCTTGTAAGAATTTTATGTTTCGATGAGATCACCTCATTCTTCTAAATTCTAGGGAACATAAACCTAGTCTCCTCAAAGGACAATCCCCCCATCCCAGGAACCAGTCTTGTGAACCTTGGTTGCACTCCCTCCAAGGAAAGTATATCCTTCCTTTCGTATGGAGACCAAAACTGTCCACATTACTCCAAGGCCCTATATAATCGCAGTAAGGCTTCTTTACTCTTATACTTAAATCCTCTTGTAATAAAGGCTAATATATCATTTGCTTTCCTAATTGCTTGCTGTACCTGCATGTTAACCTTCAGTGATTAGTGTACAAGGACACCCAGGTCCCTCTGAATACCAACATTTCCCAATGGCACCATTTAAAAAAATATTCTGCTTTTCATAGAATCAGAAATTTACAGCACAGAAGGAGACCATTCGGCCCATAATGTCTGCGCTAGTCAAAAAAAAGCTATCCAGCCTAATCCGACTTTCCAGCTCTTGGTCTGCAGCATATAGGAACATATCCAAGTACTTTTTAAATGTGATGAGGGTTTGTGTGTCCACCATCATTTCGGATAGTGCATTCCAGACCCCCCTACCACCCTCTGGGTGAAAAACATTTCTCCTCAACGCCCCACTAATCCTTCTACCAGTTACTTTAAATCTGTGCCCCCTGATTATTGACCTCTCTGCTAAGGGAAATAGGTCCTTCCTATCCACTCTATCTAGACCTTTCCATTATTTTATACACCTCAATTAAATCACACCTCAGCCTCCTCTATTCCAAAGAAAACAACTCCAGCCTATCCAATCTTTCCTCAGCTAAAATTATCCAGTCCTGGCAACATCTTCTCCACCCTCTCTAATGCAATCACATCTTTCCTGTAATATGGTGACCACAACTGTACGCAATACTCTAGCTATGGCCTAACTAGTGTTTTATACAGTTCTATTCTTCCTCCCGAAGTGGATAACTTACATTTCTCCACATTATATTCCATCTGCCATGTTCTTTCCCACTCACTTAACCTGTCTATATCTCTTTGCAGGATCTTTGTGTCCTCCTCACAGTTTACTTTCCCACCTAGCTTTGTATTGTCAGCAAACTTGAATACATTCCTCTCATCTAAGTCATGGATATAGATTGTAAATAGTGGAGGCCCAAGCACTGATCCTTGCGTTACCCCACTAGTTACATCCTGCCAACCTGAAAATTACCCTTTATTCCTACTCTGTTTTCTGTCCCGTTAACCAATCCATGAAAATATATAACCCCCAATCCCAAGAGCCCTAAGTTTGTGTAATAACCCTCTTGTGTGGCACCTTATTGAATGCTTTCTGAAAATCCAAAAACACTATATTCACTGATTCCCCCTTATTTACCCTGCTAGTTACAACCTCAAAAAACTTGAATAGAATTGTCAAACACTATTTCCCTTTCATAAATCAGTGTTGACTCTGTCCAATCATATTATGATTTTTAAGTGCCCTGTTACCACATCCCTAATAATAGATTCTAGCATTTTCCCTACTACTGATGTCAGGCTAACTGTTCTACAGTTCCCTGTTTTCTCTCTCCCTCCTTTCTTGAATAGTAGAGTTACATTTGCTACCTTCCAATCTAAAATTATACAGGGCATAATTTCAAAGATTGCAGATGATTCAAAACTTAAATGTAGCAAACAATGAAGAGGATAGTAGCAGACTTCAGGGAGGACCGAGACAGCCTGGTAAAATGGCAGGCACGTGGCAGATAAAATTTAAAGCAGAGAATTGTGACATGATATATTTTGGTAGGAAGAATGAGGAGAGACAATATGAACTAAATGGTACAATTTTAAAAAGGGTGCATGTACACAAATCTTTGATGGTGGCAGGACAATTTAAAAAGATTAATAGAGGGAGAGAGTAGAAAAGCAAGGAAGTTATACTAAATCTTTATAAAACACTGGTTAGACTTCAGCTGGAGTATTATGTTCAATTCTGGGCACCACACTTTAGGAAGGTTGTCAAAGCCTTGGAGAGGGTGCAGAAGAGATTTACAAGAATGGTACTAGGGATGAGGGACTTCAGTTACGTGGAGAGACTGGAGAAGCTGGGTTGTTCTCCTTGAAGCAGAGAAAGTTAAGAGGAGATTTGATAGAGGTCTGTGTGGAGTTTGCACATTCTCCCCGTGTCTGCGTGGGTTTCCTCCGGGTGCTCCGGTTTCCTCCCACAGTCCAAAAATGTGCGGGTTAGGTTGATTTGGCTATGATAAATTGACCCTTAGTGTTAGGGGGGGGATTAAATATGTGGGGTTATGGGGATAGGATGGGATATGTTAGGGGGAATTAAATACGTGGGGTTACGGGGGTAGGGTGGGATATGTGTACTGTGGGGATTAAAGCAGGGACAGGGTACTGGATTTGAATGATCAGCCATGATCGTATTGAATGGTGGAGCAGGCTCGACGGGCCGAATGGCCTACTCCTGCTCCTAGATTCTATGTTTCTATGTAATAGAGTACATAAGAAACTGTTGAGTGGCAGAAAGGTCAGCAACCAGAGGCCACAGATTTAAGGTGATTGGCAAAAGAACAAGAGGAGACATGAGGAAACATTTCATTTACACAGCAAGTTGTTGTGATCTGGAATGCACTGCCGGAAAGGTTGCTGGAAGCTGTTTCAATAGTAACATTCAAAAAGGAATTGGATAAATACTTGAAGGGAAAACATTTACAGGGCTATGGGGAAAAGAGCAGGGGAGTGGGATTCATTGGATAGGTCTACCAAAGAGCCGGCACAGGCACGATGGGCCAAATGACCTCCTTCTGTGCTGTATCATTCTATGATTCGTCTCTTGCCAAATTTACAAATTATGGTTTGGTTTGACATGGGTAACTGGAAATTAAACTAAGAAATCTCAGTGCCCATGATGCAGGAGAGGGCAAGATTTGTTTTATACACATTCAGTCTACAAATCAGCTTTTAAAGTATCGCAGATGTATTTTTCCTTTCACTGGTGCAAGTTTACCTAGAATTACATGGAATATACAGCACAGAAACAGGTTATTCGGTCCAACTAGTCCATGCTCCACTCGAGCCTCCTCCCTCATCTAACTATGAGCAGAACCCTCTATTCTCTTCTCCCTCATATGCATATCTAGCTTCTTCTTAAATGCATCTACACCACTCGCCTCAACTACTCTCTGTGGTAGCGAGTTCCACATTCTCACCACTCTCTGGGTAATTTTACCAACCAACCATTTGATGAAAAAATACTTCAGAAAGTTAGAACTTGCATTACAGCCTATAGAAAAATAGTTCTACATCAGTGTCATATCTCATTATCTGGTTCCCATTTTAACCAGCAACATCTGTATCGTGGTAATAATAAAAAAATTGTTCCAATGTCAAAATAACCTGACTTTTCCCTCGGTTATTATTTAACACAAAAAAGAAATTAAAAAATACCTAATGGACTCAGTGTCAATATGTACAGGTGCTATCCTCTCCAGGAGAAATTTCACCATTTCCAAAAACGGATTTGTGGGCTGTTTAGGGTTGCTTAGTTTTCGGGTTATTTCACGCTGTACAAAAAGAAATAAATTGTTACTCTAATAGCGAAACAGTGTACTTAGAAATTTTCAATCCATTCTGATAGACCATATTAATTTCAGCAATTACCACACATCCTTCTGCTTGTTTGCAGGAACAGTTTGGACTAACAAGCACATCCAGTTGGGATCTGATTCGCTCATCCTCTTCTAAAAATTGATCAAATTTCTTCATGAAGTCCTGGGCTTTTCCTGGATCAGGCAAGTTTTCTGACAACAGAATATTGTATTGAGCACAACTTGTTGATCGAATAATTGTATTGTCTATCCTTTGAAGAGAAATGTTTCCTACAGCTTTTCATGGTATATAATTAATACTATATTTTATATAATACAAGTGCCAAAAATATACATAAAATATAATAGTACTTACTGGCAATGATCATCACTTTTGAGAATATGGCTTTGTCAGTGGGATCAGACTAGAATTTAAAGACAAAATAGAATTTATTACATTTTCACATACAAATACAATTGCATTTAGTAACTAGAGATTTATTTTCTAAAACTATCACAATTCCCAGCAATTATAAAAAACTAGTTGTGACCTCCATTTCCAGTAACTGGAGTAGCACATTTCAATGAAAAGGAACCAAGAGAATAACTCATTTTGTGGAAGGTACATCATTCCTCCTCTGAAGTGGATAGTAATTTGGTAACAGTGGGCAAGAGTCATGTGTATGGGGCATCAACATACAGGAGATGAACAAAAACAGAGACACAGGAAGATGCATCAACAATAGCTATTTTTATGTACCAGTTCCAGCTAGTGATCATTTGTTAATAAAGTATACGCTCAAAACGGAAAATCTGTAAATTAAAATAAAATCCTTTATTCATGCAGCACACATTTGAGAAACGCCAACAAACTCAAGCTAGGACATCAGCAACATGCTGCGATAGAAATTAGCTAGCTGCCTAAGTAAGCAGAATCGAGGGGGAGAGAAGCTAAGAAGTTGCCATGACTTCCCTTCTCGGGTTGCATTTCTTTAGCTGCAGGACCAGCAGCTATGGAACTCTTTTGCTGCTTGGCTCCCCATCAAATTCTCATGGTCAGGAGAGAAGCCTGTGTACACATACTTATATGTATGCACAGATCTTCACACCCAGACATTAATCTCAATGTTTTCAGAGGGCACGAATGATCTAAAAATATTTAAAAACAAATTTTATTTATTTTAAAAAAAAATTTAAATTTGTTCACAGCACGTGGGTAATGGTAGAAAAGCCACATTTGTTGGCCATCCCCGATTGCCCAGAGATAGAATTGGTGAGCCTTCTCCTGCAATTGCTGCAGTCTTTATACTGATGGTGCTCTCACAATGGTGTAAGGTAAGGAATTCCAGGATACTGACATTGCAAAATGCAGCAATGTATGTTCAAGTCAGGGTGGTGTGTGACTCGAGAGGAACTTGGAGATGATGGTGTTCCACGGCATTGCTGCTCTCGTCTTGGCAGTAGAGGTCGCAGGAGAGGGAGGAGCCGTTGAAGCAACGTTGTTGTGTTGCTGCAGTGCATCCTTCAGCCACAGTGCATCAGTGACGGAGGAGATATGGAGTTCAGTGGCTGGGGCATTGATCAGGCAAACTGCGGAGTCCTCTGTGTATATTGTGTCCATGGGTTCCAAGGAGCACTTAGTAAGCCAGATTTGACACCAGACATAAGTTATACTCCAGGCTATATCCAATTCTAGCAATGAGAGACTGTCTTTGTCAGGTTATCTCACACCACATCCCCTTTGGAGTCAGAGCAGAACTAAAATTTGGAGTTAAATTAAATCTTGCAACACTGCTAAGTGGAACCCACTATTGGGTTGACAGTATGACAATATGACAGTACAGTATGACGACAGTTAGTGCCTTGTGTCCCAGGGAACAAAAGGGAGAAAAATTGGGTGTGACGGTTTGAAGAAAATTTTATAGAAAACAAGAACATACTGGAGACACCAGGGTGGGGGAGGGGAAAGAGATGGAAGAGTACATTTTACAGTCTCAAATCGTCATATACCACTTGTGTTTTTCCCTGCATTTTCTTTATTCATAATTACACTTTTGGTCACTATTTCCTACTTGTTCACTTTATCCTATTCATAGAGTTTTAGATTGATGTCACTTTTTTTCCCATTTCCTTTGAGCAGCAGATCTCATGGGGAAATCATATGGTCATTCATGGCAGCTGTGATTTCCCCAACCTCCATTGAAAATGGCTGGCTTTGGGGTGGGTAGAGGGTTCTGGGTACAGCTTATAAGTAGACATCTATCAGGAAGGGTGGAATTTTTTGAATTTGTGTGGGTACCGTATACTCAGCATACAATTTTGAGTTGTCCTTTCTGCATTTTGCAACTTTTGGTAGTTTTTGAGGGTTTGTTTCCACGGTCCTTTAAAGCCTTTATGTGGTTTCGGTGAACATAGTGTACAGACCAGAGGCACATTTAGGGGCACCTGTCAAGTTCAATTACAACAGCCTCATTAAGAGCAAGTTTGAAACTGCAGAGCTATCAGAACCCACTACTGGAATCTACGCAATACAAGTGGGAGCGTAAATTAGCAGATGAAGAGTCCTAAAATAATTCCTGGCAATATCTGGAATATATCTACAAAACGACAGATGTGAAAACTTCAGATCGGATGCTTCACAAAATTGAGACATCCAACCTTCTTTAAGACAGCAAGCACTTTGAAACTTTTGCTAAGTCCAGAGAGGGAACTTGGATGCATCTATTGCCTAACTGGGAACAGACATGTCAATAATCTATGCATTAGACAGGCTTCCACTCCCTTCAGGTATTATGTAAATTTTCAGAGGAGGGCATTTAAACGGAAACTTAATGCCATGCACCAGCAACAACCAATGATCTGGCTTATGAGTACTGAAATACAAAACAAAAATACAAAACAAATGATACCCAAACTTCAAGGGTTAAGTTACGAGAGATTACACAAATTAGGGTTGTATTCCCTGGAATTTAGAAGGTTAAGGGGTGATCTGATTGAAGTTTTCAAGATATTAAGGGGAACAGCGAGGGTAGCTGGAAAGAAACTATTTCCGCTGGTTGGGGATTCGAGGACTAGGGGGCATAGTCTAAAAATTAGAGCCAGACCGTTCAGGAGTGAATATAGGAAACACTTCTACACACAAAGGGTGACAGAAGTTTGGAACTCTCTTCCACAAATGGCAATTGATCCTAGATCAATTGTTAATTTTTTTTTTTTTTAAATCGGGAGATTGATAGCTTTCTGTTAAACAAAGGTATTAAGGGATATGGGCCAAAGGCAGGTATGTGGAGTTAGGTCGCAAATCAGCCATGATCTCATTGAATGGCGGAGCAGGCTCAAGGAGCTGAATGGCCTACCCCTGTTCCTAAATTCCTACCTCAGCCAGAATGACATTCTGGATAACTTCAGACAAACACTACTACATTTAACTTGCACAGTCTTTTACAAGAGAAATTAGGGCCACCCAGTTTTAAAGTGCAAAATATAGTTGCCTGAACACAGGGAAAAAAAAGGAATTTATCCTACATGCATAAACATGCTGCTGCCAGCAACAGGATAAATAGTTGTGAAAAAACTCAAGATGAGACCTTATACAAAAACAGTGGAAAGAACATTCCTGAAGAATCGCAACTGGTGATGTGAGTGTCTACAAAATTTAACACCTAGTGTTTGTCATTCTCAATATGCTGTTGTGAAGAAGAGGAAGTGAGGGATTTTGATGTAATCGTAACTGTAGCTCCATAACACCGAGGTACAGGCGTTAGGAATTTAATTGTAGCCCTGACTGGGCTTCACTCCCAGCAATTTGACAGACTTCTTCATCAAACCTTAAGACCGACCAGACGAGTAAAAGTGCAAGTTTATGTACCACATGTGAGCCAAGCTCACACTGAATGGACCCATGCTACTTGAAGGCGAGCAGGCACTGGGCTGAGATAGGGTTAAGATTGCAGATTCACCTTAATCACATTTACCATCTCTGGCTCAGTCTCAGCACTCTCGAACCAATACACAAGGATAAGCTGTAACTGTCAGAGTCCGTCAAATCAAAATCATAAAAATCACTTTCATCACATGCTACAAGATCTGTACGTGCTACTGCGCTTCAATCCCATTGCCTGCACAGAGCAGAAAACTGTTGTACTTACTTTTTGTTGTTTGTGCAGATCAAGCAAGTCACGTACATGATGCCTCAGCATGTTTTGACACTTCCACATTTCGTTTAATGCTCTGTCAAAAATTAAAACAAAAACACTGACAATAAATAGTTAACTTCAATTAAACTGTGGTACCATTTAATCAACCTTATTTCCATGGCCATCAGGACACTACAAAAAGTATGAATCGCAGTCATTCCATTTCATTCACAGAAATACGCAGGACACAAGAAATTGCAGAGTAAGGAAACGTCTTTTGGCATATCAAGCCCAATCAATTCAGACTCCATGTCTAATTATTCTATCTGTTAGCCGTTTCTATTTGCATTACCCTTGCAAACTACCACCTCATCTCCAATTTCCCTTTCCTCTCTCACAGCACTCAAACAGCTAGACTGGAACTCACAAACTACATCCTCAGGTGATTGTGACCATGGCACAATATCCCTCCTCATCCTTCCTAACCCCTCTGCATCCTTTGAGATGGTCGAGCACACCATCCTCCTCGAATGCCTCTCCTCTGCTGTCCAGTTCAGTGAGATCACCCTCGCTTGGTTTCACTCCTGCTTATCCATTGTAGCCAGAGCAGCTCTTCCAACTCTGGTACTGTTGCCTCTGGAGTCCCGAAGGATCTACCCTCAACCTCTTCCTAATCCTCATCTAAGTGCTGCCAATTGGTGGCATTATCTGAAGATATGGCTTCAGTTTCCACGTGTATATTGATGACACCCAGCTCTACCTCTCAACCATCTCTCTTGATCCTTCCACTTTCTCGGAGTTGTCAGCCTGCTTGTCCGACATCCAGTTGTGGATGAGTCACAATTTCCCCGAATTAAACATTAGGAAGACTGAAGCCATCACCTTTGATCCCGCCACAAACTCTGTGCTCTCGCCACCAATTCCATCCCCCCACCCGGCCACTGTTTCAGGTTGAACATGGCTCACAAACTTGGGAATGCTATGTGACCCCGAGCTGAGCTTCTAACCCCATATCCTCTCCATCATAAAGACCACCTACTTCCAACTCCACAACATCGCCAGTTAACCAGCCCACCTGCTGCTGAAACATTCAGCCATACCTCGATCACAATCAGACTTGACAATGCCAATACTCTCCATAACTTCATCGCATCCAAAACTCTGCTGCCCATATCCTATTCTGCACCAAGTCCTGGTCACCCATTGCCCCGTGCTTGCTGACCGACATTGGCTCCCCAGTCCCACAATGTCTCCCATTTAAAATTCTACTCTTAGTGTTCAAATCCCTTCAAGGACTCGCCCCTCCCTATTTCTATATCCTTCTCCAGTCCGCCAACCCTCAAAGAACTCTGAATTCCTCCAACTCTAGCCTCTTGTGTAACCCCCCACATTCCCTTTGGCAGACATGCCTTCAGCTGTCTACGCCCCAAGCTCTGGAATTCCTTCCCTAAAGCGGGGCAGAAGTTTAAGAGCCTCCTTAAAACCACCTCTTTAATCAAACTTTTAGTTGCATATTGCAGCACATTGCAGCCATGAAAGAAATAAAAGGAAAATGTTCTGCTTGGGAAACAGAAACTACTGGTCACTGGTTCTCTAGTACTTTTCCCCCATTCATCACCACTTTCCGTCTACTGATGCCAAACTAATAAGCATTATCACTATTTTGTGTGCTAATACAACATTCCAAAAAAAATTCCATCTGTGACCATTGCTCCTCTGTACAATGAGAAGTTGTAATATTGACAACGGCATATGTAAAAGAAAGTTATTAAGCAGGACGTGTAGATTGAATGCCTAAAAATATTAAGTTTTCTGGCATTCAAACTGCTCAGTTTAAAAATACATAGGCGCTGATTTTCTTCTCACTCACCCACCCCTCCACCTTCTCAGCAAGTCAAGTCAGGAAGTGCACACCGAAAGTGCACTCCATCTGCAAGAACATGAATTTTTGTATTCAGGTTATTAATTTTGGCCAAATACCAGGCACAGGCAAACCCAAGGCATCCGAGACCACTTCCATAGATTCCAGTGACCAACATTAAATACAGTAACCCAACATTAATCAAATACAGTTCTGCATTTCCCTCCAGTGCTGACTCACTAGCCTTTTTTAATTATAAACAAAACAGCTCTGCAAGCACTAGAACATGCCCCATAATGAACATTTCAGAAATCAACTGATATACAATTACAAGACCAGCCATCAATAGATTCCTGGAAATACCAATTCTCTCTCCCATGCACCTTTATAGGTTACAATGCAGCTTTAATACTACACCACTGCTAATAATGTTAATGAGGCACTGAAATTTCAGCATTGCTACCACCTCCCAGCAATGGCCCACAAATTCTCCATGATGGTGGAAGTAAGAGCACCATAAAGTGTCAATTCCAGTGGGGTTTAAATGCTCTACGAACTCCATGCACACTTGAGCAATCCCCCACAGCTGATGTGTCTAAATTTCATATTGCCATCTATACTAAATAAAGGAAAACTTAAAAAGATTACGTAGTTGGGAGATTTCAACTCAACCTTTGAACAACTGTTAGCCTCGATGACTCAGGAGAAATTTATAGAGTGAAATGACTTACAATTCAGGCTTTTCAAACAGTTACTCTGTCAATGGTTGTAACAGACTCCTCTTGATCAAGCTGCGCCCCTCCAGAAGAAGCAGACATCTGTAGCCCAGGTGCTTTTACAACAGTGCTTGTTTAGCTTGGACAGCTGAAGAGCAGCATTTAAGTGCTGGCTCTCCATGTTTACACCACTAAAACTGTCTCACTTATCCAGATGGCAGCAACTTTTTCATAAAATCTCAAGTCTTGAGCTTGTGCTCAATCATCACACAAGAGCTGAATATGCAAACGTTCTAATTAGCATTGCATAAGCGCATCGTCAAAGAGAAAATGTGTTTTCTTAAAAACTGAGGCAGGTCAAAGTGATGGCAATGAAGGACTCCTGCAACTGCAAAGAAAGCAAGCTTGAATTATATAGCTGGCATTTAGTCAAACCAATTTGAAAACATACTTTACAGCATTGGTGTCCAGGGTTGCATAAAGATAGTACAAACACTTCATCCTTTCTGGAGTCTCCAAATTGTGAGGCACCATGTACTGCGCAAATATCCGTTCAACGAGTAATCTGTAGGTTAGAATTTGAAGCATGTTTAAGAATTTAACACACACCTTGGTTTGGTTTTAATATTGCTGACCAACTGAAGTCTGCGTTCAAGTGTAGATTAAAAACTCAAAAAAAGCAAATAGCTCAGTTAACACTTTCAAAGCAGTAATTACTTTTGAGCTCAGCCACGTGATAATAATGGCAAAAACATTATAGTAACCAATACTGCACACAAGAGGTCACTCTTCCAATCCAAGGACAAATTTATTTGGCTCGGCGTGTATATTATACCCTACATCATCAATCATTTTTATTCACCCAAAAATAGCCGTTCTATCACTTCATCCGTGGGAAAATATTTTGTTCTACTACTCTTCAACATATGTCACTATGGTTGATCAGTTGTGCACACTGCAGTATTCAAAGGGATCAAACACATACACAAAAAAGCATAAGAGCAGTTTATGATCACACAGTGTATGTAGATTGCAATAAAACCTAAAGCAGATTTATGAACCCATTTCAAAACACAGCAGGGTCAATATTTTAACCTTCATCCAACTAGCATTGAGGTTTGTATTTTTTTTAAAATTATTTCTTTGATCTACACAGTGCATCAACTACTGGCACAATTAAACCAAGAGAAACTGTCAAAACAGCAGGCCAGAAAATCTCAATGGTGAGCATGTTACATTCAGAGATTATTTTGAAAAATATAATTTCTTCCAATTGCTTATGGACACCAAGCATCATTCTCCAACTTACCAGAATCACAGGAACAAAATCCTTGGGTGGGGGTGGATACAATAAAGAGCTCCTATTTATTATACATTTAAAACAAGTTTGTACAAACTTCCATCTTACTTGAATAATGATAAATGAGGGAAATCCTGGAAAGACTGTAAGTTCACCCTTTCTCTGCCGTTACTGTTTATATTTGCTCTCTGATATGCACTACTATGTGAATGAAAGATGCAATTGCAAAAATAGAGCTGGATTTAAAGAGAGTGAAAATGTTACATCTACTGTATTGACAGGTAGCCAAATGTAGGTCAACAAAGATGGGGGTGATTAGTGCACGACAAGATACATGCAGCAGAGTTTTGGACAATTTGGGAGTTCATGGAAGGTGGCGGATAGGAAGCCAGCCAGGAGAGCATTGTTGTCAAGTTCAGAAGTGGCAAAGCCAAGTATAAAAATTTCAGCAGCGAAGGGGCTAAGGTGGAAAAGAGGTAATGCTGCAGAGGTGGTAGCAAATAGTCTTTGTGATGGAGAGGATATGGGACCTGAAACTCAGTTTCGAGTTGAACAGGATGGCAAATTTGTGAATGGTCTGCTTCAGCTCGAGACAGTGGCTGGGGAGGGTGATAGGAACATCGGAACAGGCGGCCATTCAGGCCCTAGAGCCTGTTCCACCATTTAATCCGATTATGGCTAATCTGTACCTCAACTCCATATCCATCGATACCCTGACCTAAAAAAGTCTATTGATTGCAATCTTGAAAATTTTAATTTACCCGGCATCCAGCCTTTTGAGGGAGCAAGTTCCAGATTTCAACTACCCTTTGTGTAAAAAAAAAAGTGCTTCCTTAACGTCTCTCCTAAAATAGCTTAGCTCTAATATTAAGATTTTGCTCTCTAGTTCTGGATCCCCCTATCAGAGAAAGTAGTTTCTCCGTATCTACCATATTGAATCTCATTATCATTTTAAACACCTTGATTACATCACCCCTCAACCTTCTAAGCTCAAGGGAATACAAGCCAAGTTTATTCAACCTGTCCTCAATTCAACCCTTTAAGCCCCAGTATCATTCTGGTTAATCTGTGTTGTACCCCCTCCTAGGCCGGTATATCCTTCTTGAGGTGCGGCACTGAAAAATGAACTTGTCATCCAGATGGGGGTCTAACCAAGGCTCTGTACAACTCCAGAACCAGGGGTCATAATCTAAGGATAACGGGTAAGCCATTTAGGACAGAAATGAGGAAGAATTTCTTCACCCAGAGAGTGGTGAACCTGTGGAATTCTCTACCACAGAAGGTAGTTGAGGCCAAGTCATTAAATATATTCAAGGATGAGTTAGATATATTTCTTAAAGCTAAAGGTATCAAGGGATATGGGGAGAAGGCAGGTACAGGGTACTGAGTTTGGATGATCAGCCATGATCTCATCAAATGGCAGAGCAGGCTCGAGGGGCCGAATGGCCGACTCCTGCTCCTATCTTCTATGTTTCTATGTAACTTCCATCCCTTTATATTCCAGCCCCCTTGATGTAAAGGCCAACATTCCATTAGCCTTTTTGATTTCCTTTTGTACCTGTGCAGTAGCTTTTAGTGATGTGTACATGGACATTCAAATCCCATTGCTCCTCCACAGTTTCTAGTCTCTCGTCACTTAAAATGGCAATGGAACCAGTGGAAAGGAGGCAGAGTTTGCATCAGGGAACATAGGCAATGGCTTTGGCCTTCCTTGGATATTGGATAAACAATTTGACAATACAGAGGCAGTCCAGACGTCGAGGAGGTCGAGAGCTGGGCATTATTAGCATACATGTGGAAGTTGAAAACTGAACCCATGGAAAGGGAGTTTGGAGATGGGGTTGTATTTGGCGAAGGCGGAGAAGTCAAGGGAAGAGGGATGGTACCCGAGGAGAAAGAACTATTGACAACATCAGGTAGTATGGGGGGTAAGGAAGGGTAGTTGGATGGTCAGGAACTGAGTGAAGTGAGAAGGGGACTGAGTGAGCAGGAGGTGAATGTCATAAACAACGCAAGTTTGGAGATGGTGCACAGAAATGGCAGGGGCGGGGGGGGGGGGCACTAAGAAACTACAGAGACTGGGTTTCAGTGCGAGATGGTGTGGGAGTTGAAGGGGGTAGACGAGAAAGCAGTTGGGTCCAGAGGAACGGGAGGATGCTGCAGAGGTTACGTGAGCAAGGAAAAGGGGATTTAAGGCGATGGTTGGTCATGGAACAACAGGAATCTGGAGTTATACTTGATCTCCACGAAGATGCTGCAACAGTGAGCCATTTTGGCAGAGAGCAGCGAGGCATGGTGGTACTCACCATGGTCAGACCAGATCTGGCAATGAATGACTTAAGTGCAGGTATCCTCAAGCTTTCAGTTATAAATAATCTCCATGATATTTATTTGGTGCAAGAAATAATGAGCAGTTACCAAATTCAGCAAGATCTCCGTTGTTCCCTGAAAATTCTAACATACAGAGCTATGGGGATGTAGGATCCTGGGGAGGTCGAGAGCTGGAGGTTGATACTGGAGTAAACATGTAAAGATCTTGTTAGAACCTGTAATGAATAAGTCAAACTAGTAGCTTGTAGAGAATCCTGATCAAAAAACAAAACAATGTGGTGGAGACAAGACCACCAAGACATAGACTATCACGCAGCTCCCTCTGTATGCCAAGTTTGTGGGGAGGAATAGACCAGGAGATCTTTTTTTTTTTTACATTGTTATTCCTGAGCATGTTTCACTGGCTCACAGTTACAGCATGAAGGGAGAGATATGAAAATACCACCAACAAGCAAGAAAACGCAAACTTCCACACCCAGGAGGAGCGCGCTTTTGGACCATCCCCACACTGGAAGTGATGACTTCTCATCAGTCTATCATTATTATTTGAATATTTTGCCTGAGCCCCAACCTGTCATTTTTCAAGGAATCCAGATGTTAGAGAATGATGAGCTGTTCTATTTAACAGTGTTAGTGGGGGGGGGGAATTCATTCATTTTGGAGCTGTGATAGTAACGGTTAGATGGCTTGTGCCATCAGCGAAGAAAAGGAACAATCACAGACTCCAACTAAAAACTAGATGCTGTCTTAATGGCAGGTGAGGGATAGAAGGTTAAGCCCACAGCTGGTTAAAATTTACAATTAAACCTACTCAGTGACCGACTTCAAACCAGTATGGCATGACCATAAGTTAAAATACCCTTAAAAAGTCGCTTGGTCAACTAAAGGGGACCAAGATGATTGGGGACAAGTGTTCTGCCCTGACTTGGGATACAAAGGGGAGAACAGGAAGCTCCTTAACTAGCAAACGTAACTAGATGGAGGAATAGCAAATTTCAGAAAGAATGGAAACTGAAAAACTCCAAAAAGCAGCATGATTTCTCCAAGTGCATTTAGCAGGGGGAAGATTACCTTTGTCAGTGAGTTGTATCACTGCAGTTAAAGTAACCACAACCAAGGTTGTAAAAATAAATATTACTGAAGGAAGAATAATCGCTCAGATGTCATAATTGGGCAAGGAGTAGTGACTGACTGATATTGGGACAGTATAAAGTTTACTTCATGGCTGAATATATATATATAAAATCACAACCAACACTAGTCATTAGATACATTAATTGTTTTGTGAATTATGACATAATCCACAAACCACACAATTTTCTAGTACATACTAGGCACTCAAGACACTCTGGTGTCAGTGCCATGGTGCATTAAAATAGCAAGCCCAGAATAAGCACAATTAAAAATGAATAATCTTTTTTCTTCCTTCATTCTCTCTCACCACAGTGAAGTAAAGCAGAAAGACTCAATTTTCACTGAGCCCAAGACAAAGCAAGTACCAGAAAACTGCATATCCTTTTTGAAAAAGATCAAGACAACAATACACGGCGATGCCGTTGACAGTTTCAGATATACTGTAATGTTAGTAATTAGAAACTAGTTAACATAACATGGTACAAAATCAAGCTCCCGGTTTAAAAAGTACAGAGCGGTTGTGAGTTTACAGTCTGCAACGAGCCAAGTCCTGGTCGTATCCTACAGAGTTCTCCAAACTCTCCAGTCTACAAACAGGCAGGGACATTATCCAAGGCACTGTCTCCTCTAGATTCAGACAAGGATCCATATAGTGAAAGCAGGTTCTGGTGATCAAGTAACAGAACCTTGAGGTAAGGAAGAACTTGTCCATTCAGTTTGGGGCTCAAGAAATTATTCCTTTTCGTTTTTCCCTATTGAATGCCTGCCACTGATCTGCAGTTATTATCCTGAACAGGAAGCCTTGCTGCTGCCAGTGCTGAAAGCAACTATGCATTGGCCGTCTTCTAGACAATGAGAATTTCACAGCCAAGAATCAGGACAATTTCTTTTGGTAATCAAAACAGTAAAAATTGCCTGGAGAAGTTGATGATGCCAAATTTTGTTTCAAGAGCTGGTGCCCAGCTTATGCTACTGCTATTAGTGCATGCTTTCCACCAGCTCACCTCAGACTCACTACTGCCAACAAATCCCCATGACATATGCTAAACAGCAAGCAACAGGGTTGTCATCTGAGCTAGCCAAAAGGAAAGAACAAACAGTAGCCAATAGGGTCATGCATCTGATATAGTGAGAACAGTCACAAAGACCATGTCACCAATACTCACTATCGTGATTGAGTGTCAATTTTAAGATTCTCCCATTTGGTAAGCAGTGTTCATCTTTGGTGGGTGTGAATGAAGAAAAATGTGTTCATTACATTATCATAAAATTTATCGGATTAAAATAAATGATGAATAAAAAGAGAAAATGCTGGAAATAATCAGCAAGTCAGGCAGCATCCGTGGAGAGAGAAACAGATTAAATGTTTCAGGTCGATGACCTTTCATCAGAACTGGAAGATGTTAGAGACGAACAGCTTTTAAGCAGGTACAGAGTCATGGAAAAGAATAAAAAAAGAGGTCTGTGATAGGGTAGAGGGTGGAATGCTGAGTGTTACCAGCATTTTATGTTTTTATTTCAGATTTCCACCATCTGCAGTATTATACTTTTTTTTTTATAAATGATTTTTTTTTCTGTAGCTGTCGTCCAACACAAAGTTCCTAATCAGGATGTCAAAGTGCTCTAGCACCACTAATTATTATCCTGACGATGGCAGGGAATTATTCTCTCTCTCCCCCCCCACCCAGGGTATTCCACCATCCAACAAAGTGCAAGCACTTTCCTTTACCTCTTTTGTGATAACAAATGCAACCATGACTTTCATTTCTGCAACAGTTTGGAATTGCCACAATCACCTCCATTATATTTACCCCCAAAAGTTTTCACGTACTTGTCATCAATGCTGTTTTGGTAGTATATATGCAACAGTTTGTCTTTAATCCATGAAATCTGTTTGGAAGCTTCCTTTCCTGCCTCCGCTTGTAAACAGTACTTTTTATAGATCTGCGCCAGCCCCATCATAGCTTCTCTTCTCACTCTCCACTGGGGAAGAAAAAGAAAGAAAAAGTATGAGTTTATAAAGATGAAACCACTAGGTGCACACATATGCAGACACACGCTCACATACCAGAAAAGAATCAAACAAGTATAAATGCAAACGACTTAACTCGATTCTGTATTCTACTTAAAGGGGTGGGGGAACGGATATTCACACAACAAAAAAAATCCCCAAAAAACTCTCATTGCAAAACTGAACAATTGGTAATGCACAGTAACAGGCTACAAAGAGTGGTACAAATATGTCAGCAATACAGCCAAAGGATTTTGAGCCAGGATACAAGAAAGAAGCTTTACGGTCATATTGCTTAAAGCATTTATTACATAATCTATGAATATTTATACAAAAGTAATGCTTAAGCAGGACTCTCTCTCTCTCACGTGTTGGAATACTGGGAAATAAATGTAAACTTTGATCAGTGACGACAATTTACTGAACACATTTGGTTAAGCTGTAAAATTTAGGAGGTAGACCAGAAACCCCATAGTGGTGGGCACTCACCCAAGAGACCTGGATTCTAATGTGAGCCCAGGTGGTCAGCTGAATGTGTTATGCTGTGGGTATGAGGTGTACCCAGTTTACACAAGCTGTTTCATGGAGGATCTCATAGTAGGGAGAAATCTCAGGTAGGTGGACCCATCAGCTATCTAATGCATATCTGTTCCCCATGCCATCAGAACTACTGACGATAATGCAATACATTTCTAACAATTAGAGAAATCTGTGGTCCTATGTTGTTCTACCCTCCGAACTGGGAAAAAAGTTGTGCAGAGAACTCACAGGGTTCTGAACATCAGCATAATACACTGAAGCACAAAATTTGCTGCACTGCAAATGACGAGCAGCAATTTTGCAGTTCTAGTTCACCATATAGTGATATTCTGACCTCAGCAGTGAAAAATTAAGCCCAGGCACTTCTCAAAATGAAGGAAGGAAAGAGGTTATGAAAGGAGAAAGCGTGGGGGAGGAAAAGAAAAACTTGCTGTTCCAAGCTGCTCTTTTAAAACCTTCTGTGGAGCTGAGTTGATGCAAGCTGAGGAACAAATGGGAAGTTGTGTCAGCCGTGGATCAGTTGGTTGCACCTTCACCTCAGTCAGAAGGTTGTGGGTTCAAGTCCCACTCCAGAGACTGGAGCACAAAACTCTAGGCTGACACTCCAGTGCAGTACTGAGGGAGTGCTGCACTGCCAGAGGTGCCATCTTTCGGATGAGACGTTAAACCGAGGCCCCGTCTGCTCTCTCATAAAAGATCCTATGGCACTATTTTGAAGAGAACAGCAGGGGAGTTATTCCCAGTGTCCTAGCCAACATTTATCCCTCAAGCAACATCACTAAAAAAAGCAGATTATCTGGTCATTACCACATTGCTGTTTGTGGGAGCTTGCTGTGCATAAATTGGCTGCCAAGTTTCTTACATTACAACAGTGACTATACTTCAAAAAGTACTTAATTGGCTGTAAAGCACTTTGGGACGTCCAGTGGTCATGAAAGGCGCTATATAAATGCAAGTCTTTCCTTTTTAATTAAGGAAACATTTCAAGGGAAAGGGGAAGAAAAAATTGAAATCTTCTCACCCGTTTGTCTAATGTTCTTTCTCTTACAAAGTTTAGCAGTTGGTCATTAACAAGCGAGAGATCCTTTTTAGCAGCAGTTACAATGGATACAATGACATCATGTCTTATTGCTTCTTCTGGATCATGTGATCGGACTTTGAGAAATTCTGTAAAAGATCATAATCAAATTTTACAGCTCAGCTCCAAACATACAATATCAAATCCTGCTTTCCAATCTCAAGTCACTCTCCCTGCCGCACCCCCTCCAATATTTAGTAAAATACTACATTCATTGTCTGATAATGAATCTCATCAGTGCATTCTAAATGGTTCAGTAAACATTCCCATTAGTCAGTAATATATATCCCTATTAAAATTGGACCATATGCAACTGCAGTGAAATTCCTAAATTTATTGGTGTTTTCACTAACATTTGGAAAATATAAAAAAAATTCCCTTCATGCTTGCTTTTTTGCAATTGAAGTAAACAAGTAACACATAATAATGGTAGAACATTTGACAATGAACAAATTGAAAAGTTTAAAAAAATATCTAAGTTGTATTTATAGATGCGGTGCAAACACCAGAAATGAGAATTGGCTGTAAAATAGCACCCGACTACTTCCTCATTTACTACACACAGATTCTGGGACTGAAACGGCAACATTTTTCTAAAATTATTTTCTCTGAATCCAATCTGCAACAGAAATAAACTTATTTGCACAAAGCAAGGAACAAAAAAGCCCCATAAAATTAGATTTATATCAGCTTAATCCTGTTTTTAAAAAAAAACAAACGAGGGGATAATAGTATGTTGAAGCACAATACTATTACAAAGGTTCGTGCTCCCATCCCAACCCTGTTGTTTGGGGAGGGGGGGAGGGGGTGAAGAAATGGCTAAAGGGAGCAACAAGCTACATTCAGGAGCTTCTTTTACAGAGAATTTTTTAAGGAAGGTCACTGAATGCCGTTCCTGCATACTCCTTGAGCAGAGTAAACTGAGGCTTTGAGACAAGTACCTTGTTTCGTGGCTTGAGATTGTACATGTGAAGTTCCAACAACTTGCATTTATAGAGAGCCTTTAATAGAATAAAACATCCCAAGGCGCTTCACAGGAGCGATTATGAAACAAAATTCAACAGCGAGCCACACAAGGAGATATTAAGGCAGATAAGGGTCAAGGAGGTAGGTTTTAAGAAGCATCTTAAAAGGAGAGCTACTGGCGCAGAGAGATTTAGGGAGGGAATTACACTGGGTGGAAAGAACAATTATTTTGCGAGAATGTCTGGACAGGAAGAACAAAGGATTTTTAGTCAGAGGAAGAGTTTTCTGATTGGTCTCAAGTAGGATTGGAATTGGATTCCACAATTGGATTTACAATTGGGCCACTGGTTGGAGCATTTTGCTGTAACACAGCATTTCATCAGTGGAGGGAGAAAAAGCTAGCAGAAAACTAATTTCCTGCAGATTTTGTCAACACATCTTCGAAAAATAAACAAACAGTCAGATAGGTTTCTGCTGTCTGAAGAATTCTCTCAACCATTGGTCACCAGTGTGTGTGGGGGGGGGGGGGGAAGAAAGTGGGCTCCAGAAAAATAAGTTTCCTGCCTTGATCAAATTTAAAAAGTACCATGTTTTGAACATACTTAACAGTTCACCAACACTAATATATATCGACATTACTAATATCCTTGAACTATTCTGCTCAGCAAATAATTAATAATGCCTCATCTCTGCTTGGTTAGATGTTCTAAAATATAAAAGAAAATTATTAATGGGTACAGTAACATATTCACCTTAATAGCAAGCTGAACTTGTTAATCTGGCCAGCTGAGACAGCTATGTTAAGTAGCAGCTAGCTAAACTGGTGACATTTTTGTTTAAAGTGATAGCGTTCAATTCAATAGAGTAGATAAAGAGAAACTATTTCCTCTGGTTGGGAGTTCAGAACGAGGGGGCATAGTATTAAATTTAGAGCTAGGCCATTAAGAGCGAAATCAAGAAGCACTTCTTCACACAAAGGGTAGTAGATATCTGGAACTTTCATCCCCCCAAAAGGCTGTTGATGCTGGGTCAATTGAAGCTTTCAAGACAGAGATTCATAGATTTTTATTAGGTAAGGGTTTCAAGGGTCTTGGAGCAAAAGCAGGTAAATGGGGTTGATGTACAAAGCAGCCATGATCTAACTGAAGGGCAGAATAAACTCGAGCGGCGGAATGGCCTACTCCTGTTGCTATGCTTACCACAACGTACTGACAACGCATCTCAATGATAAAATAGTCTTATCAAATTAAAAGTTTAAAATTACAATATTGAATATCCTGGTATGTTTAAAGTTCCAATGTGCCCAGCAGTTGCTGTTGGCAGACTGATAGATTCAATAATATGTACTTCACACTGGCACATTAAACACACTAGGAGATGCACAGTAAGAAATTGAAATAAATAGAAAAAAACGTAATACTAATGATGTGTTCAGTACACTGCAGGATAGATTTTGTAAATATCAGCATTTTAAACATTTGGAAGGCTCAGCATACTAGACTCTAAAGTCAGCTAATTAATAAACTGAGGTCAGAATAACCCATGTATTTCAAAGCTGACACACTTCATCTGCCTATCAGGTAATCAATGCAAACCTAGTTTTCTGATCTGAATAGTGCCAAACAACACCAACCTTCTAATATCCATTTAGCTGCCGTTTATTACTCCCATGGATTTCACACCTTGCACACTTCAAGTACTAAACTGGATTGGAGGGTTCGCCAAAACCTGTTTAATTAGGAACGGAGATCTGTGGCATATAATGCTCCTGCATTTCATATGGGTGAAGTGTGCAAGATGTGAAATGTATGAGGAATATATGTAAATCATTGGGCATTAGGTGTTGACTCAGATTCAGAGCTGTAAGTATTGATTCCGAAACAATTACAAAGTGGGAAAAACTATTAGTGGCCAAAAAATAAATCAAAGAGGTTCCCCATTGCACAGCCAATGTGTTGATTTGCACTATCCATTAGTACAGTTGGATAATACCCAATAGGTTACCGGAATGGTTAATTTGATGATGGCGCAATTCTCCCCCATTTCTTCCTCTTTTCCCCATGCCATGCCATCAAGCAACTCCTCCTCAATAGCTGCCCAGCCATCTCCCCCTGATTTTCAACAGCACCACCACTGCCAAGTTCCCCACCATCACCATTTTGAGAGCCACTGCTGACCAGTAGCTGAACTGGGCCAAACATATCAAGACCATGATTACAAGAGCAGGGCAGAGGCTGGATACTCTACAACAAGTGGTTCAATTCCTGACCTCTCAAAGCGCATCCACAAGTCTCAAATCAGAGTGTGGTGGAGTATTCACCATTTGCTAGACAAGTGCAGCTCCAACAACACTCAAGAAACTCAACACCATCCAGAACAGGGCAGTTCACTTGATTAGCATCCCTGTCAGTAGGCTCACTAACAACCTCATCCATCAGCAGCGCACTGTAGCTGCAGGATAATCGATCTACAGGATATACTGCAGCAACTCAGCTATAGCAATGAGAAGGACGAGCAACAATGTTTTGGGAACACCATTACCTCCAAGTTCCCTTCCAAGAAAGGGAAGTCACACCATTGTAACTTGGACATATCAGTTCTTTCATCGTCACTGGGTCAATATCCTGCAATTTCCTATTATCATGAGAGCACCATCATCACATGGACTGCAGCAGTTCAAAGGGAAGGCCCACCACCATCTTCTCAGGGTAGCTGAGGAACAGGCAATAAATGCAGCACTGCCAGCCTTCGCCCACATCCCGAGAACAAATTTATTTTAAATCTCAATTTCCTGTGGCATTGCTCAGAGTGAGTTAGAGATTACATTACTACAAGGGGAGACTCATATCACCAATGAAGGGACAATTTGGCAATAACAGATCAGCTTAGAAAGTGTCAAATGTTTCCGTTTGGTCCTTGAAAAAGGGTTTCTTCACCGACTGCAGGTAGGTGAATAAATGCCAGTTTACATAAATAAATAAATCTATACATGTAACATGGGAGAACGGCTCTTTATAGACAAAGTTTAAAGCAAACCCAAAAATATATAAAGTTAATTTAACTTATTTGCTTATTTCCTTCATCCCACCAAATATCTTCAATGCTGTTTAGTAACACTGAAGGAATTTGCTTTATTACGTTTAAATCCAGGACTTGTCAGAACCTCCCTCCAAATGTGAAAGTAGATAGAGCCCTTCCAGAATTTACATTGTTTACATCAATTATTTTTTAAGCTGGTTGCTTTTGCATTCCAAGAAAAATACATTTTAAAATGCAGCTGGTGTAAATATGTTCACATTTTAAAATATAAAGATTATAAGTAATGCCACATATTAAGTTTTTTTTTCTCTCTAACCTAAGACAGTGGTCTACACCAGGAGCGGAAAACTACAGAGTACTGTATTAAATTTACAGCTTAACTAGTTAAACTAATTAATATAACTACAAATAATCGTTGATTAAAGACTTAAATTAATTAAATAAATAAGTCTAGACTTATTTGGGAGGAGGCAGCGGAGCTGAGTGAGACCAGAGCGAGAGAGGCAGCAACTCACCAGAGGCAGAATTCGAGAGGGACGTCAGAGTAGAAAAAGTGACGTTGGCACAAGGGAAGGAGCTGATTGGTGAGTAGCTGGTGGGTGTTTTTTGTTAAGTTTTATTTCTGCTAAGTTAGTTCTTAGTCTATTAAATAGAGGCATGGCAGGGCAGCTCAGTCCTGTGAAGTGTACATCCTGTGCCATGTGGGAAGTCCTGGACTCTTCGCGTAGCCTGGACAACCACATGTGCAGGAAGTGTCGCCAGCTACAGCAACTCGAGCTCTGGGTTTCGGAGCTTGAGCGGCGGCTGGAGTCACTGCGGTTATTCCACGAGGCTGAGAGTTACGTGAATAGCACATTTCTAGAGGTGGTCACCCCGCAGCTTAAGAGTATGCAGGCAGAGAGGGAATGGGTGACTGCCAGACAGAAGGAGGAGGACCAGGCAGGTAGTGAAAGAGTCCCCGGAGTGCATCACGCTCTCCAACCAGTATTCTGTTCCGAGTACTGGTGAGGGCAATGGTTCCTGAGGAGTGCAGCCAAAGTCAAGTCCACGTCACCACGGGTGGCTCAGCTGCACCGGGGGGGGGAAGAAAGAGTGGAAGAGCAATCGTGGTAGGGGATTCGATAGTTAGGGGAGCAGACAGGCGTTTCTGCAGCCGTAGACGTGACTCCAGGATGGTATGTTGCCTCCCTGGTGCCAGGGTCAAGGATGTCACTGAGCAGCTGCAGGACACTGAGGGGGGGAGGGCAAACAGCCAAAGGTCGTTGTCCATATCGGTACCAACGACATAGGTAGAAAGAGGGATGAGGTCCGACAGGCAGAGTTTAGGGAGCTATGAGATTAAAAAGCAGGACCTCAAAAGGTAGTAATCTCCAGATTACTCCCAGTGCCACATGCTAATGAGTACAGGAATAGGAGGATAGAACAGGTGAATGCGTGGCTGGAGAGATGGTGCAGGAGGGAGGGCTTTAAATTCCTGAGGCATTTGGACCGTTTCTGGGGAAGGTGGGACCTGTACAAGCCGGACGGGTTACACCGCAACAGAGCTGGGACCAATATTCTCGCGGGGAGGTTTGCTAGTGCTGTTGTGGAGGGTTTAAACTAGCATAGCAGAGGGATGGGCACCAGCATATAGGAGTAGAAAAGAGGAATAAGATGCATAAAAGAGTGAGTGTGTTGGATAGTACTAGAGGCGGTAGTACCACCATATTATTAGAAAGGAGCACACTAAGAAAGACTACGAAAAATTCAAAAATGGGTTCAGAATGCATGTACGTAAACGCACAAAGTGTGGTGAATAAGGTTGGTAAGCTACAAGCACAATTAGCCATGTGGCAATAGGATGTGGCAATAACGGAAATGTGGCTTAAAAACGGTGAGGACTGGGCACTTAATATTCAAGGGTACAAGGTGTTCAGAAAAGATAGGGAAGGAAAAAAGGGCAGTGAGCTGGCAGTGCTGATTAAGGAAGACATTGTAGTGTTGGAAAGGGAGGATGTTCTTGAGGGGACAAGGACAGAATCCATTTGGTTAGAGTTGAGGGGCAAAAAGGGTATGATCACGCTATTGGGGGTATTCTATAGGCCTCCAAATAGTGAGAGGGAGGTAGAGGAGCAAATCTGCAGGGAAATCTGCAGAGATATGCAAGAGCTATAGAGTGGTGATATTGGGGGACTTTAATTACCCAAATAGCGATTGGGATAATGCAAGGGTAAAGGGAAAGGAGGGGGAGAAATTTCTGAAATGTGTTCAGGAGAATTTCCTTGACCAATATGTTCTTGGCCCAACTAGGAAGGAGGCATTGCTGGATCTGGTGCTGGGGAATGAGGTGGGCCAGGTCGACCAAGCGTCTGTGGGAGAACACTTGGGTACGAGTGATCATCGTATCATAAGATTTAGATTAGCAATAGAGAGGAGCAAGGAACAATCTAGAGTGGAACTTCTAAACTGGAATAGGGCTAACTTCAATGGGATGCGAAAGGATCTAGCCAGGGTAAAATGGAACCAAAGACTGACAGGAAAAACTGTAATGGAACAATGGGTGATCTTTAAGGAGATGTTCCAAATACAGGCTAGGTACATTCCAACAAGAGGGAAGGGTAAGGGAACCAAAGCAAGGGCTCCTTGCATGACGAGGGAGATAGAGAAGATGATGAAACAAAAAAGAGGGTGCATGATGCATGTCAGGTGAATTCTTCAAGGGAGAACCAGACCAAATACAAAGTTGAGGGGATGTGAAGATGAAAATAAGATTGGCAAAGAGAGAATGAGAGAGTAGAATGGTGGTTAACATAAAAGGGAACCCAAAAATCTTCTACCGGCATGTAAACAGTAAGTGGGTAGTAAGAGGCGGGGTGGGACCTACTGGGGACAAGGAAGGTGATATATGCTTAGAGGCACAGGGCAAGGCTAGAATACTCTGAGTACTTTGTATCAGTGTTTACTAAGGAGGTGGATGCTGACAAAATATTAGAAGTGGAAAAGGTAGAAGCAATGGAAGGGGTGAAAATTGATAGACAGGATGGACTAGAAAGGCTGGGTATGCCCAAGAGTGGATAAATTGCCTGGTCCAGATGGCTTGCATCCCAGGTTGCTAAGGAAATTGGGGGAGGAGATAGTGGAAGGGCTTGCCATAATTTTCCAATTTTCCCTAGATGTGGGGGAGGTGCCAGAGGATTGGAAAGTGGCAAATGTGACACCATTGTTCAAGAAAGGGTGTATAGACAATCCTAGTAACTACAGGCTGGTCAGTTTAACATCAGCATTGGGTAAAGTTTTAGAAATAATAATCAAGGAAAAAATTAACGGGCACTTGGAGGTTTAAGCTAATTAAGGAGAGCCAACACAGATTTGTAAAAGGCAGATCGTGTTTGACTAATCTAATTGAATTTTTTGATTAGGTAACAGGGAGAATTGATGAAGGGAATGCAATGGATGTTGTCTACATGGATTTTTGTAAGGCGTTTGTCAAAGCACCACATAGAAGGCTGGTTAACAAAATTGAGGCTCATGGAATAGGTGGGTCAGTGGCAGCTTGGATAAGGAATTAGCTTAAGGACAGAAAAGAGAGTTGTGGTAAATGGCTGTTTTTCAGACTGGAGGATGGTAGATAGTGGTGTTCCCCAAGGGTCAGTGCTGGGATATATATAGATCTATCTATATTATATAGATCATCTATATATCTATATCTATATAAAAATAATAGATAGATAGACAGACAGACTTGGATATTGGAATACAGAATAGAATTTCTAAATTTGCCGATGACACCAAACTTGGGGGTGTGGCAAAGTGAGGATGATACCAATCGACTGCAACAGGACATAGAAAGGCTAGCAGAATGGGCAGATGGAATTTAATACAGAGAAGTGTGAAGTGATGCATTTTGGCAAAAGGAACAGGGAGAGGCAATATACACTTAATGGCACAGTTTTAAAGAGTGTGCAGGGACAGAGGGACCTGGGAGTTAATGTGCATAGGTCCCTGAAGGTGGCAGGACATATTGAGAGAGTGGTTAGCAGAGCATATGGGATCTTGGGCTTCATAAATAGAGGTATTGAGTACAAAAGTAGAGAAGTTATGCTGAACCCTTATAAAGCACTGGTTAGGCCACAACTGGAGTATTGTGTCCAGTTCTGGTCACCACACTTTATGAAGGATGTGAAGGCACTTGAGAGGGTGCAGAGGAGATTTACCAGAATGGTTCCGGGGATGGGGGACCTTAGCTACAAGGACAGGTTGGAGAAGCTGGATTTGTTTTCATTAGAGCAAAGGAGGTTGAGGGTTTATTTGATAGAGGTGCACAAGATTATGACTGGTTTGGATAGGCTAGACAGGGAAAGGCTGTTCCCACTAGTTGATGGTACATGGACTAGGGGACACAGGTTTAAAGGTTTTGGGCAAGAGATACAAGGGGGACGTGAGGAAAAACCTTACACAGCAAGTGGTGATGACCTGGAATTCGCTGCCGACGGAAGTGGTGGAAGCGGAGACGCTCAATGTTTTCAAGGGGAGACTGGATAGGCACTTGAGGAAATAAACTTGCAGGGCTACAGGGATAGAGCGGGGGAATGGGACTGACTGGATCGCTCTGCAGAGAGCCGGCACGGACTCGATGGGCCGAATGGGCTCCTTCTGTGCCGTTATGACTATGATTTCAAAGTGCAGTTTCATTTGTCACACATGCAAGATGCTGGATTTATTAACAACCCCCTTAAACATCGATATTTCCATTGCAAAGTTAACTCAAAAAAGTTTATACTTCACCTTAATTGATATTAGACAATAAAACAAAACATTCTCCCACTCTGACCTCTGTCCTTGGCCTCCTCCAATCAAGCTCAAGGCAAGCTCGAGGCACAGCACCTTATCTTTCCATTAGGCACTTTGAAGCCTTCGGGACGAAACACTGAATTCAACAATTTCAGATCATAACTTCTACCCCATTTTTTCAGATGGCAGCTGTTGCTGATGATTCTGATATTCCCATTTACACCTCCTCTAGACCAATCTTTTGTTTCTTTACTTGTCCCATTACCATCTCCTTTCGTCTTGTACCATCATCTCTTTTGTCATTTAATCTCTCCTGCCTTCCACCCCATCAATGACCTTCCCTTTTGTTCTTTCCTCCCCTCCCCTTTGTAGTTGCTCAAAATCTGTTACATCTCTAACTTTTTCCAGTTCTGACAAAAAGTCATCAACCTGAAACGTTAACTCTGTTTCAAAAGATGCAGTCTGACCTGCTGAGTATTTCCAGCATTTTCTGTATTTACTTCAGATTTCCAGCATCCGCAGTACTTGGCTTTTGCAAAACATTCTTGTTTCTTTCACTAGTCCCAGAAATGATTTTGCTCAGGGTTTTTCTCCTCAGTAAATTTCCACTGGTAAACAGGACTAGAGAAGGAAGCTAGGCTTACAATCAGCAAATTGCATTATCCTCTGAAAGGCCAGTCTTGTTGTCAAATCATCAAAACAAAAATTCTGGGAGCGCAGACACGGATGCATGCCATTATGTATTTAAATTGAATTGCTTTCTTGTAAATCTTAATTTATATTTATGTTACAAACCCCATTTCCAGTGCGAAGTTTCTCAGTTTAACGAGTCCAAAATGGTTGCTACAAGAAGTTTCAAAAAAAATATGGAGTGATTGCATTTTTATTTTTTTAAATTGTTGCTGACTTCTCATCCAAGATTAGTTTTCATACATCCTTAGTAACTTTTCATTGGAAGTTTAAGTACCCACTTTGCTTACTTTTGTTATGTTGCCCATCTGTTCAATTGTGATTTGTTAGCGTTAAGAATTACATTTCAGCCAATCAGGTGCAAGTATCAGAAATAAGCTTTTTTTTCCCCCCAAATCATGGATTAAACCATTACAGAAAAATGTAATCTTCCTGCTGAAAAAATTATGCAACAAGCTCGACTGCAAGGAGTTGCAGTTGATCAAAACTAAAGCGTACAGCTCCTTTAAAGAAAGAGTCCGAGAAGCTTGAACTTAAGAATACAGAAATAGGAGCAGGCGTAGGCCATTCAACCTCTCGAGCCTGCTCTGCCATTCAAGAAGATCATGGCTGAACTTTTACATCAACTTCACTTTCCTGCCCTATCCCCATATCCCTTGATTCCCTTAGTGTTCAAAAATCTATCGATCTCTGTCTTGAATATCTTCATCAACTGAGCATCCACAGCCCTCTGGGGTAGGGAATTCCAAAGATTCACAACCCGCTGAGTGAATACATTGCTCCTCAGCTCAGTCCTATCCTGATCCTGAGACCATGATCCCTAGTTCTAAACACTCCAGCCAGGAAAAGCAGCCTCTCAGCATTTACCCAGTCAAGCCCTCTTAAAGAATTTTATTCGTGTCAATGACATCACCTCTCATTCTTCTAAACTCCAGAGAATATAGGGCCATTCTACTCAATCTCTCCTCACCAAAGCCCGACATAATTGCAGCAATACTTCCTTACTCTTACACTCCAACCCCCTTGTAATAAAGGCCAACATACTATGCGCCTTCCTAATTGCTTGCTGTACCTGCATATTAACTCTGCGATTCGTGTACAAGAACACCCAAATGTCTCTGCATCTCAACATTTACTAGTCTCTCAGCTTTTTTAAAATATTCTGCTTTTCCTTTCTTCCTACCAAAGTAGATAATTTCACACTTCTCCACATTATACTCCATTTGACTGACACCTTCTTGCTCAATCACTATATCCCCTTTGCAGCCTCTGCATCCTCTTCACCGCTTACTTTCCTACCTATCTTTGTAACGTCAGCAACTTGGATATAATACTCTGTTCCCTCATCTAAGTCACTGATATAAATTGTAAATAGCTGAGGCCAAAGCACTGATCCTTGCAGCAACCCACTAGTTACACCCTGCCATCCTGAAAATGACCCATTTATTCTTCCTCTGTTTTCTGTCCTTTAACCAATCCTCAATCCATGCTAATATGTTACTCCCAATCCCACGAGCCCTAATCTTGTGTATCAACCTATTGTGTGGCACCTTACTGAATGTGTTCTGAAAATCCAAATATACCACATCCACTGGTTCCCTCTTATCTACACTGCTAGTTACACCCTCAACAAACTAATAAATTTGTCAAACACTATTTCCCTTTCATAAAACCGTGCTGACTCTGCCTAATCGTAGTCATTTTCCAAGTGCCCTGTTACCACGTCCGTGAATTTTACTATACAAACAGCAAGTTGAAAATCAAAATAAAAAAGTTGCAATGCAGTTCATTATAGAAGCTCTTGCATTTTCCATGTCAAAAGGTCATGCTATCAGCAATCAGATCTTTTGAACTGTATTTTGTCTTTTGTTTGCAGTAATCACTCTTCTAACCTACAGCAGCACAGCACCATGATGTTAAGTTTTTACTTTAAGCCTAGAAGTACAAAATATATTGTAACCTTATTGCTCATGTTGATTTTTGAAGGGAAGAGAAAATTGTTGGCATCTCTGCCTAAAGAATAACTATTTATCAACACAATGGTCCCCAGCATGTGTTTTGTGATGCAAGGAACTTAAAATGTTTATCCATTGTATTGATCTCCAATTACTACAGCCTCAAATTAATAGAAGTGACTAGAAATAAATCATACCTTGTGAAATAAAAAATATTCTTCTTAATAGGTTGCTTGAATTCACAATGGACTAGATTTTATGTGGTCTGTGGAAGCAAATGGCCTGGTCTTAATTTCCTTAGGGTAAGCGCTGTACAATTTCTCCCGATCCCAAACTAAACTCCAGAATATTTATTCATACTCCATCAACACATGAAACATTCTTGGTTCCAGCAACACAAAAACCTTAAACTTCAGTGGAGACTTTAATTATCTTTGTCCATACTTGGCCTTACAACCTTCAATCCCATTCTGGACAAGATTGCATTTATCTTGCTTTTTTTTGAAGCTAAGGTCACAGTATTAACTATTTCAGCTCTGGTTGTGTTC